>LNAC01000491.1:1018495-1086414 GCA_002007465.1 Ailurus styani | reverse complement strand
CTCTCTCCCTTCCTTCCTTCCTTTGTTCCTTCCTTCCTCCCTCACTCAGCCTTTCTCCCTTACTCGGCCTCTCTCCCTCTCTCCTAGGTGCTGTCAACCTCCTTTAGAGGAAAAGTCAACATCCTTATGATGGCATATAAAGCCCCATATGTAAATCTATAAGTACCTTCACTCTCTAATCTCATGTCCTCATCATTCTCTCCACTCCACTCACCAGTGCCAAGCACACTCTGGCCTAAGGGTCTTGGCACTTGGTTCCCCTGCTGGGACTGATTTTTGCCTAGAGAGCCACATAGCTCACTCTCTTGCTTGCACCATGCCTCTACTCACAAGTCACCCTACCAGTGAAAGCTTTCCTAACAATCATATTTTAAAAACTCCTCATACCCTGGCACTCACATTCCTCTTACCTGCCTTTCTTCCATTGTATGTGTGTGTGTGTGTGTGTGTGTGTATATACACACACACATACATGTACACATATGCATGCATTCACACATGCAGGTACGTCCACACACATGCGTGTGCATGTACACACATACATATGCGTGTGTATACACCTGTGGTATATATACACATGCACATGTACACATGTCTATGTCCACACATATATAGACATACACACAATATATTTGCTATTGACTCTTATCCTTACTTAAAATCTAAACTTCTAAAGGATCTAAGTGCCTGGCAGATAGCTGGTATCTCATTATTTTTATAATAAATAAGATATATTTAAACATTCAATTTTCAAAACAAAAATATTGCTAGCATTTCACGTGACTTCTCAGCATAAGGGTCATGATTTTTAAGTTATATTCCGTATTGTTATCTAGGTTTCAGATGGAGAGAGATAGTGCATCTCTGGCTTTCACGGTATGGACTTGGTATGTGTGAATATTACAGTTTCAAGGTGCTATCTCACAGGAGTTTATGTGACACCATGAACTTGAAAGACTTGATCAAAAATTCCCAAGACATCAGCAGATTTTTTTCCTCAGTATTTCCTTTTAGAAGTTCACATAAGAGAGCTGATTAAAAAAGATAAAGTATTGGGGTGCCTGGGTGGCTCAGTTGGTTAAGTGTCTAACTTTGGCTCAGGTCATGATCCCAGGGCCCTGGGATTCAGCCCAGATATAGGCTTTGCACTCAGTGGAGAATCTGCTTTTCCCTCTGCTCCTGCCCCCACTTGTGCGTACACACATGTGCGCACACGCACGCTCTCTCACTCAAGTACATAAATAAAATCTTTTTTGAAAAAAAGAAGGTAAGGAAAAACGTTCCATGCTCATGGATTGGAAGAACAAATATTGCGAAAATGTCTATGCTACCTAGAGCAATCTATACATTTAAAGCAATCCCCATCAAAATACCAGCAATTTATTTCAAAGAAATGGAACAAATAATCCTAAAATTTACATGGAACCAGAAAAGACTCCAAATAGCCAAAGTAATGTTGAAAAAGAAAACCAAAGTTGGTGGCATCACAATTCCAGATTTCAAGCTCTATTACAAAGCTGTCATCATCAAGACACTATGGTACTGGCACAAAAACAGACACATAGATCAGTGGAACAGAATAGAGAGCCCAGAAATGGACCCTCAACTCTATGGTCAACTAATCTTTGACAAAGCAGGAAAGAATGTTCAATGGAAAAAAGACAGTGTCTTCAACAAATGGTTTTGGGAAAATTGGACAGATGCAGAAAAATGAAATTGGATCATTTCCTTATACCACATACAAAAATAGACTTNGAAAGGAATCCATCAAAATCCTCGAGGAGAACACAGGCAGCAACCTCTTCGACCTCAACCGCAGCAACTTCTTCCTAGGAACATCACCAAAGGCAAGGGAAGCAAGGGCAAAAATGAACTATTGGGACTTCATCAAGATTAAAAGCTTTTGCACAGCAAAGGAAACAGTCAACAAAACCAAAAGACAACTGACAGAATGGGAGAAGATATTTGCAAATGACATATCAGATAAAGGGCTAGTATCCAAAATCTATAAAGAGCTTCTCAAACTCAACACCCATAAAACAAATAACCCAGTCAAGAAATGGGCAGAAGACATGAACAGACATTTCTCCAAAGAAGACATCCAAATGGCCAACAGACACATGAGAAAGTGCTCAACATCACTCGGCATCAGGAAAATACAAATCAAAACCACAGTGAGATACCACCTTACACCAGTCAGAATGGCTAAAATTAACAAGTCAGGAAACGACAGATGTTGGCGAGGATGTGGAGAAAGAGGAACCCTCTTCCACTGTTGGTGGGAATGTGAGCTGGTGCAGCCACTATGGAAAGCTGTGTGGAGGTTCCTCAAAAAGTTGAAAATAGAGCTACCCTATGACCCAGCAGTCGCACTACTGGGTATTTACCCTAAAGATACAAAGGTAGTAATCCTCAGGGGCACATGCACCCGAATGTTTATAGCAGCAATGTCCACAATAGCCAAACTATGGAAAGAACTTAGGTGTCCATCAACAGATGAATGGATAAAGAAAAAGTGGTATGTATATACAATGGAATACTATGCAGCCACCAAAATAAATGAAATCTTGCTATTTGCAATGATGTGGACGGAACTAGAGGTTATTATGCTAAGTGAAATAAGTCAATCAGAGAAAGACAATTATCATATGATCTCTCTGATATGAGGAATTTGAGGGATAGGGGGGTTGTGGGGGGCAGGGAGGGGAAAAAATAAAACAACATGGGATCAGGAGGGAGACAAACCATAAGAGACTCTTAATCTCATGAAACAAACTGAGGGTTACTGGGGGGTGGGGGGTAGGGATAAGGTGGCTGGGTTATGGACATTAGGGAGGGTTTGTGCTATGGTGAATGCTGTGAAAGGTGTAAGCCTGGTGATTCACAGACCTGTACCCCTGGGGCAAATAATAATAAAAAAAATTAAAAATTAAAAAAGAAGGTAATACAAGTTTAAAAACATGCACAAAGCTAACATCTAAAATATATAAATTTGTATTTAAAATCAGTTTGAAAATATTCAATAAAAATCTTTCAAATACAAACAAAAGTTTCACAAATGTAAAAGAGATCAAAAAGCACAAAGACAATTGACAAACTGGGAAAAATCATTTTAAACTTATAGTACAAGGGGCAAATATCCCTAATAAAGAGTTTCTAAAAATAGAGAATAAAAACATCAGTATCCCTAGAGAAAAAGTTTATAAAGATTAAAATTCAAATGTCCCTTAAATATATGAAAAGATGTTTAAGTTCACAGATAATAGGAGAATGCAAATTAGAACAGCACAAGTAAACCCCAGTGAGTAGCAAGGAGGTGACTTAATCACACAGAGGGGAACTATTTCAAAGGGCTAAAATATAATAATCTGAGTTCATATCCTGAATAGGTTACCTTCGGATAAGAAGAACTGCAAAGTAGTGTTTCAGTAATCATATTACCAGTAATAATAGTAATATCATTATTTTGAAAATGTTATACACATGACAGGATAGAGCAAATACTGTCACTAGCAAATCAGGATTTTCAACATCAAAGAAAAGAGTTTAAATATAAAATCAATAAAGTTAGGTTAAAGAAAACATGATCCTCAATTTAAATTAGAATTATCAATATTAGAACATGATGCATTTTCTGTTGAAAAAATAAAAGTATCTATCTTGTAGAAACAACTCCAAGTGCCCAGATTGTGGTCTAAAAACCATCCCCTGTGCTTCTTGAAGGAATAGCTAATTCCAGATCTGGGGCAGAGAAGGTACAAGATAAGTCAGGCTAAAGCGTCCTGTCATAAGAGGAAGTAAAGAAACTAGCAAAGACTATAAACTTGTGTCATTAGTACTCAAGAGTCAACTTGATGGGAAAATTTGGGTATCAGAAAAAAAAAAACCTGTAATTGCTGAAACCACCCCCTTCTTGCCCCAGTTTAAAATCCATGAGTTCATGGATGTACTAGGAGGATGGCAGAGGGAGGTAGAGTCCAAAAAGTGAGCTAAGATTTCATTTCCAAGATGGAAAGCCCATCCAACTCAGCTGTGATTTCACCTAGCACTCCACAGGCCTGTGCCAATCCACCATCTCCCCATGCAAGTANCCTGCGCCAATCCACCATCTCCCCGTACAAGTAGCTCAAGAAAACAACCTATGAGTGCAACACTTAGAGAACGATTAAGGAAAACTAGATCTTCATTTAATTCCTGTTACAGTGTGGTAAAACGTCTTAAAGTAGAGAATGAAGAAAACAATCAGACTTTTCCTGAGAAACCAGCATCTTCAACAGAAGAAAACTGTTTGGAACTTCAAGAAAATTTTAAACACATAGATGGTGAATTCAAAGAACGTACATATTTGAAAAATACCTTCAAGAATATCAGTGCATGTGAATCTAAATCTCTTGATACTGAGTCATGCAGGGATCTCCAAAGTAACTTTATGAATGAGGATCTTCCCAAACAAGGATTAAGTGAAGAAAGAGCAAAATTGATGAAGCAGATTGAGGAGAAAGAAGACCTTCTTCGGAGGCTAAAACTGGTCAAAATGTATAGATCAAAGAATGACCTTTCTCAGTTACAGTCGTTAATACAGAAGTGGAGAAGCTGTAGCCAGCTGTTGCTTTATGAGTTGCAGTCAGCCATGTCTATGGAGAACAAGAAACTCAGCCTTACTCAGTTGATAGACCACTGTGGGTTAGATGATAAATTGCTACACTATAACAGAAATGAAGAAGAGTTTATGGGTGTTTAATTCGTAATTATTTCTCCAGAATATTTTTGAGAATGACTACTTAAAAAATACTTCATACATCTTAAAAGGAAGGTAGAAACCACTAGGTCTTAGAGAAAGGTATCTTGATGAACATCAATTTAGGGCACTCTGTTATATAAATATAAAATAAGTTCTAAAATGAAAATTTAGTATTTTGGATAAATTTGCCAAAGAAAACTTCACATTTAAAGAAATGTGAAAAAAATTAAAATCATGTTTAAAAAATAATTTGGTCATTTCTGGAAGTCAATTTTAGTATATTATTTTGTTTACTGTGGTAAAAAAGTCCTATTTCTTTTAAGGTTTTATTTTAAATGTTAAAAAATAGTTCAGCCTGGTGAATGTCTAAATCTAAACTGGTCTAAAAATGCCTGTCTTCTAAGTTTATGAACTGTGTTTCTATCCATTTATCAAATATTTCCATTTGGATCGTATAGCAGGTAATTAAACTTGTTCATATGTCCAAAATTTAAAAAAAATAAAAATAAAAAAAATAAAAAATAAAATCCATGAGTTCATAATGATACCTTCCCCTGAGTCGGGGCGGGGGGCGGGGGGGTGAGGGGAGCGCATACTCATTGATGACATCTGGATGATGCCAGAAAAACCAACTTTTTTTTCTGAAACTGATAAATAAAGAAAAAGAATTAAGTAAATAAAATAAGTCTCTTGCTTTTCTTGTATCCACTGTTCCTTGGGGGAAAGTGATAGTTGACAAGAGGAAACTTCTCTTTGTAGAAGTATGTCTATATGAAGGAATGATAGAATTAGCATATCACCCTTTTGCACCCTCTAATGTAATAACGAGCATAGGTAATGCTAATAACTAGCTACAAGAAATGATTAGGTGAAGAAAATATTATGGGGAAATTTATAATGGATAATCATACTGGACCCACTGTTCAATCTTAACACCAAAAAAATCAGACAACCAGACATTTAATGCATCTTGATGGAAGTACACACAACTAATGAATTTTTCTTAACAAAACAATCAAACCTGAATGTGATCAAGCTCTAGGTATAACTACGAGTTTCCAGGTAATATAGGGTACAAAGGAATATATCAAATAATAGCAGGGGGGTACAATCAGCAAGACAGAATATAGGAAACTCTACAGGACAAATCTGATTTCTTCAACAAATAAATCAAAGGAAAATCCTAAAAGAGAATTGAGAGTCATATCAATCAAATAAAATGTGTATAAAAAATTTTAAATATGTTTTTGGATAGCAATATCTACAATTGCACTGCCCAGTAAATATATAATAGGAACCATATTATAGAAACTTAAATTTTCTCATAGCCACATTAAAAAAGTAAAAGAAACAGAAGAAGTTAATTTTAATATTTGACCTAATATATCTGTATTATAATCTAATCATAAAATAATCATTAAATATATAATCAATATTTAAAATTATTCAGTTATTTTACTTTTTTGTACTAGGTCTTTGAAATCCAGTGTACTGTACATTTTATACTTAAAACACAGCTCAATTCAGATTAGTCACATTTCAAGTGCTCAGTAGCTACAATTTCTAGTGCCTACCTGTTGCGGGGAAAAAAAGAAGGGTCTTCCTAAAAATAAAGTTCTGGTTACATATTCTTTTTTTTTTTTAATTTTATTTTTATTCTTTGCCCCAGGGGTACAGGTCTGTGAATCATCAGGCTTACATCTTTCACAGCATTCACCAAAGCACAAACCCTCCCCAGTGTCCATAACCCATCCACCCTATCCCTACCCTCCCACCCCCCAGCTGGTTACATATTCAGTGCCTGTTTTCAAGGGGCAGGAGTGATGTCATGAATTTCTAGGTATAAGTAATGATGCAGGAGAGTTCTGTTCTGGACCTTGTCTCCTTTCTTCTTCTGTGAGATCATGGGGTTGGATCAGATCATTTCCATATGCACATTCACTTCCCCATCTCCATAAAGAGACAGGATCTGGGTCTGTGTCTGAGACACTGGCTGGGTGACCTTGAGCACATTGCTTGGCTCGTTTGAGTGTTTGGTCTCTTCATCTGTCCCATGGTGATGGTGGCTCCCTCCACAAAAAGCTCTGTCCACGTAGACTGCCTTCTGAGCAAAACTATGCCATCGAGCATGATGCCCCTGAGCACATATTGCCCAGAGGCTTTGACCAGTAGCACTTGGCTCTAACCCCATCAGAGGTAGTAACACACTGGGGAGAGAGCAGGGCTGGTCAGCCATAATGCATTTACAAGAGGATTGCCGTGGAGGTAAACACTGTCTGTGCCCAAGTCTGCACTGTCTAGAGGCAGTTCCTTAGAGTGGCAAAGTTTGAACCAGGCTGTCTTCTCATGATGCTATTAAACACTCACATCACTCAATGAACTACCATGGTGCCGATCCCAGGAACCTCAAATACCTTCCAGTTAGTGGTATTTGGCTTCCTACTGGACTTAGCTGCAGTTTGGAAAGGGAGACTACCAGGTGAGCTGGCTCGTCCAGTCCTCTTGGCTATTTTATTGCTCATACAAATCAGTAATTCACTTTTGCCTCTTATATCCATTCCTTTGGGAATTTTAGCATGAGTCAGAAGTGACAACTCAATTGGGACAATGCTAGAGGGCCATCCCAGCTCCAGAGTTTCCCATCGGAGCTGAGGCTTCTGTTGCAACCAGCTCTGGGGCCCAGACAAGCTTCCCAGAGTAGGACTCAGCTGTGAGCCCTCAGCAGGTAATCCCAGTCCCCGGGGAAATGAGTGCCCAGGTCCTGAAGGGTATCTGGGTGGCACACTACAGCATCTATAGGAGAGCAACCATACATGCATACCTTTCCCTCCCCCCAAGACAATCTTATCCTAGAGAGAATTGGCCTTAAAGCACAATTACTAGTTAGAATACTGTGGCATCTAATTCTTGCTTTAAGNAAACCATAAGAGACTTCTAATCTCATAAAACAAACTGAGGGTTACTGGGGGGTGGGAGGGTAGGGATAGGGTGGATGGGTTATGGACATTGGGGAGGGTTTGTGCTTTGGTGAATGCTGTGAAAGATGTAAGCCTGATGATTCACAGACCTGTACCCCTTGGGCAAAGATTAAAAATAAAATTAGAAAAAAAAAGAAATCTTTGTCAACACAAGGACCCCATTTGTCTTGCTTATCACCGTTACCTCAATGCTGGTGTACCTGCCACATGGTGTGTGCTACATAAAAATTTGTTGAATGAATACATAAATTAACAAGCAAGTTTTATACTTCATTGGATATCAGTTGGTCCTACTGAACCATGAATTTCTCAGAGCAAGAGACTCTCTCATTTGTTCTTATATTTGTAGAATCTAGGACAGCCCCTAGGAGTGATACACTCTCCCCTACCATCCCACCACTAGGCAAACATTGCTTGCAGGATAGTTTGATAACATGCCCACATCATATAGCAGTGTGGTAAGAATCTAATCTACCATATATATTGTGTATCCACCATTTTACTATATACTTCCTGCTTTTTATAATGCGGGGATTCACTTTATGGGAACAGAGGTTAAAAATAATCTCTTCTTTTTTTTTTTAGAAACTACTACACACTGGACATTTTGCATCTATTATTTCTAAATCTTCCAACAATACAGTTCACCAATAACAAAAATGAAGCTGAGAGAGTTTAACAAATGAAACTGAGATTACTCACCTCATAAGATGGTAGTTGTAGGAACTAGGAGGTCAAGCCTGCTCTGTTGGACTCCAGATCCCATGCTTTCTCCTCTATGCTCCTCTACTTTCTTGTTGACATCTATCCCCAATGTTCAACTAACCAGGCCCTAGGTAATTACAACAGCCCTTGGTGCTCCATGGATTTCCTGGGGCATGTTCCTACTCATAGAACTGTCCTAGCTAAGTAGGCACTGCACTGCCATTTCCTTCATTGAAAGCCCCCACCCTTCCCAAAGATTTCTCAAGGCAGGGTGAGGGGGAAGCAAATTCTCCTAAGACAAAGCCAATAATCCACAAAGGAAGTTTACCTCAAAACTTCCTCAAGAAGTCCAGCTGAGAGGAGGCTTCCTGTTCCCTAAAAACAAACTGGGGATTTTCATTTTTCTGGTCTTTCTGGAAAGACCGGATTGCCTCAGGTCCTGAAACAAGGTCTTCCCCTGAGATGTTTCGTAACTATCGCCTCAGTGGACTTAGGCTGAGGTCATGAGGAGAATCCCTCTCTTAAACACCCACAGCTTTACCACTCTCTCTCTCTCTCTCTCACACACACACACACACACACACTTTCTCTCAGATTTCTTTGCAACATCCATTCCCAGTTCCATCAGAACTGCCAGCCAGTGTTCCTTGATGCTTCTGTTGACCCCATTCCTTGGTTCACGCCACTTCCCAGGGTTTTGAGAACAAAGCACAGAGACAGCTCCTATTCCAGCTCATTTCTCTCATCTAGTGACAGCTAAAATGCCACTTGGAAGTTACAACTGTTTTCAGTCTTGAGCAGAGGAGGGTCATATATATTATCCCATTTCATCAGACAAACTGTGACTCTACAGTTGCATCCAGGAACCTGAGCTCATCCCGTCTCTGTGTGTAGCATGGCAGTCTCCTTGGCTTTAACTGATTCCTGCATCAGCCCTTGTTCACACTTGACCTGCAGGGAGAATTTCCTTCAAGAGCTGATCCTGCCCAGGAGTTCTCAAAATGGCACCCTCCCCGCAGCCATAGAGACTATATGAAACTGGACAGCTGAGACTGTCCCCTCATCTTTTCGTGGTTAACATAGCCAGTTCCATCTGTTCTCCTTTGTTGTGATGGTCCTAGAGTCATTTGGGCTACACTTAGAGATGTCCTATTAAAGCTGTAGAGGGTGCCTGGGTGGTTCAGTGGGTTAAAGCCTCTGCCTTCGGCTTAGGTCATGGTCCCAGGGTCCTGGGATCGAGTCCCGCATCGGGCTCTCTGCTCGGCAGGGAACCTGCTTCCCCCTCTCTCTCTGCCTGCTTGTGATCTCTCTCTCTGTCAAATAAATAAATAAATAAAATCTTAAAAAAAAAAGCTGTAAATACTGAGGGGCTTTCAGATCTAAGCTGGAGGAATAACAGCTTGCATTATCACGTTAGGTAGTTTCCAGGAAAGAAAAACATGCATATCTCCACAGCTTTGTAGTTTAAGGTGCCCTACAGCATGACAGCACCTTGACCACAGTTAATTATTCGTTATAGAAAATATGCTGTTGGGCACCTGAGTGGCTCAGTCAATTAAGTGTCCAACTCTCAGACTTCAGCTCAGGTCATAAGTCAGGGTCATGAGAAGGAGCCCTGTACCAAGCTCCACGCCGGGCTGGATGTGGAGCCTGCTTGGGATTCTCTCCCTCCCACTCCCTCTGCCCCTCCCACCTTAAAAAAATCTGCTTTAAAAAAAAAGAAAGAAAAAGTGCTGTTTACCAATGTTTGCAGACTATCACTTAGAAAAAAATTATTAAATTCTAAATATATATGTTTTTTTTGCAAAGAACGAGGATAAAAGTAAATGACTCTTTAGGACAAGGAATGCATGTAGTAAGAAGGAACTAATGTGACAGACTTGCTAGGAATACAATCCCAGAAGACCTGGCAAGGACTTAGGCTTCCCCAAGAGTAAATCTGAAAGAGTTCCGGGGAAGGCAGGGGGAGGTAAGAGTCCTGAGCTGAAGCCAATTAGTGTTCAATAAACAAATGCGAGCATTTTGTTTTCTGCCGAATTTCAGGCCGGGCTTCCAAACAGCTCAGATGATGAGTTCTTAAGGAAATAAATAAAAGTTCAAATTCCATAGCAACTCAATTTACAAAGTGAATTCTATTTGATTTGTGGAGGAACAGCTTGTGTTTTGTTTTGTGTCAGAGCCTCTGAATGGCAATTCCAGAAAAAATGTGCTGAGTCATGAATCCCTAAGGGCGAAAGATTTCGACAAGAACACGCGTGGGGGAGGGCAATGGTGTGGGAGCTGTACCAGTCGGGGGTAACGGAAGGCTCATTCTTCTTCCAAACGAGGCCTTGGAGGCAAACATTCACCCCACACCTGTGCCCAGGAACACCTGACACCTCCCTCAGATAGGAGAGGCCACGCACTAAGGAATAACCATAGCAACAAAAATAATAAGAGCTAATACTTACAGAGCAGTTGCCAGGAATGCGTAGGGGTTATGTTATCAGTCCCCTAACAGTCCCAGGACATGGTTGACAGAAGAGGAAACTGAGGCTTTGAGAGGTTAAATGATACACTCATAAATCACCTAGCACAGGACCGGGGCTAGGATTTGAACCCAGAAACCATAACCTTAACAAATATGTGTACTGCATTTCTGAATATTATCCATGTATTCGCACATCTCTGATCATTTTAACTGATTGTAGTTAAACTCCTGACTCAAAGGGGCATTTTATTAACTGGCATCCTTCAGATACAATTGACTGCAGAACAAAAGGTCCCAGGATCATTAAGAAGGGAGAAATTGTATGGCCCTGCTCATGTGAACTGTGTACTTGATGTGTTTAAAACAACACTCCTAAGTAAGAGAAAAAAATGAGGCATCCTTTCCTTCAAAAGAGGGCTCTCCTTTATTTCCCAGAACGTTGCGAGTTAAGATAATCCCAGACTGACTGCTGAAGTTGAGGCTTTCTGAGGTCAGGGGCCTTTTCCAGCCAGCACGACACAGCTGACAGCTCCCACGGTCATGACCTCCCAGAGCGGCAACTCCTGGTTGCTGGGAACGGTTCCTTGTGGGGCTTTTAAAAGTTGGTGGCTGAAACTTCTCTCTTGATGACATGGTCACCCTAGAGAAAACTGGCTCCGCAACCAGCTCCTGGGAGGCTTATCAGACACAGTGAGGCCGAAGGCGGAAAGGAGGACAGAGGGGCCCTAACAAAGTTCCCAGCACAGCCCCAAGCACTTGGAAGGTTAAAAAATACCATTCGAGTATTTTTTACTCAAAAGAAAGATCATATTCTAATCAATGTAATTTCATTAAGTGTGTGTGGTTTCTTTTATTTTTCACGAAGTATGTTTTTAAATGTTAATTCTTGGGGCGCCTGGCAGGCTCAGTCGGAAGAGCAGGCGACTCTTGACCCCGGGGTTAGGAGTTCAGCCCCTGACGCAAATACATAAACTTTTTTTAAAAATGTTAATTCTTAGGAAATGGGCAAATCTTGAATAATTAGTCCCAAAAACATGACTTGTCTATTCACTAAAGGACTGGCTTTATAGTAACCCTCCCACCGAAGCCCCATTTCCTAGCCAGGTTGGAAATCAGACGGTTTACTAGAAACTTTCTTCATTTTGCTTTTGTAAGCTACTTGCACACGTTGTCCATATATGACCATTACATTTTGTACCATGCAATGAGGGCTGTAAGCCCCAATTCACAGGGCTATAATGAAAGTTAAGTAATATAATGTGCCTAGAACATATTAAGAATTCCATTAATGATTGCCAAGATCATTATTAAGACTCTCGAAGAGAAATCTATCCTCTTTTCCTCAAAAGGGTTCTGTAGGGTTGACATGTTAGCTTTCTGGAAAGCAATGGTCAAAATAGCTTAGCAGATTGACTTGAATATGTTGAGGTCCAATCACTCAATTCTGGGGTCTGAAGTGAACATGTGGTAAGGAATTTTTTTACATTCGAGTGAAATGTCACTGCAACTTGGGGGAGGAGGATGGCTAAGAAGAGAAAAAGCAACCAAACCAATGCAAAAAAAACCAAAAAAATATTTTATTGTAACATAAAATTCATTCCCTAAACAATGGAAAATGCACACACTGGATGACATTAGTAGACAAAGATGCATTTGGACAATTATCAACATTGATGAATGTGGGGATGTCGTGAAAGTTAAAATTTTTTTCAGGTTATAGGATTTCCCGAATACAATGTTGGCAAAAAGGAACTCTCAACACAAAAACATCTAGTTTAACTTTTTAAAATGCCACTTCTTTTATTTACTAACCTTGACAGTGACTAGAGAATGAGGTACAGAAAACTTTCCAGAAGTTTGAGTATGGAGTAGAAGTCCAAGGCACTTTGGAGCCCCATTATTGCATTATTGAGTAGGACTAACTCACTTATGGAATTCCCCCACACTCCAGGTTTACTGCATAGAAAAGTACTATTTACCTACCTCACTGAGGCGTGGTGGGGCTTCAGGCTTATAAAGTGCTTTAGGCGCCTTCCAAGAAAGGCAACATAGAAGTATAAAATCTTACATATT
This sequence comes from Ailurus styani, assembly GCA_002007465.1. Taxonomy (NCBI): domain Eukaryota; kingdom Metazoa; phylum Chordata; class Mammalia; order Carnivora; family Ailuridae; genus Ailurus; species Ailurus styani. Next base: position 1,073,447 of record LNAC01000491.1, on the reverse strand, counting down.
TCAAAAGAAATGAAAAGACAATTTTGGCACAATAGGAAGAGTGCATCCTATTTAAAGAACCACAGTTGGCTATTTCTAAAAACCCCTCACCTTAATGGTTTATTGCTTTTTTGTTTTTTACTTAAGAGAATGACTGTTTCTCTATTGTCAGTCTTATTAACAGTCATTCTCGACCCGGCTGTGTTGCACAATTCGTTGAAGAATTCACTAGAAATACTGATGCTTGGCCCACAGCCTAGACCTACAGAATTAAAATCTCTAAGAGTGGTACTCGGGCAACTATATTTTTTAAATCATCTAGAGGATTCAAACTTACAGCAAAGTTAAAAAAGATTTCTTTAGAAAAATGTCCACTTATTAAACATTGATTTTCTTCCAAAAAGTTTTTATAAAATTGAATAAGGTTGGATCAGGGTATCAATTTCTTATTGCCTTTTTCTCTTCCCATGTCTCACACAGTCTTGGGAGTACACACACACACACACACACACACACACACACACTCTCACACATGTTTTAGTTCTGGCCTTGAATTAAAATTTGATAGTGGTCAAATCTGATAGTGGCAAATAAATGCTTCATTGAGAAGTTATGCAAGGATTTGCAGTTCATTCCCACTGTGCCCGAAGCAAATGGATGCTGCCCCTTTGCCAGAACGGAATGGTTTACGCATTTCCAATTTGGAAACAGGTAAAATCAGCACTTTCTGGGAAACATGAGTTGCGTGGATGCTGACAGAGAAGAGTGAGCATGGTTCTGGCAGCCAACCATGACACAAGGCTGTGGTGAGGGCCCCTGTTTGGAGACTGCCTGCCTCTCAGAAAACATCTCAGGAATTGAAACGATTTAAATGCAGTGGGCCCAAAAATGGGGTGCTGCCTCAAGGTAAATAAAATCAAACAGTGAAAACTAGTGACTATAATTTAAAATACCTTTGGAAAAAACAAAAAAAAAGATCAGCTTGCTCCACTGCAATTCTTAATGCCATTTAAGTAACTGTTTTCATGTACTAGCCAGTCTAACACAGAGAAGAGAGTGATTTAGTCCCTAGTGGCCTTCACATATATCTCATCCCACTGCCTGCATCAGGTTTAAAATAGCACAGCCCCCTCTGGGTGCCTTGCAGTGGAACTAATGGAGCCTACAGAGAAATTATATTTCTTTACGCAGAGAAAGCATTCTGAGGCAGGCCAAAATTTTTACAACATCAAGAACCCATGAGTCATAGTAAAACAGAATAGTCCCACTTCTTGCAAAAAGAAAAAAGGGAAAAAATATATACAAGAGATAGAAGCTACATATACAGTACATAGAGAATAGAATTTGTTAAAAAAAAAAAATTCATTCAGAGTCGGCCACAGTGAAATTTTGCTATGAGAAAAGTCCATAGTGCCTTCCAATATTCCTCTAAACATTAGAGGTAACTTTGTACAGAAAGGTTGTTGGAGCCGGCTTGGGCAGCAGCTTGTTGCACGTGTCCCAGGAGGGCAAGGCGGCCAGCAGCAGGACGAAGCCTCCTAGCAGGACGCAGAAGCCACTGAAGTAAAATGCAGTGTCATAGGTCTGGGTCCAGTCATAAAACCAGCCTGAAAAAAGAGTAAGAAAGAAGTGAACTGGATAGAAAGCATATGAAGAGGAAGCCCATCCTCTACTAATGTCATCAATCTTAGATACAGTAACAATCAGGATATATATTATCCCATGTACTCTATAGTGGGGAACCTCCCAAATAATTTGGACAAGGATAAACAGGCATTTTGACTTTCTTCCAAATAAAAAAATGAACACAAGTCCCTGAGCAAATACGCTGGCCTTTTCAACTATATCAAAGTGATTGTGAATAAATCATGACCATGAGACATCTGTGCAGATTTATTTTGTGCTAATTTGTGCTACGCTTACAACCTGGATTTCTATATCCAGGGATGTTACAAAGAACAGTAAAACAGGTCAACTTTAAGAAATATCTTACCAACAATTGGTGGTCCAAGGCTATTTCCAAGTCCAGCAAAAAACATTAATATCCCATAGGCATGGGCTAATTTTTCAATTCCCACAGTCTTTGTGGTCACATATGGGAAGATGGACCAATTACCAGTCAGAAACCCAAGAATCCCAGAAAGTATTGCCAATGTGAAATAACTTTTGGCAAATGGAATTGCACACAAGGCCAGGCCCATGATTATTAAGGTAGCTACGTAAAGATATAAGGTGTTAATCCACTTGAAGTCAGCCAGTATCCCCAAAACAAGTTTCCCCACTGCTGTCATAATGCCAATAATGGAAATAAGAGGCATAATAAGCTCTTCTTCTTTCACGTTTGAACTTCTTGCCACATCTTCCATAAGTAATGAAGGTGGAAATCCTCCGATGTCAAAAAGAAAGATAGCAATGAAGAGCGCTGAAAATACTTTGTTTTTAAAAAGAGCCACAGTTTCTCCACAGTAGTTTTTATATAATTGCCACTTCCTCTTGGCAAGCTGTTTGCAAAAATATGTCTGCTCTGCAACTTTCTTTTTGTACGTTTCAGCCTCTTTTGCATGCGCCACTGTTGTTGGGTTTTTGTGAAGTAGGCTCTCCTGTTTCCGGCCACCACTGGCTAAGGTGCTCTTGCAAGTCTCCTCAGCACCGTAGCTCTTTCCAAGAATGTTTGTGTTTTCTTCCAGGTCCTTTTCTTTCTCACTGTAAATGGAGTATCCATCTGGTACACTTTCCAGAGCTGTTTTTTCAGGCAAAGGGCAATCAGAGGACTGTAGGGGTCTCATCAAGCTGCCGCAGGCTAATATATTTAAAGCTAAGGCACCCACAATCAGCAGGCATCCATCCAGCCCGTAGAACTCAATCAGCAACCTCTGCAGAGCAGCATATATAAAAAGTCCGACACTTGAACCTGTAAAGGAAATGAGAACTGTTTAGTCTTAATCTCTTCTAATTTGGGACTCTCAAAACAACCATTATTAATGTGGGCCAAATAAGAGTGGTAAAGGAAGGAGCATGGTTATATTCCAATAAACCTTTATCTATGGACATTGAAATTTTAATTGCATATAATTTTCATATGCCCTGAAATATCCTTCTTCTTCTTTTTTTAATTAACTATACGAAAATGTAAAAATCATTCTTACCCCATGAGCTCCCACAAACAGGCAATAGACCAGCTCTGGCCTGTGGACATTAGTTACCAACTCCTGTTCACCATGGAACAAGATCTCTTCCCTAAAATCTTTGTTTCGTGCCCATGTTCCTTTTTTTTTTTTTTTTTTTTTTTTTTTGGTGAGGTCAAAATATTTCACATATTTTTATTTTTGGTTTCTTTTCAATGTTTAAAAAAGTTGTCATAGTTCTGTTTTGCTTGTCATCTTTCACTGGTGCTATAGGCTGAATGTCTGTGCCCCCACCCCGATCATATGTTGAAATCCTAACCCCCAACATGATGGTATTAGGAAGGGGGGCCTTTGGGAGGTGATGAGGTCATGAGCCCATGGAGCACTCATGAATGGAATCAGCACCCATAGCAAAGAGACCCCTGAGAGACCCCGCCCCTTCCACCATGTGGGGAAACAGCAAGAAAATGGCACTCCACAGCCTGGAAGAGGTCTGCCACCAGAACCCCACCAGGCTGGTATCCTCCAGAACGGAGAAATACATTTCTGTTGTAAATAAGCCACCTAATCCATGGGACTCATTATCACAGCCCAGAAGAACTGAGGAGATCCATGATTTCTCTCTAACTTTGCCTCACTGAACTCCCTATGAGTTGAAACTAAAAGCTCCTTAATTCTGCCAAATCTGAGGTGTCCAGAGTCAATCCATTTTTACTTCAGTGTTCCATGGCCCAGGCCCTTAGGCCCTCTTTTCTAGACTGAGTGAAAGCATACAGCATACAACTTCTGCCATGGTCACCACACATAAATTTGGACATTAAGGGAAACCTAAGTCATAATTATAATACTTCAGCTTTAGAGCCTTGCTGTGTGCCTCACACAGATGCTCCCTTAATAAGTGAAACAAGCAGGATTCAAAACTGGGTGGTCTGGGTCCGGGGTCTCTGTTCGTTGCTACACTATAATGTGCCTACAAAAATAGAGTACAAGTAAGACCTATTGTCCCTCAGGCTTGTGCCTAGCCTCAGGCTCCCTCCCACACCTGTGGGAGATCCTGTGAGTTTCTTTGAACTGCATTCCAACTGCTTTGGGTTCTCTGTCTTCTGTTTTTGCTATTTCTTCTCCCAGTTCTGCCTCAGCCTAGCCGTGTCCTCAGACTCTGGCCCTGTCTCCTCTTAGACCGTGACTCACATTTTTCACCTGGCAATGCTTCCTTTAACCACCTTCAGTAAATATCCTGCTCCATTTAATTCAATCTGGAATCACTTTGTTGCCACTGGGTTAGCCTCAGGAATAAAATATTCGTTTGGATTCTGTTGCCAGAAAGATCATTGAACTTACTGGGTTTCGCTGGAAATCTGACCTCCCAGGACTACGTGCTCATTAACGAGTAAATAGCATATGTAAATGTGCAACTTTTACTAAACTTGGCAGTTCTGTCTCCTCAGCAGACTCATAAAGTTTTGGCCACAGAAAATTTTGATAAGTTCCCCAAACAGCATAGGGAAAAATCCATCTGAAAAGTGCAATGCCACTTTAAAGCATCAGAGGAAGTCCAGAAGGCTGTTCTATTTACATTTCCCCCCAGTGATCATCTCTTGATTATTAAAGAACAAGAGTCAACAGCCTGTCATGAGGACATGCACATGGCCAGGAAGATGCATTTAAAAATCGGGACTTTTGAAAAACTGTAAATGGAGATGGCAAGATGGCGGCATCAGGCTTCCAGACGGAGCCCAGGGGTCTCCACTTTCCTGGCATTTCTTCCACCCCTCTCAGAGAGAAGGGGCCTCACCTAAGTGCCCTCTGCTTCTCTGAGTAAAGCTCTCACCAGCTTGTGACTCTCAATTGACTGGGCCCATCAGCTTTGTTTTACTTCATTATAGTGGTCATCAAATTCCCCAGATTTTTTGTATATGTATCCTAGGATTTTCTGGAAGCTGTACCCTTATTTACAGTAGAAAATAACATCTCTGGGGAGCCTGGGGGGCTCAGTCCTTAAGCGTCTGCCTTCAGCTCAGGTCATGATCCCAGAGTCCTGGGATCGAGCCCCACATCGGGCTTCCTGCTCTGCTGAAACCCCGTTTCTCCCTCTCTCACTCCCCCTGCTTGTGTGTGCCTCTCTCGCTGTGTTTCTCTCTGTCAAATAAATAAATAAAATCTTAAAAAAAAAGAAAGGAAGGAAGGAAGGAAGAAAGAAAGAAAGAAAATAACATTTCCTTCTCAGGCAAGAGTAAAAATGGTGCTCCCTAAGTGGTAGCTGGGAAGTGGTTGGTTAAACATCTGTGTTTGGTAACTTTTGACTTTGATTAGAAGGCTGGAGAGTGATAATGCTATACTTATTTTGAAAATGTACCTGTTGAAATCAGGCCAAGGGCAAGGCCTCGGTGGCTGTCAAAATACTGGCATGTAATGGTCACTGTTGCCGTGTATAATAATCCACATCCGAGTCCTAAACATAAGAAGACATTGCAAAAATTAAGACAGACTATGAAAAAACAAAAACAAAAAAGAATGATTAAGTATCTCCAGTAGGTCGTTCTGTTTGTAACGGGCTAAAACTCTGCAGAGCATGAGTTCCTGGATCCTTTAGATGTCGGCTGTGCAGCTCCAATGAACAATTTGGATAGGCTCAGTTCTCACTCCACAGCCGTCGTTAAGGTTGGGCTCAGATAAAAAAAAAGTCCAATTGCTGAAGCGTGAATGAATAATGCAAATTTAAATCAAGACATTATGGGCAGATAGAGAGAATGGTTAAGTTACCAAATAGTAAAATTTTATCAAACATGCCCATTCTGTCTCTCTTCCAAGTCCTTGCCCTGACCTCAGTGTCCCTTCTTCATCAAAGTGTTCTAAACAATTCGAGAAATTTCCCTTCAGTGGTCTAAGCTATTTTTTGAGGGCTTATAGTTGGCACACCCCAGTCTACAAAACAAAGGCCCCCCACAGGTCCTCTGAGGTTCTCAGATCATCCCATCACAGAAAAATATGTATTTGTAAGTTTTTTCCTTTCAGAGATGCAAACTACCCTACTTAGGAGTAAAATGTCTTCAATTTAGTTTAAAATATCTTTGCAAGGAAAAAAAGGAAGCAAATACAATAAAACATAAACAACTGTCAAATTTAAGTGGAGCATACAGTTGTTTGCTATATGATTCTCTACTTTTCTGTAGATTTGAAATTCTTTTATAATTAAAAAAATACCTTACAAAATTTCCCTTTCTTGAGACTGAAGGGTAATATTTATCTCCAGATCTTCTACAAGGCTTTTGTTTATTAGCTTAATCTTTTCTTCCCTATTTAGCACCTGATAAACCCAGTCTTTCATAAAATTTTCCTCTGGCTTCTAACTCATGACTTTTTGCCTTTCTTCTGCAACATTATTTGCTCTTGAGGTCCATTCTATAAAAAACACATAAGCCATAGTTTAAAAACTGGATTTTAACCATGGCCCATTAAATGAGTTAGATCATTTTCAGTACTTTTAACTGCTACTTAAACTATGATTTGAAAGAATACATGGGTTTCACAAATATACTGCATGTTTTAGGAAATTAAGACTTTAAACAACCTTTAAGATTTTGAGGATCATCTGGGATTCCATAAGAAGTGTTCTTAAAGAAATGAGATAAACAAAAACAACTGCACTTTAAGTAAACTTTTTATAATAAAGTGCCCTTTTTATATGATTTAAGGGAAAAAATATCAACTAAAACATGAGTTGGATTGATTTATACAGTTACTATGTGTATATGAGGCACTTCAAGACACTTTATTTATGAAATAAAACTGTTTCTAAACAATCCATTTCAAAACCAAAAAATGTCACCTTAACTGAGACTATATATGTCAGAAAGCCTTTGGAGGGTGAATGAATTTACTTTTCTGTGATTTGCTTGTCAGGTCTCTGTCAAATGTTAGACATTAGAGACAAGAAAAAAGAGACATTTCTGATTGCTAAATGTCAATGTCAGAAAAGTTGAAACACCAACTTTTAAACTTTTAGCTTGAGACCAAAAAAATTTGTTTTTAAAAATTATGTCAAAGACATGGGTTTCATTTAAGTTTATTTCACTTTTTTTTTTAATGTCACCGAAACTTGAAATGCTTTCTCCTTAAACTTTTCAAAAAGGTAGCATGATGCTTTCCTACATCTGTATCAGGCTGACCTTAAACTGGAAGTTATAAGGAGGGGTCCCTAGAATCTCTAAGATCTTTCGTAGAGTCCACAAAGTCAAAACTAGTTTCATCATAGTCATAACTAGTCTCCCACTTATCCGCAGTTTTGCTTTCCGTCGTTTCAGTTACCTGCAGTCAACCGCAGTCCTCTGCCTTCTAACTCACGACTTTTTGCCTTTCTTCTGCAACATTATCTGCTCTTGAGATATCTGCTCAGAAGCAGATGATCCTCCTGACATACTGACTGAAGGTCTGTTGTAGCCTAACACTACGTCAAGGTGCCTACGTCATTCGTCTCACTTTGTCTCATCGCACAGGCATTTTATCATCTCACATCACCACAAGAAAGTGAGTACAGTCCAGTAGGGTATTTTGAGAGAGAGATCAATTCACATAACTTTTATTACAGAATATTGTTATAACTGTTTTATGTTTTTATTATTGTTGTTAATTTCTTACTGTGCCTAATTTATAAATTAAACTTTATCATAGGTATGTACATACAGAAGAAAACAGAGGGTTCATTACTATGCATGTTTTCAGACATTCATTGGAGGCCTTGGACTATATCTCCCATGGATAAGGGGCGACTACTGTAATACTAACATGATCTCTGCTTTTTTTCCACTGTGTTTACATTTATGCTGAAGGAGAAAAAGAGAGGGTGAGTAAAACCACAAGGACCTTAGCACAAATCAAGGCATTGGTACCAAAATTTGGTATCAAGTTATGCTACATAACCACATACTCACAATAAAAACAAACAAAATTTTTTAAAAATGCTTCATTTTGATGACAATTGTTACAAGGAAAAGCCCTTATGCACTTGTTTTAGTGGCCAGCTCAAATAGCCCCTCTTCTCCTGTGTAACCTGTTTGTATTTGAAGGAATATCTAACAGACAAACTATGGTTACTCAGACTTGGGTATTTGGGAGCCATCTTTTTGAAAACTAAAAAGGGTGAAAACTGGCAGTAATTGTTACCAATGATAAAATCTAAACATTCCAGAAAAAAACAAACAAACAGAATTTTAGAAAACTTGTATCCATGATCATGAATTGGAAAGCTTCCCAATATATAAAGTTTTCTGATAAGTCTGTTGGTGATAGTAACAAAAGTGATTTTTGATGTTGTATAATGAAATTTGTCAACATTTATAAGTTCCTTCATAATTAAGTGAACCAATATTTTTCAAATAACCTATTCATGATATTACAAAATAAGGTTTGAATGAAGATCTATTCAAAGTGCAGAACATTGGGCACCTGGGTGGCTCAGTGGGTTAAAGCCTCTGCCTTCGGCTCAGGTCATGATCCCAGGGTCCTGGGATTGAGGCCCGCATCGGGCTCTCTGCTCAGCAGAGACCCTGCTTCCTCCTCTCCCTCTGCCTGCCTCTCGAAGTGCAGAACATGTCACTTGCAACTATGTAGATGGAGCTAAGTGAAATAAATCAGTCAGAGAAGGACAGATACTGTATGATTTCACTCATATGTGGGATTTAAGAAAGTAAACAGATGAACATATGGGAAGGGGGAAAAGAAAAAATGGAGAGAGGGAAACAAGGCATAAGAGACTCTTAACTCTAGAGAACAAACTAGGGTTGATAGAGGGATGTGGGTGGAGGAAGAGCTAAATGGGTGGTGGCTATTAAGGAGGACACTTGTGATGAGCACTGGGTGTTGTATGTAAGTGATGAATCACTGAATTCTACTCCTGAAACCAACATTGCACTATATGTTCACTAACTAGAATTTAAATAAAATTTTGAAAAAAAATAAAAGTTAGGTATGGTAATAAATTTAAAAAAAAGAAATGAAAAAAAGAAAAAGAAGAAGAAAAGTGAAGAATAAATAATTGGATTTCATATAACAGAGTATGAAAAGTATGTTGATGTGGTACCAGGTTTCATATTACAATTAACACGGGAAAATCATCACTCATCAAGTTTTGGTATAGTACCAAAGAAGAATATCTACAAGTACCTGAAAAAGCTATTAAAAACTCCTCCCTTTTCTACCTACATCTTTGTATGGGACAAGATTTACTTCATATGCTTCAATCAAAAAAACAGATTGCAACAGATTGTGTATGGAGCCAATATGAAAATCCAGAAGTTTTCTAAGAAGCCAAACATTAAAGAGATTTGCAAAACTGTAAAATAATGCAGCTCTTTTTACTAAATTTTGTTTTTCTTTTGGGAAAATAGAGATATTTTTCAAGATAAGTACATTATTTATGTTATCATGTACTGGGTTTGTTATTATCTTTAAATGAATTGCTAACCAAATATTTCCAAATTTCTTAGTTTCTAATACAGTTAATTTTAACAGAATAAATATCTACAAGTATAATCCCTATATTCAAAACCTCCCTGGGGTCCTACATAAGAGTGTAAAGGGTCCCAAGACATAAAGTTTGGAAAAGACTTAAAGCATCCCTTGGTCTCCAGTCATTTTTGGTCAGACTCCTATGAGTGAAAAAAATCCTAAGCATCCGCCTGCAGCATAATTTTTAAACTAAATACCTATATTAGCAATTCAAAGTGACACATTAGTGAAATATTGTTTCCCTTTACTGAAATAGGTAAAAGCTAATGTATTTACATGTTCCGACGTTTCCTTTCCACACCTTATGTTCCATTTCACACACCTCTGAGCAAGACCACAATCTCCACAGCCTCTTTTCCCTCTTCTCCTTCCACCAGACTAGACACGAGCTCGTTATCACACCCATTACCTGAATTATCAGTCTTCCTCTGTGCCCCACCACTTCCTCCGTTCACCTCCTCAGATTTTCTGAGCTGAATTCTGGCTTCCTGATCACTGTCTCAAACGTCCAGTACTTTTTCCACCAATACGTCTTTTTTTTTTTCCTTTTTCCATCAATCTGCCTTCTAAACTGCTGTCATACAATTATCATTGTGTCACACTCCTGCAGTCAAGTCCGTATAAAAACATTTTGTGGGGCGCCTGGGTGGCTCAGTGGGTTAAAGCCAGGTCATGATCTCAGGGTCCTGGGATCGAAGCCCGCATCGGGCTCTCTGCTCAGCAGGGAGCCTGCTTCCTCCTCTCTCTTTGCCTGCCTCTCTGCCTACTTGTAATCTCTCTCTCTGTCATATAAATAAATAAAATCTTAAAAAAAAAAGTTTTGTGATCCTTTGGTGCATACCATGCTTTGAGGTATTTGCACCTATCCACATGACTTCTGCAGTCCTTAGACAAATATCTATAAAAACACTCTTAACCATGGTATATCACACCTCTGAGCATTTGGGCTCCTGCAGCATCCACCTTCCACTTCCCACTCCCATTCAAAACCCAGCCCACCTGACTGCATCTTACCTGTCCTTCCAGACTCAGCTCACGCAGAAACTCCTGCATGAAGTCTGTTTCAACAGCTCCTCCCCCACAGGTACATACAACACCAGCACAGAATGTTGGTTTCATCCATAAGTTGCAAATTTACAAATTTATTCCCCCAACTAGACAATGAGCTATTCATCCAACTATCCTGGTTCCAGATCCAAGCCTGGCACAGAGTGTTTCTAAAATCTGTTGAATGAACTCCCCACTCGGAACACCTGGGTGGCTCAGTTGGTTAAGCAGCTGCCTTCGGCTCAGGTCACGATCCCAGGGTCCTGGGATCGAGTCCTGCATCAGACTCCTTGCTCAGCAGGGAGCCTGCTTCCCTCTCTGCCTCTGCCTGCCTCTCTGCCTGCTTGTGCTCTCTCTCTCCCTGACAAATAAATAAGTACAATCTTAAAAAAAAAAAAAGAAGTTAGTCTACTACATTTTCCTATAAATCTCATTTGAATTCTTATATTTTTCCCTTCCTGTGTCTCTATACATATAACAAACATAATCACTCTTTATGTGTGTATATGCATTTTTAAATAATTTCTTTAAGTCCTAGCAACAACAACCAGACAACAAAAAGAAATAAAAGGTATTCAAATTGGCAAAGAAGAAGTCAAACTCTCTCTCTTTACAGATGACATGATATTTTATATGGAAAACCCAAAAGACTCCACCCCCAAACTACTAGAACTCATACACCAATTCAGTAATGTGGCAGGATACGAAATCAATCCACAGAAATCAGTTGCTTTCTTATTCACTAGCAATGAAAATATAGAAAGGGAAATTAGAGAATTGATTCCATTTACTATAGCACCAAGAACCATAAGATACCTTAGAATAAACCTAACCAAAGAGGTAAAGGATCTGTACTCGAGGAACTACAGAACACTCATGAAAGAAATTGAAGAAGATACAAAAAGATGGAAAAGCATTCCATGCACATAGATCGGAAGAATAAACATTGTTAAAATGTCTATACTGCCCAGAGCAATCTATACTTTCAATGCCATCCCGATCAAAATTCCACCAGCATTTTTCAAAGTGCTGGAACAAACAATCCTAAAATTTGTATGGAACCAGAAAAGATCCCAAATTGCTAAGGAAATGTTGAAAAAGAAAAACAAAGCTGGGGGCATCACATTGCCTGATTTCAAGCTTTACTACAAAGCTGTGATCACCAAGACANATATGTACCCCAATGTTCATGGCAGCAATGTCCACAATCGCCAAACTGTGGAAAGAGCCCAGATGCCCTTCAACAGACAAATGGATAAAGATGTGGTCTATATATACAGTGGAGTGTTACTCAGCCATCAAAAAGGATGAATACCCAACTTTTGTATCAACATGGATGGGACTGGAGGGCATGCTGAGTGAAATAAGCCAAGCAGAGAAAGTCAATTATCATATGGTTTCACTTACTTGTGGANACACAAAGATAAACTCGAAATGGATGAAAGATCTCAATGTGAGGCAGGAATCTATCAAAATCCTAGAGGAGAATATAGGCAGTAACCTCTTTGGCATCGGCCACAGCAACTTCTTTCAAGACACATCTCCAAAGGCAAAAGAAACAAAAGCAAAAATGAACTTTTGGGACTTCATCAAGATAAAAAGCTTCTGCACAACAAAGGAAACAGTCAACAAAACAAAGAGGCAACCCACGGAATGTGAGAAGATATTTGCAAATGACACTACAGACAAAGGGCTGATATCCAAGATCTATAAAGAACTTCTTAAGTTCAATGACCTAAAAACAGATAATCATGTCAAAAAATGGGCAGAAGACATGAACAGACACTTCTCCAAAGAAGACATACAAATGGCTAACAGACACATGAAAAAATGTTCATCATCAGTAGCTATCAGGGAAGCTCAAATCAAAACCACATTGAGATGCCACCTTACACCAGTTAGAATGGCCAAGATCAACAGGACAGGAAACAACAAGTGTTGGAGAGGATGTGGAGAAAGGGGAACCCTCTTACAACTACTGGTGGGAATGCAAGTTGGTGCAGCCACTTTAGAAAACAATGTGGAGATTCCTCAAAAAATTAAAAATAGAGATACTCTATGACTTTGCAATTGCACTACTGTGTATTTACCCCAAAGATACAGATGTAGTGAAAAGGGCCATATGTACCCCAATGTTCATGGCAGCAATGTCCACAATCGCCAAACTGTGGAAAGAGCCCAGATGCCCTTCAACAGACAAATGGATAAAGATGTGGTCTATATATACAGTGGAGTGTTACTCAGCCATCAAAAAGGATGAATACCCAACTTTTGTATCAACATGGATGGGACTGGAGGGCATGCTGAGTGAAATAAGCCAAGCAGAGAAAGTCAATTATCATATGGTTTCACTTACTTGTGGAACATAAGGAATAAAATGGAGGACTTTAGAAGAAGGAAAGGAAAAGTGAATTGGGGTAAATCCGAGGGGGAGACGAACCACGAGAGACTGTGAACTCTGAGAAACAAACTAAGGGCTATGGAGGGGAAGGGGGAGGGGGATGGGTGAGTCTGGTGGTGGGTATTAAGGAGGGCACGTATTACATGGAGCACTGTGTGTGGTACATAAACAACGAATCTTGGATCACTGAAAAAATGAAAAGAAAAGAAAAGAGAAAAGAGAAGAGAAGAAGAGAAGAGAAGAGAAGAGAAGAGAAGAGAAGAGAAGAGAAAGGAAAGGAAAGGAAAGGAAAGGAAAGGAAAGGAAAGGAAAGGAAAGGAAAGGAAAGGAAAGGAAAGGAAAGGAAAAGAAAAAAGAAAGGAAAAAAGAAAAGTGCTTTCAAAAACTATAAAAAATAATAATTTCTTTATATCTGTTCCCCACTTCAATGACGCTTTTTTTTACTTTTTACTTTAACCAGAAACTAAATCTTAGCTTAAAAAATATTAAATATTTTTTTCTTTTACAATAATTTACTAGGATAGCATCATTAGAAAGAATTAGAATTACATGGTTTGAAAAAAGATAGAACTTATTTGCTACTTCTATGCATTATAGAATGATGATGCTTTGGGAAAATCACACTAAACTTCCTCATTTTCTCATTTTTCTCAATCCTTACCTATAAACTAAAAAAAAAAACCTACATCAATTTAACTGATAAGAGAATTACGAGGAGAAAATATAATTGGAAGATATAAAATATTATAAAATGTTTCAAATTTAGAATAAATAAAGCAAGCATCTCTAAAGAACTAGCATGTGAATAAAAGCGTGCAAAGTGGAAGTCTAATCTATTTTAGGAAAACAAGCAATAGGACATCTGAAATTATGTATGTATTTTTGAAAATGTCCATGAATTTTTAAAATATCCTTCGATTAGGGCGCCTGGGTGGCTCAGTGGGTTAAAATATCCTTCGATTATATACATATTTTTGCATGTAACTGAATGGATATACATCAAACTCCTACATTTATATGTGAAAACTTCTCCTTGCAGTATTACTTTTATAAAAAGAAAACATTTGGGGCCCCTGGGTGGCTCACAGGGTTAAAGCCTCTGCCTCCGACTCAGGTCATGATCTCAGGGTCCTGGGATCGAGCCCCACATCGGGCTCCCTGCTCAGTTTCCTTCTCTCTCTCTGTCTGCCTCTCCGCCTACTTGTGATCTCTCTCTGTCAAATAAATAGATAAAATCTTTAAAAATATATAAATAAATAAATAAAAAGAAAACATTTTAGTAACAGTGCATTTTAACATGGCAATCTCAAGAAACAATATGAGTGAAGCTACAGAATCCAGACACTGTGTGGGGTCGGGAAAAGGGCCAGTGCCCAGGACATTCCCTGTTTGGCTCCTAGAAGTCTCATATCGTGAAAAACCCATCAGTCTTGGGCAAACCAGGACAGTGGTCACTGTAGTGTGGGGACCTGTCTCTCAGTTATTTGGGAGAATTCCCCTTCTGTATGCTTTAACTCAAGTATCTGAACCACCTCTTAGAATAGTTGAGCCAGAGCCAAGACGATTTATTATCCTAACTAAAGGTTAGGACAACGATTGCATATAGTGTTCCAGAAATATCTACTTCTAGAAATGAAACTGGGAAGGTAACTTTTAAGGCACTGAAAAAGTAAATAAGTTTAGCATATCCAAATGCAGGTACTTTTATGCTACTAGCTTCAAACATCTGCATGGATAGTTTAAAAGTGCAAGCAATTGGCTAGCGTTTTTAATAAACTGGCTCTGATTTTTGTAGGTTAGCATGAGTGCCCTTAACATGACATTGACTAGTTGTGAACACAGGCTTGGCAATCAGGCAGGCTTGGATTCAAATCCCAACTCTTACTGGCTAGGCGACTTGAGGACTTGAGAATTTACTTAAACTCTCTAATTCTTAGTTTCTTTTTTTGTTGTTGTTGTTTTTAAAGATTTTTTATTTATTCATTTGACACAGAGAGAGAGATTACAAGTAGGCAGAGAGGCAGGCAGGGAGACAAGGAGAGGAGGAAGCAGGCTCCCTGCTGAGCAGAGAGCCCGATGTGGGCCTTGATCCCAGGACCCTGGGATCATGACCTGAGCCGAAGGCAGCGGCTTTAACCCACTGAGCCACCCAGGCACCCCTAATTCTTAGTTTCTTTATCTTTAAGACAACCTCACAAGATAGCTATAAAGATTAGGAGACATAAAAATTATAAAAGATTTAGTGTCTGTGCCTGGAATATAATAAGTACTAAAAAATAACCATTGTATTGATAATATGTTTTCACTTTTCACTGAGTATTATGGCATTATGTCGATAACAGCCTCAGACTAATTAGGAAATCACAGTTCCTTATTACAACTGAGCATCCGTGAGAGAAAAAAGGACTATCATTAATGATATAACCATTAAAGACAAAACAAAACAGAACAGGTTATTAAAACCCTAACAGTCAAAATGAACATCAGGAAATGACCTTTATCACATTTGCCGTAACTGAGCAGGAGAATCAGACTGTCTGCAAACACGGTCTTTTCCCTCGTCAATCTCAGTAACCTGAGCAGAGTCAGTACATATGCGGATATTACCATGAACATGCAGGAGGAGAAAATTGAATTTTTCCAAAAACCGAGAAGGAACAGTAAGAAAACACTAACCAGCTAGCTAAATAACAATACACTCTGAAGAAAAGAGACAGAAGACACTGATTTTGAGTTGTGCTTTTCAGAAAAGCAAAAAGAAATTATTGGGGGACACGCTTGAACAACTCATTCAGCACATATTTCCCACCCCCACCCTGCCTCCCACTTCCTTTTTCCTGATTTAATAAAGTAATTGAGAAAATAGAAGCCTGAATTCCCGGGTTGGCAGTCCAGATTGCAGTCACTTGAAAAAGGGGAACCGGTCATTCTATGTTAGCTATAAAAACTGAAAAAGATGAGTCATAAAACAGAATGATGCCCATTAATACACTTTAGTATCCTTTTTGACATTGTGTATTATAATTAAACATACTAAAAAGCTTTGATTTCTTTTGCTATCTTCTTAATCTGTTATACAAATATTGCTGATTCAAAAAGCTTCCTCAGTAGCAAAAAAGTGCTGCTGTGGTCTTGAACTAAGTGTTCAAAAAGGAATTTAAGGGAAGGGATGTATGAAACACCTCCTTGTGCTTCTGTCTATACATTATCTCACGAAAAGTCACAATAGCTTCATGAAGTCATTCAATAAAAATAAAAAGAGAAGCTCAGAGAGATTAAATAATTTTCCAAGGTCACAAAACTAATAATAATGGTTATGCTAATTTTTTTTTTTTTAAGATTTTATTTATTTATTTGACACAGAGAGAGAGAGATTACAAGTAGACAGAGAGGCAGGCAGAGACAGGGAGAGGAGGAAGCAGGCTCCCTGCTGAGCAGAGAGCCCGATGCGGGCCTCGATCCCAGGACGCTGAGATCATGACCTGAGCCGAAAGCAGAGGCTTTAACCCACTGAGCCACCCAGGCGCCCGGTTATGCTAATATTTACGGCATTATATGTCCTCAAGTCACAAAACCCGAAGGTGGATGTCATTATTACATTGTTTTAAAAACGAGAAAATAGAAGTTAAGTAACTTCTCTGGAGTCACACAGCTGGCAAGTGAGTAAGGTAAGGTTAACCCACATGTTTGGAGCCCAGAGCCGGTCTCTTGGTGTTTGCTCTTTCCCTCCGCATACTCTCGCTCCTAGGAGACCATCTAGTTCATTCTAGGCAAATGAAAATGCTTAGTATACAATTCTGCACAGAATTAGTGCTCAACGAATATTATCATTAAAGTGAATCTTTCTTATTTTTTCTAAGAAACTCAATACAAAAAGGAAAATGCGTTTAGACCATAATAATTTCCTGTCACTTCCTTTTCAACTGGGTATTCTAAATGATGATAGAATGGATGTATCATTGTTCAGTATTATCTCACTTATTTATCCCAGAAATATTCAATGAGCCCTGGATTATGAGCCCGTGGATGAAAAAGAAAGAAAGAAAGAAACACAAAGACGTTGACCATCGTAATAAGTATTAATTATCTGTTGGCTAGGAGTAGTTCACAGGGTCCCAATAATTACCAGGGAGAGCGAAATTTTTATTAATTAAAATCCAACCTAATTATTTTATCTGTTTTATTTTTATTTATATTTCACTTGACTTTATTTAGTCCTCACAAAATCTGTGTGAATAGGTTTTCCAGCCTGCCTTCACAAATGAAGGGACAGCCATTTGTCATCAAGCTTGCTCAGGCTCACAGAATCTGTCTCCTAACCCTAAACCCAGCACTCTCTCCACGAGCTCGCAACTGCTTCTTAATTTCAGGAATTCAGAACCTATTGCCAAAACAGAGTCTTCAGACGTGAGCCTGTTTCTCTTTTCTTTCTTTCTTTCTTTTTTTTTTTTTTTTTTGTTTATTATTATTTGCCCCGTGGGTACAGGTCTGTGAACCATCAGGCTTACACATTTCACAGCACTCACCATAGTACAAACCCTCCCCAATGTCCATAACCCATCCACCCTATCCCTACCCCCCACCCCCCAGTAACCCTCAGTTTGTTTCTTGAGATTAAGAGTCTCTTATGGTCTGTCTCCTTTCCAATCCCATCCTGTTTCATTTTTTCCCTCCCTACCCGCCATGACCCCCTGCCCTGCCCCTCAAATTCCTCATATCACAGAGATCGTATGGTAATTTTCTTTGATTGACCTCTTTCGCTTAGCATAATACCCTCTAGTTCCATCCACATCCTTACAAATGGCAAGATTTCGTTTCTTTTGATGGCTGCATAGTATTCCATTGTGTGTATATGTGTGTTTATATATATATATACCACCTTTACCATTCATCTGTTGATGGACATCTAGGTTCTTTCCATAGTTTGGCTATTGTGGACATTGCTGCTAAAAACATTCGGGTGCACATGCCCCTGAGGATCACTACCTTTGTATCTTTAGGGTAAATACCAAGTAGTGCAATTGCTGCATCGTAGGGTAGCTCTATTTTCAACTTTTTGAGGAAACTCCATACTGTTTTCCACAGACACAAGCCTGTTTTCTGATCCAGGATCATTAAGTGAAGGAGAGCCTGGGATTCCAGGAAGAAGGACGTTACAGTAAACGCTATGACAAGTATGTAGGTAACAGTACCCTAAATACTTCCCCAAGTTAACTATGGTCACTTATTTAGATAATTGTGCACTAGGGAATGTGGGATACCTTTTGACTGTTGTTGGACACAGAACATGAACTGGCAATGTTTACTAGGGGCTCAAGCATTTACCTGGCCTTCCCTTAGAATGTGGTCATATGGGGGCCAGGTAATATACAGGATCACGGCCCAGGTCTGGCTCACAATGGATCCACTGAATCCATGGACCCATGGTTCCTGATATGTCATTGGTTCACCCATTCATTGTGGTGGGTATAAGCCTCTACATTGTTCCTTGGCCAACGAGGTAAGAGTTATCATAGTGGAGAAAGCCAACTGAAAGCCCTATAACACCACCACCAGCCAAGACCAATCTCAAGTCCTATCTAATTAATTGAAAATCATGGATTCATGGAGGGCACAGTTGGTTCTCAAAAGGTTCCAACAATATAAGCCAAATCAAAAATAACCTCACAGGTTAATAAAGCTCCCTCCGTTCCTATAGAAATTGAAATTTAGTTATGGGAGTTAGTTAATACTGTCTTTTTCTTTCTATACATCATTAGATATGCTTCCAACACAATCAAATGTATATAGCTCTTAGACATTGCAAAACAATTTTTTCTTCTTAAAGATTTATTTTTATCTAGAGGTAATGCAAACGCCGTGGTATCACTCACTGCTCATCAGTTTTTAAGTCTGTAACAACTTGGTATGCTTAGATTAACCTTGAAACCATGTGGAGGAGGAAAGTCTCGAGAAATTTTAAGTGTGTGGTCCAGAGTTTGCAAAAAATGCCCAAATCCTATCAAAGGCATAATCATTCAATTTTCTAGGTAAAAAGGGATTTGTCTTAAAAGGAATAATCCAATACTCATGCATAAGCACAGATACCTACATTTTTATCTTTATGACTTTAGACAATAATGCAAGATGATTGTTCAGTGGATACTCTCAAATTATACACAAGAGATTAATGTATTTGTACCCACAATCCAAAACTATATTCAACACTACAGGAAATATAAAATACCAAAAATGTACTGCATGCTTTTGAAGAACTAACATGGGATTCAGGTCTCAGCAGTATTAGAGTATGTAGTTAAACTTAAAATAGACTTCAAGGGTTGGAAAAGCACCAAAAATAGTTACAAAAATGTGAAAGAGGTCGGGATCTGGTGTCAGACTGAGTGGATTCAACCAGCTTCAGTTAGTCATTTCCCTTCTCTGAGCTTCACTTTCCCTCTCTGTAATGTGAATTCTTTTTTTTTTTTTTTTTAAAGATTTTATTTATTCATTTGACACGGAGAGAGAGATTACAAGTAGGCAGAGAGGCAGGCAGAGAGAGAGGAGAGAGGAGGAAGCAGGCTCCCTGCTGAGCAGAGAGCCCGATGTGGGCCTCGATCCCAGGACCCTGGGATCATGACCTGAGCCGAAGGCAGCGGCTTTAACCCACTGAGCCACCCAGGCGCCCTGTAATGTGAATTCTTGTGGAGATTAACTGCGGTCAGATAAAGGATTCAGCACAGAGCCAAGCACATAGGAAGTACTCAGTGCACATTAGCTGCTCTTATTTCTACTATGTATTATTCAGGAAACAGTCCCAAGTATAAAAGAGGAATATCACTCATCGACAAAATTAGGTTCTTTCAGACACAAAGAACAACTTCGGCAGCTGGAATCATCTTTTTCAAATTCCCTACCAACAGCCCCCAGGAATAATCTGATGATGCTGAACACTGAATACAATCAGTATAATACATCACAAAGGCGTCTGGCCCAAAACTGTCCTCTCAGGCCCCGAGTCCTCTCCTTTTCCTCTCCTGTAACCAGGATCATCATCAATGACCCACACCACTCGGTTTTTCTTCACTCATGGCTTATCTTAAAAAAAATAATAATGATAATAATTATGTGCTTTAAAATCTACTTTTTACTTCTGCTATAACTCTGTGATGTGGGCCCTGGAAGCACAGGATGTTTAGAACACAAACAACTCAGCAGAGCCCTGCTGAACCAGCCAATATGAAAGGGACCACTTCCTAAGTCAGTGAGAATGTGCTATTAGTCTCATGCTCCCCGCCCCTTTGCCTTATTTGTGCAGTGCTGAAATGAAAAACTTTCTTGTGCCTTGCAAGAGAACATACTGTGCATTGATAAAACATGTTTATCCTTTCAAATATTTTGATTCACTAGGCAGACATGTTACTAAGGCAGTAATTTTTGGTGACGTGGTCATGGGAAGTAAATTATTTTTTTGATCATTTTCAATTAGCAATAATCGCGCCTCGGATAAACCTCATTGGCTACGATACTGCCACTGCGCAAAGCTCATTTTCATGTCATATATTAACTGAATAATAATTCTGACATTGGTAAAATGATGTTTAATTCTTGAATCTTTGAAAAGTTATAGTGACCAGGTTTCTTACCTACAACAATGCCATAGGAAAAAAGCAGAAAGTAGATATTGGGGGCAAAACTGCTCAACATCAGGCCTCCAGCTACCATGAAGCCACTGAAGATTGTCACAGGTCTTGCTCCAAAGGAGGAGACACAGAGGCTGCAGACAGGACCTAAAATAATAAATGAAACCTTCACTTATTTAACAGTAACCTCCTTCCCACAACCATAGGATCCACCCCATCATAAATTTAAAATGATTCTTTCCATAATATAATAGCAATACTAACAGTAAACATCTACCATGTGTTTACTATGTGCCGGACACTCTGCAAGATACTTCATGTAAACAATTACATTTCATTTCAATCTCACTGCAGCCCGGCAAGGCAGATACTACCGTTCACCTCATTTTTTTATAAGGAAATTAAAGTTTTCGGATGGTAAGCCCACGTAGTTAAGAAATGGGCGTTCTGGAGTCAGACCTTATTCAAATTTGAGCTCTAATATTTGCTGGCAATTTTATTCCAGGCAACTTTTCTGATCTCTCTGTGCCTTCAGTTTCCTCCTCTGACTACTGTAATGACAGTACCACCTCACAGAGTTACCACAACGACAAATGAGAGCACGGATGTCAAGCTGATCCCAAGGCCTGACACAAGGAAGTCCCCAGTCAACGCCAGCTCTTCAGTGATGAGAACGGCAGCAGCACCCACCAGTAACAGAGGAAGAAGTAAAAACCCAGGCAGTCTGACTCCTGAGCCCAGCACCTTATCCATCATACTATGCTGAGGACTTTGGCTCCTGCATGTTCCATGCATTTTTCCTACCCAGTGATCCTTTCCAGTACAAGGTTGATCATACACTGTTGAGGAAAATAAGCTTGATGACTGATTGAACACAACCAATCATGATCCTATAGAGGGATGCAGGGGGTGGTTA
The DNA here is from genome assembly GCA_002007465.1 of Ailurus styani. Classification (NCBI taxonomy): domain Eukaryota; kingdom Metazoa; phylum Chordata; class Mammalia; order Carnivora; family Ailuridae; genus Ailurus; species Ailurus styani. Next base: position 1,051,850 of record LNAC01000491.1, on the reverse strand, counting down.
TTCATTTCCTAGAGAATATTCTGGCAAGTGAGGCCAAATGGAGAAGCACCCTACCCATTCCAGTATGAGTCCATCAGTAACACTGTCCTACATTCTATGTGTAACCTGGAATTTGTGGGAGGAAGTACACTGTTGAGTGACAGGTAACAGTGAACTAGCTGCATCTGTTCTATGGAAAAGTGGGCAACATGGATAACTATGGTAAGTAATGGAATTTAAGTGATAGTGAAATTCTTCCCCACTAGCAGTGTACCTAGAAAGCACCTACAACTACAGAGCTAAGCTTATCAGAAATGAAAGGACATTAAGGATTATTCAGCCCATTGTTTCATTTACATGGAAGGAAACTGAATCTCGGAGAGGTTGTCCAAGCCCATGGCAGAAGAAAGAGCCCAGGATTTGAAAGCAAAGAGAAAAGCATCTTAATTAATTTGACAACAACCTTTCAAGATACAAATTATTATTCCCAATTTTTAAAAAGTACAATCACCAGGATGGCTAAGGACAGACAACACTAAATGTTAGCAAGGAGAGGAAGCAATCAGAACTCTTATAAACTGCTGGTATTGTCTGCTAAAGCTGAATATAACACATTGTATAGCCCAGAAATTCTGCTTCCATGTATATACTCATAGAAATACTTGTATCAAAGTATATATGTTCATAGCAGAACAATTCGTAGTAGCCTAGAAACCCAGATGTTCATCAGCAACAAAACACATAAGTGAATCCTGGCCTAGTCATACAATGGACTATTATATGGCAATGAGAATGAATGATCTGTAGCTACACATACAGAAGTATCTCATAACCATATGTGGAGAGAAAGACACTCAACGCAAGAAAGAATATGTTGCATAATTGCATAACTTGCAAAAACAGGCAAAATCACTCTAGATTAGAAGTCAGGATAATGGTCATCTTTGGTAACGGGTAGGCACTTATAACCAGAGGGAGCGCAGCCTCACTTCCAGGGTACTACCAACATTCTGTTTCTTGATGTGAATGTGCTTATTGCATGGGTGTGATTTGTTCTGTGAAAAGTTCATCAAGCTATACTCAGGCTGTGCACACTTTTCTGTATACAGCTTTCATTAAGTAACCTCAAACAGAGAAACGAGTTTCAATGTTAGTAAGTGACAGAGCCAGGATCCAGCCACCCCAAGTCCAACATTCTTGCCAATACCAGAGAATCTCTCAAGTGCATACTTAAGAGCAGGATATGACCACTGAGATACCCCATTGCTCTCAAAACGTACAGCTCTCCCAAATTTCCCCCCGGTCATGAACTGGCCCCTGACATTTCAGGCCTTCTTTGTAAGCCACTATGGAAGAACAGACTGATATAGTTATACAATGAACAGAGGAGAATATTCCTTGCCAGTGCTTTAAAAGGAAAATCCACTTGAAAGACCAAGCTTATCATCCAGTAGTTGAGCTGTCTGTATACCCAATGAGAAATACTTAGACACTTCAAAAATAGAAATGATTTTAAGGGTCAAATTTCATAAATGGATATGTGACATCATAAAAGCATGATCCTTCTGTGTTGTTTACCAACCGCACTGACACTGAGAGTCAGTGTCAACAAATTTAACAAGCACAAAGGAATTAAAACGCAGAGATTATTATTAGTGGTATCCTGAACAATTTCAAGTTCCATCCTCAAAGTAAGACTTTAAATCTATGCTCCTTAATGCATGATAACTCCACAAGGAGATGGAGAAAGTATGAGAAACTCGGGATGTGGATGAAGGGTAATAATTATCATAGCACGCACAATTACACTGTAACTATTACGTGATAATAAGTACATAATTATTATCAATTATGTGATAAGTTCATAAATCATTTTGGTCTAATACATGATTCTTTGAAAAAAATTAAGCTCAGGGAAGAAATGAGCAGAAAATCTTTGATAAAAATAGTAAATTGAAAACTCTTTTTAAAAATTTCTCTACTTTCATACTGCCATCTGCTGTTTACTTAGAAAAATATCTTGATGTCAGAGATTTAAAACAGAATTTTAGTGCTGAAAGAGGCCTTGGAAAGAGTCCAAACATTGTATTTTTAGAATGATAAAACTGGAACTCAGAAGAATCCTGTAATTTGACCAAGAATCCATACCCAATCAATGACAGGGCTAAGGCAAAAGTCAGGTTAACAATCTTCCCAACTAAGAAGTATTCACCTTAATTTTTTTTCCTAAAAATCAAAATATTAGTCAAAATGCCAGCATACTTTTAATATCTCACAGCTTAAGTAGTTCTATGAATTTATGGCAGATGAAAATGTAACATTCATGCTCATTTTGGTATTTAAAAGTTCAGAGCAAATTATTTGATTCTCATCCTTAGAACCAGAGTATTTCTAGATTCTATTTACATAGATTTAAACCACAGTAGCCCCATATTTTGTCAATAACAATTAGGGAGAAGTAGAACTGGAATTGACCATTAAGTCACATCTGCAAGACATGAGACATTTACATGTTTAGCTCTTAGTAACAGCAGGCAAGTTTCCCAAGACAAGAAACCATAGAGTACTCCTCAATGCTGGACTAGTTTCAAGAGATAAATTCAATGGAAGGACGACTCTCAGGGGAGATTACTTACAATGCTTCAGGTCTTGTACTTTACAGAGGGGCCTTTGAAGCAAAAGTTAGTTAACTCATAATATGAGCCAGTGCTTCCACTTATGGAAAGCTGTAAAATTTTAGAAAAAAAGGAAGAAGAAACCTTCATCATCGGGTTGCCAGTTATTTTAACAAGTAAAGTCATTTTTTCAAATGTAACAAACATCTATTATCACTGCCATTTCAATTAAGGGGAAGAAGGAATCTTTTAATAAGGAAATAGTGAGAATATATCATTTGAGAATAAAATGTAAGGTAGTAAGAAGATAGTGGGAAACTAATACACACACACCGAGGATCAGTGCCTTTATATTCATTTCACCTTCAGTGAAAACGTTTCTTCAAACAACAATTGTATGTATATTGATGTTTCGGAGCCATTATTACTATTACCCCATTCCATCTGGGAGATTAATGCTGACCGGTTGGGTGAACTGAAAGCCCTTGGCTAAATGTGAAGTAGCAGAGATGGCCGTCAGCACAGAATGGTCTAAGGATGGTAGATGGCAGTGTGGGGCACTAAGAGGGAAACAGCTCTCGCCTTCCTAGCGTACGGTATTCAGGGCTCTTAAAAGATATCCTATTCTCCTAGCAACATTTTTGGCACAGTGGGGACACATTCACTCAAAAAAAGTAAGAACCTGTATGTTAGCGAATAACCCTACAAACCAAAGTAAGGAGCAAAGAAAGTGAGGAAGATAAGGATGGGATTTTGAGCACTGCAACCTCATAAGTAGAAAAATGAAACAAAAAATATAAAATAATTTGTTAATAGTCATCTACAAATCAGACTGATTGAGGTAATTTTCAGCCAATGAAGGGAATAAAAAGGGAAGTGAAAATGTAAATTCTAACTGAAAAAGTGTTTTGTTATGATCACGGGTGAATTAAGAAAATGAGAAGAATGAATTATTATAAAGAAGTCAGAACAATCTACAAGTAAGTGATGAAATTATTTCCTTCAGCCCTCAGGGTAATTTAGGGGGAAACAAGAGAGTTAGATTTTTGCTGGCTGTTCAAATTAGCATGGAGGAAGAATACATTTCTTAAACTTTTAAAGTATGTTGGTAACATTATATTTAGGTCTCCATTCATCATATGAAAAACTAAATATTTGATCACTCTCATTCTTTCACTATTTACCAAGTGTCTACTAGAGCAACACTGCACAATAGAAGTACAAAGACTCACACATGTGAGCCACATACGGAACTCTAAACTCCTTACTAGGAATATTAGAAAAATAAAGAAGTAAAATTAATTTTAGTAATACATTTTATCTGACTCAATACATCTAAAACATTATCATTTCAACACTGTAATATCATTAATGAGACATTTTATAATCTTTTGTTTTGTAGTAAGGCTTTGAAATCCAGTGTGAATTTGTTACACTTATGGCACATCTCAACTTGAACTTGCCACATTTCAGGTGCTCAGTAGCCACATGTGGCTGGTGGCTACTGTGTTGGACAGTACAGTGTCTCATATCATGGTAAAAAGACAGAGAAAGGAGGACACACAATCCAAGGCCTAAACCAGAAGACAAAATAAACACACAAGAGTTAAATTAAAATCCAAGGTCACAGACAAGAGGCACCGAAAGAAAGGCTCAAATCATGTGTTTGGGGATTTCAGAATAGGGAGAGAGCCATGGGCCAAAAAAACCTGAGCCTTGAACTGGGCCCTAAAGTATGGTTAGATCAACAAAAGGGATGAAAATTCTACATGGAGGAAAACAGAAACATAGTGTGGTTTTCCAACTTGTCATTATTATAAGATAGCTTTGGGAAAGAAATCATACCCCTTGGGAAACAAATCCACTTCCATGCACTTATTTCTCCTACAAAGTTTCAGAATCCAAGAGTGGTCAGATGGTCAGGCCTACCGCACTGAAGCCATAAGTAGGCTGACAGTACAGTGAGAAAAAAACTAGAGCAGTGAATAGGTTGTATGCCGGCAGCAGAGCAAGCATTTCCTAAGAGAGCAGATGATTGGGCCATGAGAGTCTTATCCCCTATCCACAATGCAGGGAGCCCAGCAAACTCTTATAGGTTTCTCACCCCTTGTTCCTGCTGAGACCAGAATTTCAAGTTCATCTCGGAAGAGAAAGGCACTAAGGAGCCAAACCCACTCAAATCCTTGATCTCGTTCATACAGACTGCCTTGCTTGCCGGTTGGGTTGCTAATCTACAGAGAGCACGGAAAGCTTAGGCAAAACCTGGAGCTGTTCTCACCGATCCTGGAAATGCATAGCATCCTGGGAATTGGCCGATGCAACAGAACCCTTGTAGGAGGCAGAAATTCAGTCCTACTTGAAGGAGTTAACAGTGCTTGGGAGTAAAATCGTCAAGATATCCTCAAATGCAGCTCTGCCAGCACTCACGACTCATTCAGCAAGACCAACTGGCTATATTGAGTCACTATATCAACTTGAGGATGGATTTATTGACTCATTATCTGTTTGCAGGCCTTTGGAGAAATTAAGGAGAAAAGGGAGGGGAGACTGTTAAATCTGCTTAGCGCACAAAAATAGAGAACAAAAGGTCTCCCTGCTGTTTCAGCAACTCTGTTGTCTGAAGAATGGCCCCACCCTTCTTGAATTTGAAGAGTAACATCTAAGCAAAAAGTGTTTGAGCTCATCTGAAAACAATGCAGGGCCACAGTGCTCCTATATCAGTCGCATTTCAACCAGAGACACAGAACCAGAAGATACGTGTTAAGAGATTTATTGCAAGGAACTGGCTTATGCAATTGTGAGACCCAGCTAGGCAAGTACAAAACCCATAGGGCAGGCCATCAGAAGGGCAGCTTGACACTCTCTGGCACAGGCTGAAGCTACAGCCCCAAGAGGGAAATTCTTGTTCTGGGAAAGTTCATTTCTGCTTTTAAGTCTTTTTAAATGGAGTAAATCAAGTTCACCCAACTTATCTACGATAATCTCCCTTACTTAAAGTCCGTTGATGGCAGACTTCAAGCACATCTGTGAAATACCTTTACAGCAACACCTACACTGGTGTTGGACTAACTGGGGAATATAGGTTAGCCAGGCAGACACTATCACATCTCCCAGTGCAACACCTCCTTCTGCGGCCAGATTTACTCTACGAGAATGCCTCCCTGCAGGGCAGGCTGCAAGCCCTTGCCTAGAGGGACTCCGTATGGATGGCCTTCTCCCTTAAGGCCCACCATGGTCCCATCTGGACCACCTCACAACCCATCTCTATAAAACTCCAGACATGGCTTTGCCCTTGCATTTTTGAAGTCTCAAATTATCAGTAAGCATTTTTTCTGTATCTTTCCTGAAACTAAAATCCCTGATAAGCACGGAGAATGTCTTCTGTTTTCGAAAGCTGAGCACGGAGGAGACTCTATAGATGTGTGTAATGGAGGTGAGCTTGCTTACTATATAACCCTAATTCCCAGCTTTAGTCATCACGAGGGTCATCTGGACAAGCAAAGAATTCAGACAAGAGGACGAAGTATTTTCTCCTTAATTATTCAAGTTTCAAAGAGAAGGAGTGAAGAATTAAGATGATGAAGAGTGTAAAGAAGTGCATGTCTTGCATGGTTCGAATATGCTACTGTGAGCCACTGTCCAAGTCCAGAGACTGGGCCAGAGAAAAGGGGTGGGCCTTTAAATTTGAGATGCTCAGGCACCATCTTACCAAAGTTCCAGTTTTCCCTCCGGCCCATAGCCCAGAAATATCTTTGTCTCTCTTTCCGAAGGGTCCCTTTCTTTTGCACTTCCACAGTTTGGTTTGAACTGCTTGGAAAAGTAATTTTATTTGTGGTTGATTTTTGTCCTCTAATAGCTATTACTTGTTGAGCCCTGCCATATACCAAGCACCATCTCAATTATTCTACACAACAATCATAGAAGGTAATAATTTTATTGTCCCCAATTTAAAGATGAAGAAATAGGTTGAACAGGTAGGCAAAACTGGAGCTTGGGTACCACTGTTCCTCCTAGAGAATGTGCTTTATCTCGGGCTTCATCTTCATGTGAGCATCTTAGGCACTAAATCTTGAGGACAATAATGCTTATGTCAGTGGACTGTTGGGAGGATCAACTAAGATCAAGTAAGTGAAAGCGGCTGGTATTGAGCCAGGCACACAAAAGGTGCTTAGTGAACATAAGGGACAAGCACAGGAACCATAGAATTTAGATGTTGGCTGGAGAAAGTACTTACTCTTCTGTGCCTTGCTCAGTTATAAAGCTCCAGACATTGGATTGCAGAACTGAGGATGACACTATGTTTTCTCTGGACAAAACTGGGTAAAGACAATAATAACTCATGTTTCTCAGATATAATATGGCCTGCCTGCATCATAATCATGAAGCTAGTTAAAATGAAAACGCCTAGGACACCATCCACCATGCACTGATCCTCACCCCACTGCACTGATAGGTAGGAAATTGCCTTTTTAGACAAGCTTGAGTAATTTATATATACCCCTCAATTTAAGAGTAAATATACACACATACATACATGTGTATAAAGCCCATCTTTATAAAAAATGTACAAATGTAAATATGTATATACACACATGTATACATTATATTTTATCAAAAAGATGCAAAGATGTCCATTTATGTGGGGTTTTTTTCACCAGAGTCAGAGTCAGTGGACATTACTTTTCACGTTTTCCCTAGCATCAACACTGCTACGGCGAAGCAGAAACCCACAGTAGCTCCCTTGACAAATAAGTCAAAGCAAATTGGAGAATTGGAGAATTCCCAAAAAGGGCAAGATTGAAATCTAAGTCGAGAGGTCCTAAGCCACTGGTAGTTCCCAACTGAAAATCACTTTTGGGCTTACAAAAATTCACATATGTGGGCCCCATCATAGACTGACCGAATTAGAATGTCCGAGGGTCGAACAGAGTAAACTTGATTTACTGCTCTCTGTTGCTGTCTTGAAATTCTTAGTTTTAAACAAGGGGCCTTGCATTTGTATTTTGCCCTGGGGCCTGCAAAGTATGTAGCTGGTCCTGCCTACAAGTTAGGGGGGCGCCCTTGAAGCAGAGGGCGCTTGGAGAACGTGCAGAGCTGAAGTTCAGTTTGAGTCTCAGTCTGAGTTCTGACCACCAGGGCCCCACCCAGCCCTAATGAGCTCTCAGCTTCTCTGAACCCTCAACTGCTACCTGGACAGACTTAGGGAAAAAATTTGTTCTCTGAGTGTGTGCTAACTGAGAGATATATCATTTCCATTACCCCTGACCCTTGCTGGAAGATGAAGTAATGACATATCTGTTTAACTTAGTATTTGCTAATAGAAATGGTGACTAATTGGAGAACATTAAAAAATTCTGTCCTCTTCGTACCAGATCATTTTCGAGAAATCAATACTTGCAGACCCCTATATTAACATATCAGTTATCACCCATTTGTACTTTGACAGCTTTGCAAACAATCCACATTTTGAAAAACTCTTTCAAACAAATCTTGAGCAAGATTTCTCCCTGTTTCTCTTGAGTTCATTATGACAGTATTATTTTCATTTGTTTAGTTATGTTTAGTTATCTTATCTGGCATGACCAGATGATCCCGGATTGTTTTTCAAGTCTTGCTTTTAATTTAACAAGGTAATACATTAATTGGAAGCAAATGTTTTTGTTTTGTCTTAAGAAATCCCTTTTAGAGATCAGGAAAGACAACATACTCAAAAGAAGGTATGGCTAGTGCATTTTGTTTTCATGAAATCATTTCAGAGCTGAAAATCACCTTACAAATCACCACATTCAATGTCCTTTTTTTCTCGCTATATTCTCACAGAGCAGAGATTGTGATTTGTTCAATGAACCGTGTTAACTTCATAACACACAGGAAGAGACACTGGAGTAACTGACCCCAAACCATCCTCGCACGCCTGTGCTTAATAGGTCCAAGTAAATTACATGATCATTAAATGCTGCTGCAGAGTTCAAACTATTGCTTCAGAAATAGAAGTGCCTTATGATTTTCATCCTTTAAAGTAAATGAAAACCCTCTACTGCTCTTTCTAAAGATGATAGGAATCACATTGCATCATTTATAAATGTTTATGAAGAACATTACTCTTGGAGACATTATAAAAAGTCTTTTGGAGACAAAATACATCACATCAACATCATGCATACCACTGCATTAGAATTCTGAACAGCATCACCATTGTGAGATGGGACCACCCCTTGCCGAGTCATGCTTCTCTTATGAAGGGGACACAAATGATGTTCCTACAATTTGTTCACAGTGTACCTAAATCACAGAGGAGTAATTTTGAATCATACAGGAACTTCTTAGGACTGCCTGACATCATGTGGTCCTTTGGTCACCAACATTCACTGGACATGCCTGGATCTATGCCTCATCTCCCTGTGTCATTCTTACTCGTGCAAGTATGTGTGTCTCTCACTGAACTGTGATTCCTTAAAGGGCAGGAACAGTGTGTTTACTGTTCATGTCTTTATATCCAGCATCTATGACACTGACTAGCACATAACAGCAAATAAATGGATAAAGAGATGAATGAAGATCTTATAGAACCCTGTATTTTCACATAGATTTATTACAGTGAACGGATACTACAATCTCAATGAAGGCAGGGAAATATGTTACACTTAGAAAAAAAAAATCTTCCCATGCCTCTCACAGTGTTAGTGATGCAGCAAATTTAATTAAATGATAACGGAGTGAGGAGAAGCATACATTTATACACTTACTTGCAAGCAAGCCAACTCCACTTGCAAGGGATCCGACCCAGGCTGTTTTTCCTTTTCCTTCACCAAAGATGTCCAGCCATTCTATGTACAAGACTCCAACAGCCAATGGTGATCCGTAACACAAAAACTGAGTGAAAAAGGAGACAAGCACAATCACCCAGCCCCATCCACCATCAGGTGACTTTTTAAATTCCATCGTAAGGTAAGAGATCAAGGAGGTGTTCCTCTGTAGGTTCTAAGTGAAAACAAAAAGGAAAAAAAGCATATTTAGAGTGTGGTAGGACATAGTATTTTGGATTAAAAATGTCTTCTCCTAAATTAAGTCGTAAAAAGCTTCTCTAAAAATACACATGGAAAAGCATAAAAAAATCACTGACATATCAAGTTAACTTTAAAATCTTTACTCTTGATTTGAGTAAGGAATACATCTACATGGTTCAAAAAAAATTTTTTTTTAATTGCAAAAAGGCAGAGTGAAAACCTTGTCCCCACTCATTAGGTTTGGTCTCTTGCCACATGTTGGCTTCCCCAGGAAGCAGATTCTTAGTAAGAAATTTTTTTAGAACTATTCTCTTTCTACGGAAGGTAATAGGCAGGAGAGGGAAAGGGTAAACTGCCCTGTAGTATCAAGGAAGGGAACTTCTAAAGCTGGAATGCCCTTCAGAGTTGCTCTGACTTAGGCATGGCACGTTGGTCCATTACACCCCCATGTTGATCATTCAGCAGATTCAGGCCATCCAGAGAGCGGCATGGCCACAGGTGAGGGGGGCTCCCTTCAAATGAGGCAATCATTCCCCTAGGGCTGTCAGCTTAAGGCACCTTGCCAACAGTATTGTGAGCAGGAATAGGGCAAGGAAGCTCTCAGTACCAAAGGGAGTCAGGAGGGCAAGTGGCAGCACATCACAACATCCACCAACTTGAGTATCCTCCCAGACTCTCTTCATGAATAGTCCTTTCTTTTGACAAAAAATAGCATATTGTACATTCTATTCCAAACCTTGTCTCGTGCCCTTAACATCCCCAAGATGTTTCCCTATCAACACATAGACAGCATCCTTACCCATTTTTTTCTTAATAAGCACGAAGTATCTCCCCATATGGCCGCACACTTGTTTAGTTAGTTACCAAGCAGGCAAAACATTACACAACCTTTAGTCTCTTTAGATGTTTGGCTATTGCTATCATATGTTATCTAGTTTATTATCTAGATTATTAACTAGTTCAAGAATGAAAAAGAGAGACCACAGGTATATAATCCACACGTACCTATTTCCCACCTAACTCCCACATCCTCCGCAGGAAACCAATGTTTCTTGTTTCTTTATATCCTTCTAGAGTTTGTTCATGCATATATTGCTAACTCAAATATAGATTTCCTCTATTTTTTACACAGAAAAATAGCATGATTGAGATATATATATATGTATGTATGTATCTGTATATGTCTTGCTTTTTTTCACTTAACAAATACCCTGAAGATCTTTCCCATCGATGCAGAGCAACCTTCCTTATTCTCTTCTTTGTGTTTCCCTGGGTTTCAGTACAGGACTTTCTCTTAATTCAACCAGTTCCCCGGTGATTTACAAGGGAAACAACACTGCAGTGAATTACCTGGCATATGCATACATCTTTTTGCATATATGCACATCTGTTAAGTAAAACCTAAAAGAGGAATTACTGAGTCAAAAGGTATGTACAGGGCGCCTGGGTGGCTCAGTGGGTTAAAGCCTCTGCTTTCGGCTCAGGTCATGATCTCAGCGTCCTGGGATCGAGGCCCGCATCAGGCTCCCTGCTCAGCAGGGAGCCTGCTTCCTCCTCTCTCTCTGCCTGCCTCTCTGCCTACTTGTAATCTCTCTCTCGCTCTGTGTCAAATAAATAAATAAATAAATAAAATCTTTAAAAAAATAAAAAAGGTATGTACATTGTAACTAGTTTTACAAAATTGGCTTCAAGGGATTAAACCGATTTATGTCATCCCCAGCAATTTGTGGTGTGTTGTAAAGCCTTTGGATTTTTGCCAATTTGGTAACTGTAGAACAGTATTTCATTATAGATTTAACTTGCATTTTTCAGCATTCCCTGAATGTCGTGTGTCATTATTTCACAGATGAAAAGCCATTTGTAATTCCTATCTAATTCTTGGGTGTGTATACATGGGTATATTTCTGGATTTTCCATTCTGTTCCATCGATCTGCCTATTCACTCACCACTACTACATTAGTTTAATTACTAAGTTTAAGGTAAATGTGTAAATTGATTCAAGGCAAATTGATCCTTTTGTGATGTTAAGTCTTTCTATCAAAGAACATGGTGTGCCTTTGCATTTGTTCAAGTCTACTATTGTGTTCTTAATGTTTAAAGTTTTCCCTAAATGTTAGGGAAACTTTTTATTTTAAGTATTCTATTATTTTTGCTAACATTATAATTGGGGTTATTTCTTTGGCTTTTGTGTGTGTAAAAGTTATTGAGGTCTATATGTTAATTTTGTGTCCCAGTACCTTACTAAATTCTCTCATTTGCCATAGATTTTTGGACAATTCTCTTGGGTATATACAATACATCATACAATAAACTCACACAATCATCTACTAACAGTGATAGTTTTACCTTTTTATTTTGAATTTTTATACTTCAAATTCCCTTCTTTTGCCTTTGCATCAAATGGTATACAGGATAATGTCAAATAATAAGGGTATATGTTTCTGTCTGGTTCCTAACTTAGTACGAACACCTTCAAATGCCAAGTTGCTGCCTCTGGGGCTTAAATCAATTTATTTCACAAAATTAAGAAAACATTTATATTTCTCTATCTTTGAGTGTTATTATAAAGAATGTTTACTACGTTTTATGAGGTACATTTCTGGTGCACAGGGAGATGATTATTATCTCCTCTATAGAACTTTAAATGTAATGAAATCTGTATTTTCTTTTCTTTCTTTTTTTTTTTTTAATTAATTTGTCAGAAAGAGAGAGAGTGCACAAGCAGGGGGAGCAGCAGGCAGAGAGAGAAGCAAGCTCCCCACTGAGCAGGGAGCCAGATGTGAAGCTCAATTCCAGGACCCCAGGATCATGACCAAAGCCGAAGGCAGATGCTTAACCACCTGAGCCACCCAGGCACCCCTAAAATCTCTATTTTCTACCTTGAACCATCCTTGAATTATTTGATTAAATCATCCTTGGTTCATGCACTATTTTGATTATTTCAGCCTGTTTGGGGGACAGGGGAAGGACTTTTAAATTGATAAGTAGATTTGTCTTTTTTGTTTTTAATTTTTACTAAGATTTTTTTAATCAAAATGGTATTTTAAAGAATTTTAAAATATTACTTCTTCCAAAGTTCTAAAACAGTTTACATGGCAATGGATTTGGAGGCCCAACCCTTGACCTCCCAGCCCCCACAGGGCTTCCTACTTACTTAATCTACACTTCCTATGTCCCTGTACCATGTCAGGTTTACAGTTTCAACAGTCTTCTTTGACCACAGATTTTTCCAAGCCATTCCCTTGGCTGTGATTTCATCAAATAATAGCTAAAGACCGTGGAAAATATCATTCATCCATTCATGCATGTCCCTAATTAGATGGTGGAACATCTGGCTATCTTAAGAGAGTCTTAGTTACACCCATCAATTTATCTGGGCTTCACTGAATTTCTTCACTTTGACATTCAGAACACTAGGCAAAAATCACATCTCACCTGCCACAGGCCTTTGTATTAATTAACTTTCAGTATTTCATAACTGAAAACTGGAAGATGTTACAATTTGTACACAAAACTGTACAGTCTAAAAACCAGCCTTTCAGACCAAATGATTGTGTTAGCAGACAGAATACCACAAACTTCCAAATATCTAAATCCTTTGAAATAATCAGATATGACCCTTCCTCAGAAATTAACTCTTTGTAGTACCTACTCTACTATAAAAACAAATAATATAATTCTGGTCCTTCTAGTGACAATTTGGTACTTTGCAATTTTTCTTGGTCAAAATTCCTTTTAAAGAAACAAACTGAGGGGTCCCCTGGGTGGCTCAGTGGGTTAAAGCCTCTGCCTTCGGCTCAGGTCATGATCTCAGGGTCCTGGGATCGAGGCCCACATCGGGCTCTCTGCTCCGCAGGGAGCCTGCTTCCTCCTCTCTCTCTGCCTGCCTCTCTGCCTACTTGTAATCTCTCTGTCAAATAAATAAATAAAATCTTTAAAAAAAAAAAAGAAAAAATAAAGAAAAAAATTGAGGGTTACTGGGGAGTGGGAGGGCAGGGATAGGGTGGATGGGTTATGGACATTGGGGAAGATCTGTGCTATGGTGAGTGCTGTGAAAGGTTTAAGCCTGATGATTTCACAGACCTGTACCCCTGGGGCAAATAATAAATAAATAAACAAACAAATAAACAAAGAAAATAAAAACTAAAAACTGAAAGTATAGTCCTGATTCCCTAAACTAGATACTGTATAACAGCAATAGCCAAACAGCTAGAGAGACTAAAAGGCTGTATAAGAACAAACACACAGGAGACTGTCCTTCATTTAAATCTTCAAATTATAGAACCTCAGGAAAAGTACACGATTACATAGGCAAAGCACCAGAATCCTGAAGAAAGCCAGTATTTTCTGGAGGGTGGGGAGAGTGAATGGGTGAGGAGTATCTCTCTTGCCAGCGTGCAGACTTAAGTAGACAGAAATGCCTTTATACACAAAATACCTTGGCCTTGCTTTACTTTGCCTTGCCTTGGGTGACATTTCAACACATAGGACAAGAGCCAGAGAATTCTTCTCACCGTAAATATTTGGGAGAACAACCTTTGAAACACAAAGCTCCCGTGTATATCAACTCTGACTAGAAAGACAAGTTTTTATAAAGAGTTGGCTAACAGTTTCTAACCTTTAATTGTCTCACAGTTAGACATACATGTAGTCTCAAAAAAACATTCCAGAAAATACCACTTCATGATTTCTTTTTTTCTTTCAGGGTAACAAATACCTTTCTCCTATAGTTTCCTCTATTCCTTAGGTGTTTCTCACCGGCTATTTCTCTGACATTATATATTCTGCAAGGTGATGTCACCAGTAGACTAATCTTTATTTTCTCCCCTTCTGTAATGGCTCCCAATTTCCTGTGGGAGACTTGGATCTTCTCTATGGGTAGACAGTTGGTAGGACTGTTGATCAAGATTCCTTGATCTTGACCCAGAGGATAGTACCTAACCCAAGCAAGGGCAGCAGAAGCTCTCTCCCAAGTTTCTGAATCTTAAGTGAAATGCCATAAGGAAAAAAATAGACATTTGAAGTTTACTGATTCCAAATACAGTACACTGAAGAGACCCTCTGTCAGTTCCTACTACCTTGACTACCTAGGGGATACCCAAGATTGGTTTCTCCAGGCTTTCATTTAACTCTATGAGCAAACCCAATAAACTATTTTGTTATAAGTTAGCTGGTGTTTGTTTCTTTTACTTAGAACAGACTAAACAAATTTGGGTGTGCTGTAATTTCAAATCGATTATTTTAACCTTCTATACCCCACTTGGTTCCATTTGAGCCAAAGGGTAAGTTTAGGAATATAGCCTAGGGCTGCATAATATAGGAAATACAGATGTGTCATAACTTTGTTCCTGAAATTCCTTTATTATCCTTCCTTCTTCATATCTTATGACTCAATATGATAAAAATCTCTTCTCTGGCATTATTTAAATAAAAACTTCAAATAACTGAAATTTCCACTCAGCACACTTATACTAATATCTACAGAAATACAGCATTATAAAAGGGATCTTTACACAAGTTTTTTGATCACTTACAAGTTAAATTATATTCCACTAGATACCAAGGCAAGTCTGAAGAAATATAACATGGCCTTAAGATAACATGTGATCTTTGAGTTCCAAAGAGGTGGCCGGCTATTAAACATTTGGGAGTCAGTGGGAAATGAAAGCAGAGTGGAAGGCCTGATGAAGTAGGTTGGTCCAAAGAACAATGGAGAGATTCGGGGAAGCGTGGCTCTGGCCAGAAAAACAACATGGACCTGGGTGTGGAATCAGGATAGGCCTGCTATGTTTGGTGGAAGGTAAAGAAGGCAGGTCTTAGAGGACTCACAGAGGAAAACAAGATTACAAAAGTAGCTCTCTCCGTTGAAATTTAAGAAGAAAGTATCTCAGGAAGCCTAAACTTATAACTCCAAGATAGGATTTTTTTTCATACTTTACATAATATATGCTGGCATTAATAACCCACTTGTATTATTACCTAAGTGATGGATTTTTTTGTCCTAAAAAATAATAAGATCTGTAAACATCGGAAAGTATTGCTTTATTTGGACTAGTGTTCCATGAGTATATTCAAAGTTTGGGGCTCTTACTCATATTACATATACATTATAGCATATTCTAGTACATTCTTTGAAAATTTGGAATCTTTTTTTTTTTAAGATTTTATTTATTTATTTGACACAGAGAGATCAGATAACAAGTAGGCAGAGAGGCAGGCAGAGAGAGAGGAGGAAGCAGGCTTCCCGCTGAGCAGGGAGCCCGACGAGGGCCTCAATCCCAGGACCCTGAGATCATGACCTGAGCCGAAAGCAGAGGCTTTAACCCACTGAGCCACCCAGGCGCCCTGGAATCTTTTTTAATCAGAGTTTTCACAAACCCAGACTTTGCATGACAAGACACCTTACAAAACTCAAAATTATGAGCCATTTTGAGAAGACCATTCTTTATCACACTACAATCTAAGGGAACATCACAAAATTAATGTTAACTTACATTTAAGTGTACTTCTTATTTTTAATTTAAACATTAAATATGTCCTACATATTATAAACCTCGTTTGGAGTGGAGAGAGAACAGCATGAAATAAAACTCACCATAGGAAGATATTACTACTCAAGAAAATCAGATTATCATAGTATAAAGGACAGTATATCTCTTAACTCTAGAATTTGTTTTGTCAAAGGGCAAATTCCGACTGTTGATGAAACTCTACATTTCACTCATGGTGATTAAGCTCCAATACGTTAGACTGCATTTAGCTCTGTTCAGATAATGCCAATCTTTTGTTATTCCCTTTAGCCTAACTGGCTAAAAATGTCTATTCCCCACATATAGGATCCCAGAATTGCATATTTGACATTAATGAACATTCACTGTTGACACAGAAGCTTCCTGTCCCTGACATACTATATACTACATTATATCTGCCAAATTGGGAGTGATTTACAATTGCTCTTATTCTCAGCTGATGGTCCCTCTTGCCTTAGTTCCCTCCACAGTAATCATTCTCTAATAACCCATTTTTGACTGTTACCTATATCTCAGTAAAGATTCCTAGATCCATTTTTTTGCTCAAATCACAGGAGGTAAAAGAGAACTTTATTTTTTCTTTTTTTGAATCTCAATCACTGCCAAATTACCTGACACTGAAGCACTTTTTTTTTTTTTTTTTTTTTTTTTTTTTGATTAGGAGCCTAGGATCACATGACTACATCCTGGTGGGGAAAATGGTTGATTCCAGGTTGGTTTTCTCTTGACCTGGTCATCCATCAGCTGCGTCAAAAGCCTAAGTCATCCTGGGCTTCGTGACCTTCCTCAGTTACATTGATGATACCCTTGTTAAATGAAAGGCTGTAAACCACAGGCCAAGATGAGGCAAACTGAAACCCTAGCATGTCACTGTTGGGGATGAAAACATGGCAGCCACTGTGGAGAAGAGTTTGACAGTGGGCATGAGCGCGGACTGTCAAGGGCACAAGATTTCTTTTTGGGGTAATGAAAATGGTTTCAAGTGATTTTAAAATGTTTTTAAAGTAGATTATGGTACAGCTTGCACAACTCCTGAATAAAAGCTATGGACCTGTACACATGAAGTAGGTGAGTTTTATCACAAAGCTCTTAGAGTAAAACACATTCGAAATCTACTGGATATTACATTTTGGTTTTGACTCCAATGCATGTAACAAGTTTCATAAACTACTGCTCTGTGGGAAGCAGTTCTAGCACTGATACTCCTCTTTCTCAACAGTGACTTTTGCCTTCCCAAACATGCATCACGAATTCTCCACCACTGCAGTTTGGGTCCAGGAATGCTGGAAATTGAGAAAAAAATATTGGGGGGAATTCTCATAAAAAAATGTGAATAAACAAATCATTCTTTGCGCGTTTTAATAAAAATGAAGATAAGCAAATAATTATTTGGGAAGTCTAATAAAATATAGGTTAAAAAATACCCTTTAATACATACTGAGGCTCATAATTCAAATGTAAGTTAATTAAATTCCATTTAATGGGACCCAAGCATAAGAAAAGCAGTTCAGAGGTACAAGTAATTATGCCTGCAGCTCGGCTCTGACTCCATTTCTTTCACTTTCCTATCTCTCAAGTAGCTTCGTTCTACAATGTGTGAGGAATAAAAAGTGCAGCATGTGTAGTCATCACTTGCAAAAGAATCAACACACTTAGGACTGATTTTTGATTATTTAGGAGTAGCATAAAGATTTAAAATAGTATAAATTCCCTCTGGGCCAATAATATAAACCTCGAGGTGAATCTACTCCACTTGGTGATTCATATGTTAGTGAACACAGATACATTAACACCAATGTTAGTTCTTAAACATTATAGTCAGTGGATGACTTTCGTCACTTTTCAACAACATTTCATAATCAGGACAGCTTATGATTTCTCTTCTGAAGTAAAATAAACTTAGTTATATATCAAGGTCATTTTTAAAGGAAAAGAAAAAGAACCCACCCTGTTGTTCTAATAAACTATTAAAACTCTCTGTAAAATCATATTCAGATAGACTTATTTTATATATACACACACACAAAACACACACACACACATATATATATATTTCTATATTTACAATTCTGTAAGCATTTTCTATAAAATGGCAGAGCTATAAAAGGAAGTCAACTCCAAATAATAACTTTAGGACCACCGTGAACCTAATTGTGGTGGCCTTAATCAGACTGTCTCAGCAGTTAAGAGAAGTAAGCCATTTCTGGTAATATTAAAAATGGAGAAAAAAAAACAAAATGAGGTTAGAAAAATCATGATATCTGTCAGAAGTTTATACTTTAAAAATTAATGCTATCAGCCAAAAAAGTGCAAACAACCCAAATGTCCATCCACTGATGAATGGATGACTTAAAATGTAGTCTAACCACACAATGGAGTCTTACTCAGCAATAAAAGGGGTGAACTGCTGGCACATGTTCCTATATGATGAACCTTAAAAACATGATGCTAAATGAAAGGAGCCAAACACAAAAGGCCACATATTACATGATCCTCATTTATATGAAACTTCCACAATAGGGAATCTAGAGACAGGAAGTAGATTAGGGGTTGCCTAGGGTTAGGAGGTTTGGGGGGAAACGGGAAGTGACTGCGGATGGGTATGAAGTTTCTTTTTGGGGTGATGAAAATGTTTTGGAATTAATTCTGATGATGGTTGCACAAGTCTGTGGATATATTGAAAACAATCAAACAAACTTTAAATAGATGCATTATAGGGTATGTGGATTATATTTTAATAAAACTGTTATTAAAAACTTAATGTAAACTCCAACTGTATACATTTGTCAAAATTCATTATATTATCCACTTATAACCTTTGAATTTTACTGTAGGTAAATTACACCTCAATAAAGCTGAATTCACAAAGGAAAAAAATTAATTCTATAAACACAACACACACAGTTACAATCACCAGATACATGACCTGATCTGGAGATAAAATCAACGATCTTTGTAGGTCTTCCACCCACCTGAGGCCCCTCCTCCGGGCCAAGAGTCCTTCTCCCCACACACACCCCCCAACACGCATGCCCAGACTTTCAGCCTAGAAATAGGCTATACTAAGGAAATGAAAACAGGAGGTGATGTGTTGCTTATTTTGACATGTGACTCCTCGAACAAAGGAGTAACAGAAAGCAAAGCTGCTTTCTGTTCAGGTGCAGGAATGAGCACACATCATAAAAGAAGAATCTAAGCGATGGAAACGAAACATAAATTCAGGGTTTCTGGATGTTTTATGTATATACACAAGAAGGACGTAAAGAGGGCGCCTGGGTGGCTCAGTGGGTTAAAGCCTCTGCCTTCAGCTCAGGTCATGATCTCAGGGTCCTGGGATGGAGGCCCGCATCGGGCTCTCTGCTCAGCGGGGAGCCTGCTTCCTCCTCTCCCTGTTTCTCTGCCTGCCTCTCTGCCTACGTGTGATCTCTCTCTCTGTGTCAAATAAATAAATAAAAATATTTAATAAAAAAAAAGAAGGACGTAAAGAAAATGATATGGAGCAAGTTAATATTTTCAATTGCTTAATAGCTTCTCTTTATTCCTCTTTATTTTACCACAAAGATGAGATAGAGAGGAAGAGGGAAATTTTTCTAATATGTGGTTCGAGAATTTCAGTAACTTTGGTATTACGTATACATATTTGGCTTCCAATCTAGTCTATGTTACTTACTATGTGTTTTTGAGCCAATTACTTAAATATCTCTGGGCCCCACTTTTCGCGTCTTAAAGTGGGATAACAGTGAACTTCAAGTGCAAAGCTCAGTGCTTAGCACACAGTAAAAAGTTTCAATAAATGTTAAGCTATTCCTTTAAAAACCTTAAAAGATTCCTGATTACGTGATAGCCTCTTTAAGGAGTAGTGACAACTTACTCATGTGAGAGCTTCATAGCAACTAGTTACTGAATCATATTTAAATCTAGGGTTTCTAAGACTTTTTAATCTTTAGTTATCTCTTAATATTTAGAAAATTCAAAACAAGATCTGGATGTTATCAGATTCCAACTTGGAATCATTCAAAAATCGTGTTTCCTACTAGATTTACTTTCCTTTTATTGCAGGTTCAAGGCCTAAGCATTTTTAGTGTGTTAGAACCTCAGAAATTGCATTTTTTAAAAATCACCCTGTGATTCTGACAGAGGTCATCCACGGACACACCCTGAAAATGGTTGCCCAACCACTGTGGTTCTTGACTTTCGGAATCATCTGGAAGTTCAAAATATCTGTGATGGATGGCCCACCCCACGCTGCTCTGGGATAGGGCCTGACCCTTTCTGTCATTCCAGTGTGCAGCCAGAGTTGAGAATCACTGTCCTATAGGAGAGAACAAAGTCTGACCAACCATCACATCTCCTTTCCCAGTGGCGGGGGAGAGACGAGGTTAAGAGCTGGAGATGAAGGGAGAGACTGGAGCATGTGGAAACTCTTACCTGTGCCCGCCAACCCCAGTGAGCCGCCAGCACTTTGCTGTCCTTTCAGCTCAGCCCTGTCATCTATAAATGGTCAACGACAAAGCTTATTTACCCCCAAAGCTCCACTGATCAAAAGCAAAAATTCTTATAGGAGTGGTGACCATGACAAAGGTACTTTTTTCTATAAAATGTTTGAGAAGCGTAAAGGGGGATCATTGTCTATGACACATAATTTAAAAGATGATTACATCCATTTATCTGAAGGTTTGCAGAAGGTTTTATTAATGAAAATAGGAGAACATAGTGTCAGAAAATGTATCAACTCAAAAAATGCCCTCCAACATGTTAATGTGCCCTAGTGAATTGGAAGGCTATAGACAAGTAAGCATCTCTCTCCAAAGAATCCTAACTTTACAAAACAAGAGAGCAGAATAATTGGACATTCTCAGGAGAGCATGGCTTTTATTTTTCTGAACACCCCAGCACGCAGAGGGAGAACAAAGGAATGAACGGTCACCGGCTCTCTCTTCATTTGTGACATTTGGCTCTGTCCCCACTGGTGTTGGCAATGCTACTAACCCCACACTTTGATGCGGCAACTCCCCAAAATCTGTTGGCTGGTTTCCGGCTGGAGATGAGCAGAGTTCCACCGTTGTGGCTCCGGAGAGAACAAGTACACATCATTGCCAGCCAGAAGAGAGAAAGATTTTCCTGTCTTTTTCCCTCTGTCCCAAATGGCCAAGCCCAGGCACACTAGAGAATCCTTCAGTCACCCATAAGGCCACCCTTCTGCAGTACAGCAGCCCAGGAAAAAGCCTGAGAAGCAGCTCCAAAACCTCCAGGCAGTCCATGCAAAAATGGTCACCCCACCTCTCTGGGTCCAAGTCACATGCCCCAACAGAAAGCACCTGCAGTCCCCACCAGAGCAGGCATGCGGCTGGCAGGTAAAACTCTGAGCAGATTCTAATGATGATGGTTATGCCACTGCTGATGGTGATCATACTAATAAAGCTGTCAGCAGAATGATGGCGTCACCCAGTAATTTTTCTCCTTAGCCAAGCAATCTCTCAGTTTGAGGAAGGTAGTGGGAGAGAAGCTGGCATCTTCTAGGAATGGTATTATGTGGTCCCCAAGAGTGGTTAGTAGGATTTCCACTTTTCTGTTATGTCAATAGCTATGGCTTCATACAAGTACATATACAGATATTTGATGTGTGCCGTCTGCATGGCACAAGAAGGTGAACCCCCTCTACAAGGTATGGGGCGCCGCCCTCCTGCAAGGCGAGGAGAATGCAATGGGCAAAGCATTAATCAACCCCTTCCAATTAAAAGCGGCTTGCAGCTCGAATGACGCCTATCAGTATGAATGGTAAGATTAGACTAGATTTGTTAAACATAGGTTAAATTTACTATTTGTAGATCCCGTATTATCAATCAACGTGAAAGTAGATAATATAAACATAGTAATTGGAAGAAATATAGTCGGCTAATTGACTTTTTCGAGGTGTGGACAGTTTACTCTTTCTGTAGACAAACAGGCCCAAGTGGAATCCAGGATAATTGCCGAGAAAGAATCCGGCGCCACGCTGTGCCTACCCCCAGGATATATAGCATTTAACTTTAGGGCTTAATGACCTTACACAAAACCCTTGATTTACATCAGAACTAGGAGTCCTACCCCCAGGATATATAGCATTTAACTTTAGGGCTTAATGACCTTACACAAAACCCTTGATTTACATCAGAACTAGGAGTAACCATAAAAAAGGGTCACTATACATACAGATAACCAGAACAGGCCTCATCTATGAAGCCTTTTGAGAAATACCAGGTGCATCTACGAAGGTTCCTTTAATTGATAAATAAACATTCTGGTTATGTTTTATTACCCTTTTCGTATCGCCGACGCCGTCCTTTCCTTCAGGGACCCCTGACTGTTGCTGGAGCTGGCCTCCGGCAGATATTTGTATCTATAAATACAGGAAGACCTATGTTCTAGAAGTTTTACATAAGGAATAAGAATGTGGGCTTGTGTGCACATCCCATCTTTGATAGTAGCCGAGAGTGTGACCTTTAGCAAGTTACTGCAGTATCTCTGTGCCTCGCTTTCTCCATCCATAAAGGAGGGGATGATAGTATTGACTTCATCAGATTATTACAATGATGCAATGAGTTAGTTTACATAAAGCACTTAGCACAGTGTCTAGCATGTAGTAATTTCAATTTAAATTATTATTTCCTATCCTTTTAAACATAATTGTTTGTCATAAAAATATTCTTTTTTTTATCCTGGCAGAGATCCTCTCAAAATCTGAAGGTACTGTCCCTACAAATACCACCGACCAGAACAACCGTGGCTCCCCCTCCTTCCCTGTCACAATAGTGTGTGCATGCACGCACGCGCACGCACACACACACACACACACACACACACACACACTCACTCCACTACCAAATTCCTCTCTCCAAAAAAAAAAGGATATGGAAATGACATTTTCCACATCGTGGATAATTTCCTGACAGTAAGAAAAAGTCAGCAACTGGGAAGAAGTCTCAGTGAGGAAAGAACACAAGGACAAGGACAGTCTGCTCTTACAAAACAAAGAGGGGCTGAAGTCCAAACAAGGTTTGCTTTCATCTCCTTTCTTTTGTTCTCTTCCTCCCTTTCATTTCCTTCCTTCCTTTTCTTCCCAACTCAGGAAGCCACAGAGCTTTCCAGCACCTTTCCCAGCAGCTGCTGTACTTGTGGGTAGAGTAGAGGTTAGCACTGATCATCAGAGTTGACAAGAGACTTTTTTTTCCCTATATTTCTCACTTCCTCACTTCCTTCAGGTCACTGAGTAAATGTCATTTTTTTTTTTTACTAACATATAATGCATTATTTGTTAAAATCAGTGCCTTTGCTTCTCAAAGCACCACAAGAACTGGAGCTCCTCTTTGTATTCTTCACACCCCAGTTTTCTAATTGTCCCAGTTCAAAAACCCCTTTCTTATTCCAAAGACTCCTAGGATCTTCCTTTCTAAACCAGTTCTCAGGGAAAGGCGGTAACTCTATGTGCATCCAAGGAGCAAATGAAGAATCCCATTTGAAGGCTGTATCTCCATTTGAGCTTGTCTCTAGTCATCAAAGCATCCTAAGCACACTTACTAAACACATACTTACATACTAAGCACTTAGTACACTAAGACCTGCAGGGGATTGCAAACGTGACTATACAGCAGAATCCCCGTAGGAGCTTAAGAATGACCGGGGCAAGGAAAACAGGATCTCTGGAGGGGAGGCCGGGTTGTTAGAGAGCTCCGGGTGATTTTAGCATGCGGATGCGGAGCAAAAGGAGGGGACAATGGCACTATAGGCCATCTTAAATAATTGCACATCCTAACGTACAATCATAAAATGAAAGACTTGACTGCTTTTAGTTATTTAAAATGATTTTTTTTTACCCACTTCAATCATGGCTATGGAAAAATCTTTCAAAATGTCCTTAATCCCAAAAATGATATCATACTTTCTTAGGAATTCCCTAAAGAGAATTTTCTAAGCTTTAAATGCACTACTACTTAGCCATATCATAGAATAATTTCTAATTACCATTTTCTATTAATGCTTCCTGTTTATCAGACACAGTGCCAAGGACTTTTGAATGTTATCTTTTTTAAGAAAATATTTTATTTATTTATTTGAGACAGAAGGAGAGGGAGAGAGAGAGAGCATGAGCACAAGAGCATGGGGAGGGGGACACGGGGGAGAAGCAGACTCCCCGCTGAGCAGGGAGCCCGTCACCCTCTCGGGGGTCTCTATCCCAGGACCCTGGGATCAGGACCTGAGCTGAAGGCAGAGGCTTAACCGACTAAGCCACCCAGGCACCGCACAAAACTTATCTTGTTAATCTGCATACAACTCTACATAAAACTTAGGTAGTTATTAATAATTCTCATTCTACCTCAGCATCTACCACAGGCTTTTTGTCAAATTCTACTTGAAGCTCTCTCCATTTCACCTGAGGAGCTGTCGCCTAATGCAGGTTCATAAAGTGGTCTGTATGGCTGCATTCTTCTACTTTGGGAAGTTGATGGGTTTGAACTTTTATTTTAATGGATATTCTTTGATTTTAAAACCTTTTAATAGATGTACTTTATTTTTTAAAATATTTTATTTACTTTGGCAGAGACAGAGAGAGCTGGGGGAGAGGGGCAGAGGCAGAGGGAGAGAATCTCAAGCCCACTCCATGCTCAGTGTGGAGCCTGACCTGGGGCTCAGTCTCACAACCCTGAGACCATGACCTGAGCCAAAACCAATAGTCGAATGTTTAACCGACTGAGCCACCCAGGTGTCCCTTTAATGGCTAAACTTTAATATGACTGAATTTGCTAACATCACCCAGGGGCTTACCTTGAACAGATGTCTAAATAATAATAATATTTTGACCACTTGAGGACCTTTGAGAAAAATACACAGAATATCATGGTCTTCAAATCTCCTTTGGCCTCTATTCTTAAAAGGCTTTACCAGAGTACTAAGCCGCAGTTTGGGAAGCCCACCAAGCTGTGGGCTAGGGCAGTGTTGTCCAAATGCTGCAGTGCATCACGGGTCATGAAATCAACTGGATTGTGAGTACATTTTTTTTTAATTGGAATCTAGAATAGAACAAAATAGGTAAGAATCGAAAATGTAAGAACAGCTCCTGAGTGGTGGTGAGGGCTTGGGGCAGTGTGGCAAACTGTGCTTCGGGGGGTGTGTGCGTGTGTGTGCGTGTGTGTGTGCGTGTGTGTGTGTGCGCGCGCATGGGGGCCGGGCCCACAAACACATCACCCTGCAGGTCACAATCAAAACCGCCACAAGTCCCTGCACTAGAACTTGGACCATGGAGTCATTTCTCTGGGTTTGTGGTTGAACTTGGCCATTAGCCCCGTGACTCACGACTTACCAGTTTCTTTACCTACAGAATGGAAATAGTAAGAATTCCAACCTCTTAGGATTTTTAGGAGGAATATAGGACACAACCTACAAAACACGAGGCCCGGGGCTTGGCAGAGAGTGAGTGCTCACAGTTCTCTTTACTGATGTTGCCCCTTTCACAGGTTTTCTGAGAAAAACTCCAAAAAACACGCTCCCTGTCTCTGTTTTCACACCTCCAGACGATTCCCACACGTCCACACAAGAGAATTGTTCCGTCTGTGCGGCCCCCACCGCCTCAGCCCGGAGTCAGGTCGGGCTTGCACCCCACCACCCTCCCGACAGTGTCCCCCTCTCTCTTCCCTGCAAACCTGTGCCCCCCTGGACTTCCGGACCCACCTAACCCACAAGCTCTCTAGCTTCACCGAGAGACCGCATGCAGCCAAGGATGAAGTCCCAAGTCTCCATCGGCAGGCCTGACCTCTCTCAGAACTCCAAACCCACACGTCCAACCTGTTTCTTACCGTTTTCTACGTCAAGATCCCACCCGGCTGGGCTCGGGCCCCCCCCCACTCAGCGCAGCCATAATTCCTCGTCCTCCTTCCGAATTTCCTCTGGAAAACCAACACGGCCAGGCTTCCATTTGCCCGTGCGGGAAGCCCTGGCTTCACCCGTCCCTGTTCCTCCTCCTGCCCTGGGTCCGAGGTCAGCCAGGACCGGGCCCGCCGACCGCAAGCTCTGTAGTCGGACTCGCCTTCTCCATCCTCTTTGCAAATCCCTCACAGCCGCCTACTCACGGCCGCTTCTACTTCTGCTCTCCCCGCAGCAGTGCGTCCGCAGGCTGCTGCCCAACCAGGCTTCTCATCGCCTCAAATTCCACCTCCAACTTTTCAGATCTCTCAGCGGTTCCTCACCACCCCCAGTTTACCCACTAGCAGAGCACAAGTTTTCTGTTTAAGTCATTAGTCTAAGCACATAAGGAAATCCAAGATTTTTCCTGCCCTCGTGGAGCTTACAGTCGCCCATCAATGAACAACATTATTCAAAACTTATAAATGAAAATGAAAAATTGGTTCTAGAAATCCATGCTTTGTCCATATATTAGATATTTACATCTTTAAATACCCAGCAAGTTACTAGATTCCTCTTGTTTTTCCTCTAACGAGTTGCAACAATCCAGCCCCCAAGTACACCCCTTTAGGACGTCCCTTATGGGACACCTGTGGTCCCCAAGCCATTGTCGCCATTCAGCACATGAGCCACGCTCCTTCCCTCCTCTAGAGACTTGCTTGCTGACAAACTCCTGCTTTTCCTCTAAGACTCAGCCTAAAAAATGTCTCCTCCTACTTGGTGCCATCCTGACTCCCCAACAGTCAGTCTTTACTCCCCTAATATCTCACACCAATTTGGATAATCTTGCTATTACAACATTCATTCTAATGTACTGTTATTATTTGTTACTATTTGCTAACCTGCAAGCCTGTCCTGCATCCCAAGCACTAAGAATTGTGTTGGGCATATAGTAAAAGCTCAATAAATCTTTACGAAATTAATGAATGCTAGAAAATCTACTTACCTAACTCTCCTGAATATTAAAATGATTAGTCAAACATCTCTATTCAACAAAATGAATTAGGCGCCTTTAGAAGATATCGTGCCTTTATTTAGAAGAAAATGAATTAGAAGGCATGGTGGAACCCAGACCATGTGGTCCCTGCCTCCATGGAGCTTAGAGGCTGCTTCCATCATTAAATCTGGAAGACTAGCCACATATGTGGGTAAAAATAAACTTTTTTAAAATTATTTTTTTAGATAAAAAGTATTTCGGGTATTTTTTTTTAAAGATTTCATTTATTCATTTGACACAGAGAGATTACAAGCGGGCAGAGAGGCAGGCAGAGAGACAGGGAGAGGAGGAAGCAGGCTCCCTGCTAAGCAGAGAGCCCGACGCGGGCCTCAATCCCAGGACCCTGGGACCATGACCTGAGCCGAAGGCAGCGGCTTTAACCCCCTGAGCCCCCCAGGCGCCCTATTTCGGGTATTTTTTTTTTTTTATTTCGGGTATTTTTTAATTCAATTTTTTTTTTTACCAATATAACATCAAATGTTATGTCTCTAATGGTCAATTACCTGATTCTCTCAGATTTGGTTTTAAAAGTTAAACATGCTTGACACACTGATGTGCAGTAGGGGTGGGGAGGAGGGGCAGGGGGCATGGGGCAAGGGGTGGTGGGGCAAGGGATGCATTCCTGGAGCCAGAACGAGGACAAACTGTGGCTCCGAACTATCGTCCAGAGCCTTCTGTTCATCCTCTTGAAGTCATCTCCGTCTCAAGAAGATATGTAGTTTCTCTAAACATGCCATTCTTGTTTTATTTACTCAAATGCTTCCTTCTCATTGTCAACATCTGCTCTGAACTTTTCAATTAGAGTCAGACTTTCTTGTTTGTAAAATAGCTCATTGACATAAAGTGAGGAACACATCTTAGCCAGTCAAATCCAACAAACTGAGCTTTAAAAAAAAGTTTATGTTGGGCACCTGGGTGGCTCAGTGGGTTAAAGCCTCTGCTTTCAGCTCAGGTCATGATCTCAGCTTCCTGGGATCCAGGCCTGCATCGGGCTCTCTGCTCAGCAGGGAGCCTGCTTCCTCCTCTCCCTGTCTCTCTGCCTGCCTCTCTGCCTACTTGTAATCTCTCTCTGTGTGTCAAATAAATAAATAAAATCTTAAAAAAAAAGTTTATGTTAAAGAATTTTCACTGCAGAGGAACTGGAGTTATTAAAGATAATTTGGGATTGGAGTCATACATAAATACATTACTTTTTGTTTTCATTTTTACTTTGGGGTCCATATAAGTATGTTTAAAAAAATAAAAGAAAGAAAAACCCTAAACTGCTGTATTAGCACAACTCAAAAGCCAAACCTTTAATTCAGTTTGCAATTCAAGAACATTCCCAAATACTTCCAAGTTTAAAAAGAGAGACAGACTACACAGTGAAATTCTGCCAGGGTAAAGACAATGAAGATTTCTTTGTCTGAACACCGTAAGTCAGACTACAAATACAACCTGTCCAAGGGAGAACCAGGATCAATTTCCCAACGGGTTATTATCTCACGTTGGGGTGAGAAGGAAGAGCAGGAAGGAAAATGTTACAGAAATAGCTCTGGGCCCTGGAATTAAATCACATTAATCGTCCCCAAAAGGGATAATTAACACAAGTAATTACCTGCTGGAGCCTCTGAATTAAACGGCATGACCATCAAAAAAGGACCTCCTTTCTCTTTAAGGCCATACAAATCGATCAT
Organism: Ailurus styani; assembly: GCA_002007465.1. Lineage (NCBI taxonomy): Eukaryota > Metazoa > Chordata > Mammalia > Carnivora > Ailuridae > Ailurus > Ailurus styani. The sequence goes on along the minus strand of LNAC01000491.1, from coordinate 1,023,109 downwards.
AGTCCAGCACTTAGCAAAAACTCCTCCAAAGCTAAGTTATCCTCCAAAGCATTACTTAGATATGGTGAGTACTGGGCTATGTTTTAGCAAAGTGGAAGAAACAGAGATAACATGGATTGAGTATAGGATCATGGAAGCCTGAAGCCAGAAGGAGCCTTAGGAATCATCTAGCAAATTGACAGCCTTCAGACCAGATCTGATCTCTAGATCTCCAGAGGCATTTGGTTGGCCTGCACAATTTTTATTTTATTTTGTTTATTTTTATTTTACTTTTGGCAATTCTGAATGAATTTAAAACTGGAAGATTTCACATAAAAATCTTTTTGGATTCTCCTGAAAATCCATCCAAAGATCTGGCAACACTGGGCCCTTATTCCCACGTAACAGTTGGCTGGAACTGAGTAGCTTTCATCCTCACTGAATGGATGTGTTCTCTCCAGTTCCTTCCACTCTTAACATCTCCCTGACACAGGACCAAGGTTGACCTTCATTTAGAGTTTTACCTGTGCTCTCTGCCCCCTCTTCCCATCATCTGCTTTGTCTGTCTCCCCTGGCCAAACACTGTGAACTTGCTACTACCAATCTGGGGGTGGGGGGAGGGTGGATAGCGTGGTTAGAGCGGAAGACAGTACCAAGGTCCCTCACTGACCAACCCAGTGAACAGCCACCTACTTCCAGTACTGCTCTCAGGCTCAGAAGAGAAAAGGGCCGAATTTGTAAACCACTCAGAGTCTGAGAAAAGATGAAAAGATACAGATTTAACAGAGTTAAGAACAGGCATGACGAGAGCTAGACACTTAAATACAGTTGATATAATCATTTCTCTGCATCCTGTACTCTTATCATGTTCCCTACGTTACTGCGCTCTTGTTTCAGCTTTTCTCTGAAGTGGAAGCTACTACTTGGGCCATGCTTTGAGTAATATGGTTTGAGCAATGATGATATCTACACGGGTGTGTTCTTTTGCTTAGTATATGTTTTGAATCATTATTTGCACATGATTAGTAGCATGATTAGTACATGATTAATACATGATTAGTACCTCTGTTGTCTGAGCACGCACTTGAGTATGTCATGTACAAATTAGGGTATTTGCTGTATCACTTTCAGAATAAAAACTCAGGACCCAAGGCAACATACATGGGATGCTGAAACACAAAAAGATCTGGTGCGTTTGGGAGGATTATTGGGAATAATGAGAAGGATATTTGAAATTGACAATCTTTCAGAGAATCTGGCAGATCTGGTCTTTGTGTTTAATGCTGTCACATTCGCTAATGTGTTTCACATCCATAACCTACCTTTTCTTAAAGTGCTGGAGAGTTTCTTTCGAGTGTGTCATAAAAGCACAAGATCGTAGAATAGTTTGAAGATGTGTTAAAACATTTAAATGTCTCAGGTGTCTGGGTGGCTCAGTTGTTAAGCATCTGCCTTTAGCTCAGGTTATGATCCCAGGGTCCTGGGATTGAAATCTGCATGGGGTTCTCTGCTCAGCTGGAAGACGGTTTCTCCCTCTCCCACTCCCTCTCTAGGTGTCTCTCTCTCTCTGTCAAATAAATAAATAAAATCTTTTAAAAAAATTTAAATGTCTCATCATTAAGTTGTAAAGTAAAATTAATCAAATGATGAGTAATGTACAATATGATGACTACAGGTAACATACTATGTCATATATTTGAAAGTTGCTGAGGGGGTGCACCTTAAAAGTTCTTGTCACCAAAAAAATTGTATGTGTGATGATGGGCATTAACTAAACTTACTGTCGTAATCACTTCACAATATACACATATATCGAATCATTATGCTGTACATGTAAAACTAATATAATACTATATGTAAATTATAACTCAAAAAAATCAGAATGATGAGAATGAGGATGCAAACTTAAAAATAAAGAAACACTTCTACTGGTAGCAGGCTCAATTTCTAACATCTTTTAACAAGTTATCATGTATTATGCCCTTGTTACATGACAGTCCAACAACAGTTCAAAGGATGGGCTTTGAGAGACATTTCTTTTTTTTTTTTTAAGATTTTATTTATTTATTTGACACACAGAGAGAGAGATTACAAGTAGGCAGAGAGGCAGGCAGAGAGACAGGCAGAGGAGGAAGCAGGCTCCCTGCTGAGCACGGAGCCCGATGCGGGCCTCGATCCCAGGACGCTGAGATCATGACCTGAGCCGAAGGCAGCGGCTTTAACCCACTGAGCCACCCAGGCGCCCTTGAGAGACATTTCTTGGCCTCAAATCCTGGTCCCATCATCTACTTAGCTGAGCGACCTTATTAAAATTATCAGCCTAAGACCAAAGTTATGCCTTCTTCCTCGACAAAATAAGGTATGTGGTTCACATGACATATCATCTTTAATAAATATTAATTATTATTATTATTATTATTAAATATTATTATTGTTGAAACAGAACAGACAGTGGCTGTGCTCTGCTTATTGCCCAGGAAAGTGGAGGTGTCTTCCTATCCAGAGTTTTCATCAAACTAAGAGTTGGTATACCATAAGACTGCAGATTTGAGGGGAAAACTGTCAGATTCATATAGAGCATTAAAGGCTACTTGAAACACATTACTCTTTTACAGTAATGCTTATAGGAAGCAAATACCATTGAGATTTTATCCATTTATTTATTTTAGGCTATAAACAAAACTGAACTTCAAGGTATAAACTACAGTTAGGGATCCTAATATTGCTACAAATAATAATAACAATAATAATGATGTTCAATCACATTTTTAATTTCTTCACATGGTTTGTCATATTCTTCCCCATCTCCCCCATCCTACTTCCCAGCCTTATCTATCTTAAATTCCAGGCTTCAGCCACTCTAAACTACACTGCTTACTTCCCTTGGACACACTGGACTTCCAGAACTCTGTGCTATTTGCTGGTTCCAGCAAGGCTCCCTTCAATGAAGGAAATCCTCTTCCTTCTTCAAACACCAGCTCATATGCTACACCTGCTATGTAACTTTTTTTAGTTCTTAACCTTGAATGAACCTTCCCTTTTCTCTGCCATTCAATAGCACACTAATGATGTTGCTGCCATATGACTCCATTTCTACTATCTTGTATTGTAGATATTTGTAAACATACCCATTTCCCACTAGACTAAACTCTTTGAAAGTGGGACCGTGTGTTCTTTGCTTGAACTCAGTTGTTAAGTGCTAGTTCAATCTCATCAGCTACAAGGAAGGACTATTCTGGTATCTGCAAAGAACCTCCCCAAGGGGGAAAAAAAAAGGCCAAGTAGCTCAAAATATATGCACTCTTGCAATCTTTAATTAAAATTAAAGACACTTGGTGAAACTTTCTTGAAAATCTCTACTTACACAAGCAAGACATTGTGGTTTTTTGCACCTTCCCAATGGCTTTCTATACTCCATTGTAGGCCAGAAATAAAATTCAAGAGCTATTTCACTTGAGTAACAGACCACAAAACTGGGGGTTCAAAAGATTGGGGTGAGGAAATGAAGCTTGAAAATCTGACCACATCTTTCTAATTGTCCTCCTCTAGCTCCAGTTTCATGACCAGATCCAACCCAAAACACCATGGTCTTGTCTGTCTTGGTACAGATTCAGACCTCAACCAACACACATGTTGCCTCCATCTCTTCAGTCACAGCCAGAAGGTGGAAGATATTTTCTAGTGTCCTGATCCACTCCCCCAAATCACCTGCCCTTCCTTATATCCATCCTATAGATATGAAGCATCCTTTTTGCCCCACATGCCTACACACAAAAGGGAAGCAACAGAGAAGGATGTTCTTAATGGTTCTAAAATTATGTAGTGTCCCAAATTTTGGGGTTGAATGATTTTATTATGTCATTTCCATTTCCTAGGGCCTTTAAACACACACACACACACACACACACACACACACACACACACACACACACGCCTTATTTCTAGCAATGCTACCAGTACTAACTCTGTTCGTCACATGTTATTTAATAAAAGAAGGTCGGATCATGTAATGAATATCGATAATTTCCCTTCGGAATCTTCCCCAGCTTCCTCAGTCTTCTTCCTGAACCAGCCAGAAAAATTTCTCAGACCTAAGGCCAACCTGAATCTAAGAAACTATCAGGACATACCAAATTAACACAATTGGATGGAACAACTAAATGTCCTACTGAGGGGGAGTGGGAATCCATCTGCCATCTGAACTACTACCCAGATTATTCGAGATTAAAAAAAAAATACACCCAAACTAATTGTGACCCAGGAAATTGGTCCCCAAAATGTTACGTTAAATAACTTACTGTATAAGTATATTATTTAGTGTAAATCCCGCCTAAACAGCCCGGCTGGGTTGACCTGTGCTGAATTAGACCTGGCAACCGAAGAAGCACTGATTTGGTTTTGATGGCCAAGTTTTTAAATGGTTGTCAGCTTTTTGCAGAGCCTCTGGCGCCCTGATGAGCAGGTTCCCCGGGGCGAGCCACGGAGGGAGCGGTGAGCACCAGTCGTCCCGCGTTCCCGCCCGGTGTCCCGACGGCCGAGGTGCCCTGCCTCCCGCGGCGGTCGCCTGCACCGACCCGGTGGTGCTGAACCTGGCGGCGTAGAATCCGCGAGCCCCGCGCGCTGCCTCCCCCCCCC
>LNAC01000491.1:993308-1017534 GCA_002007465.1 Ailurus styani | reverse complement strand
GGCCAGGCGCCCCATCAGTGCGCACACGCGCGCGTCCCCCGGCGCCCCCGCGCCCCTACCGCCCACCGCGCGCCCGCACCGGCTCGCCAAAGACCCGGTGCACTGGAGGGGAAGAGATGAGGGCGAGTCGCCCCCGGCTCCCAGGCCCCTGGGGCCGCCGGGCGCCCTCCTGGCCAGAGCTGTATGCCCAGCTGGCCGTGATCCCAGAGAACCGGGCACCAGAACTTTGTGGAGTCGGTGCTCCTGGGCAGGGAAGAGTGAGGATGCCAAGTGCTGTCCTTTGTGACAGCTCCATGGGAAAGGGGGGCGACCCTGCAGTGCGCACAGCGTGCCGGGAGAGGGGGTGCATCTAAGTAGGAGCTCTGTTTGTCGGGCAGGTGCACTGCACCAACAGTACACTCCTGTCTGTGGCCGAAAGGTAACGGGCGTGAGAACTGAACTGGATATGTGTGCAGAGTCACTGCAGCAGACGGGGGACAGTTCCTAGGTACCAGGGGCTCACTGGGTGAGGGGACCCCCTAAAATGATAGGCACTTTCAGTGTATACAGATTTCTGGGAAGGGGCACCTTCCTTCCATAGAAGGAAGCTTCTACCAGCTTCTCGAAGAGGCCTAGGGCCACCACCCATTACCCGGCTGAGAAGTCCCTTGCTACCCTGAAGCCTCTGGTTCTGACCTAGACAAAGACTCCACACTTTGCAAAGGTTTGTTTTCTGAACTCCAGATCAAGGTGCCTCGCCTTCCTGAGCCTCTGTTTTCTCATCTTGGCTGCATGGTGCGGTCTACCTGAAATGGGAGCCCCAAAAAGCCGGAGGACCCTGATGGCCCATATCAAGTTGTCTTACAGATACGAAAACAGTGGTTCATCCCTTTCGCCCCACACCATTCCTTTTGACCCAATTTACTGACTTTCAGGTTATGGGGAAGAGAATGGCCAGTGGTAGTTGAAACTGGGTGTTTTGCTTTGTCCTAAGAGGGAGAAGGGTGGGGGGCGGGGAATGAAGTAACCCTGAGAATGAGAGAGAGGTGGTCCCACGAATGGTTCTGGAAGGGAACAGAGAGAGGTGATCCTGTCAACATCACCAAAAACGTATTTCTGAGGAGAGAGGATAGAATAAGGGCTCCTCACTGTGCTCTATTTTTGAGCTGGTTTGGGTTACTCAATGGTTCGCTTTATAAGAATGCATTGACCTGTACATTGATAGTATGTGTACTTTTCTTCTTATGTTTTGATAAAAGATATTTTAGAAAGTTTTTTATTTAATTCAGATACTCTCTAACCACCAAAGCAAGTGTTATCTTCATAGTTGGTTGAACAAATCCATGTATATAAAATTATATTTTGAGGACAAGGAAACCCTGCTTGAAAAATATTTCTGTTCACCATCTGGTTTCTGAAGGTGCCTTGTCCTTGTTCTCATCTCCATCGAGTTTTCCCAGATTTTTTTTTTAAGATTTAATTATTTATTTTTAGAGAGAGAGCACCAGCAGGAGGGTCAGAGGGAGAGAATTCCAAGCAGACCCCATGCTGACAGGAAGCCCAACACGGGACTTGATTCCAGGACCCTGAGATCAAAACCAAGAGGAGATCACTTCGCCAGACTGCACCACCCAGGTGCCGCTCTCAGATTTCTTTTACAGAGAGTCTGTGACCAGCATTGCCATGTCTGCTCAGGCCAGTCCACATCTATCAACTAAGAACAGAAAATGAGCTCGTTCTTACACACGGAGCATGGTCCCGACTCTAGTGTAAGACTGGATCCCAAAGCCTGGGTCAAAAACTCGCCTGGCGGGGGGCCCAGACTCATACTGCAATGGGCCGAGTGGGCAGAGGCAGCCTGGAGGACTTCAGGACTGTGGAAGGTGGCTCTGGGAGCAGTCACTGGCTTAGGGAATTGCTGGCATTGCTAGAATGTGAGAATTGCCCCTATCCCCTTGTGAAGGTTCATTGTTCAGTGACACCTCAGCAGAGCAATTAGACATGCAAGATAACTCAGAAATCTAGTCCAACCCTGACACTTTACCCACAAATGGAATTTGACCCAGAGAAGCTAGGGATGTCTGATCACACACTCTCTCCCACCGCCCCCACAGTGCAGAGGGGGTGGAGAGCAGGTTGGCAGAGACAAGACCAAACCACCTCCCTATCATCCAGAATTTTCATCCCCAATGACTGGAAAAAGCAAGATTTGCTGGCGAAGTGAAGGTCAGATGAGTTTCAGTATGCCTCCTTTACAGCTCTGTGCAGCCCTTGCCCTTCGGGCCTCTCTTGGGCCCAAAAGCATATGTACTTGCAAGACAGAGTGAGACAAAAAGACAGGTCATCAAATAAGCTGGATTTAATTAAACTGTCTTAGGAAGAAAGAAACCTGAATGTGCATTTAAAGAAAAATTGATATAAAAGCAATGCCCTGGACAAAGCAGTTGGTCCTTTGTCTTGTATTATTATTATTGTTTGGAACACTTATTAAAGATTTTTTTTTAATTTATTCATTTGACACAGAGAGAGAGATTACAAGTAGGCAAAGAGAGAGGAGAGAGGAGGAAGCAGGCTCCCCGCTGAGCAGAGAGCCCGATGTGGGCCTCGATCCCAGGACCCCGGGATCATGACCTGAGCCGAAGGCAGCGGCTTTAACCCACTGAGCCACCCAGGCGCCCTGTTTGGAGCACTTATTAAGAAGTTTGTGATTTTTGAGATAGCCTAAGGCCCACCCCCTCTTAGACCATTTGCTGATTCGATCTTTTAGAGAAAAGACAGAGAAGTTAATCTAAAATTACTCTGCAGACATCACGCCAGCCAGGAAGCCAGAAACATGGAGGACGGATGGAGGCACTGGGGTCAGGGGAGGGCAGGACACTTGCACAACACCTGAGTCACCCATCCAGTGCCTGCCCAGCTGAGCAGACTCTACTTCCTCACTTACTACACCAGGACATGTTTCTCTTCTTTTGTACACGCTGCTCTTCCCCTGTTTATGAATGATGGCATAGCTACATAGACACTACATTCGAAAATAAAAATAGAGAAAATAAAACTTAGAGTTTTTACAGTAGTTAGCTCAGATCTAGAGATCATTCTATGAATTTGATTTCATTCACTCATGCTCTAACAGACAAAAGATTAAAAAAAAAAAAACCTAGAAGAGGAGAAGCTATTCTCTCACATACTTACAGAGATTTGTTTTAAAGGACAAATTTTCAAATGTTAAAAATGACCTTAAAGACACACTACATCATGTTTTTACTCGTACTTTTCTAGAATATTGTTTCTTCTTTTTCTTGCCTTTAATTTCATCACAGTATTGGGCTCAAACAGTTTTTAATATTAGGGGAGGGATAAGAGATCTAAATGCTGTTCTTTGAGTGCCTGGTAATTGCCAAGAACTATGCAATCTCATGGGTTATGTATTGTTATCTTTGTTTTACAGATGAGAAAACTGGTTGGTTAAGTGATGAAGTAGGACTTAGGCCCAGGTCTGGCTGGTTACTAAGCCTGTGCCTTTCCCACTCTACCTTAGGAAAATGATGCAAGGCTGGTAAGAGCTAACACTGAGAACTGCCAGCTCACTAAGTTCACTACAACCTACAATAAACCTAAGTAGGTGTTTCTGTAATCATCCACGTTGACCGCTAATGAAAATGAACCAGAAAGCACTTAAACGATTTGCCCCCAATCACACACTTAATGACAGTTGGACTAGAGTTTTAATCTAGGCATCCATGCTCAGAACCACTACTCTGTATCCTCATGGAAGTGGAAATCAGAAACGTAAAACTACATAGAATGTGTGTCCTTTGTGTATGTGTGTGTATGTGTGTGTGTGTGTGTGTGTGTGTGTGTGCACATATATACACTTTCCACTCCACATCCTTCTGACTTGCGTTGCACGGTTTCAAGGCCATAAAAAAAATAATTACATTTTTATATGTACCAGTTTCCACAGCACCCAGCATATATCCGCATGTAGGACTCCCAACATCTATAATGTACTCATTGTTTGCACAGAGAAACTATAAAATCCTGAAAGCAGGCACCTGGTCTGTCCTGTTCATCACTGCTCCCAAGGCCACAGTGACAGCAATAAGGAAGCACTTTGCTTAATGAACTATTGTTGAATGAGTGAGTGGCCAAATGAGCAGTGAATGCATGAATGCATCCTCAAACCCTTAGTGACTTTTTTGCTGCAACAGAGGCCTTACTCTGCCAAACTCTATTCTATTATTTTTTTTAACTGAAGAATGATTGACATGCAATATTGTATTAGTTTCGGGTGTACAATATAGTGATTCAGTATTTATATACAAGTATGAAAGGGTCACCACAGTAAGTCTAGTTACCATCTGTCACTATACGAAGTTGTTACAATATTGTAACAACTGTGCTGAACATTATATCCCCATGTCTTATTTATTTTATAACTGGAAGATTGTACCTTTGAATCCCCTTCACCACTTTCGTCTACCACCTCCGTCCCCTCTAGCAACCATCAGTTTGTTCTCTGTATCTATGAGTCTATTACTGTTTTATTTTGTCTGTTTTGTCTTTAAATTCCACATATAAGTGAAGTCATATGGTATTTGTTTTTTCTGTATAACTTACTTCACTTAGCATACTACCCTCTAGTTTCTTGCATGTGGTCACAAATGGCAAGATCTCATTCTTTTTTATGGCTTGGCAATATTCCATTGTGTATACGCACCACGTCTTCTTGATCCATTCATCTATCAACAGACACTTAGGTTACTTCTATATGTTGACTATTGTAAATAATACTGTGATGAACACAGGGATACATATATTTTTTTTTCCAAATTAGAGTTTCCATTTTACAGATGAGAAACTAAGGCCCTGTGAGCTGCTCAAAGTCAGAGGGCAACAAAGCAGCAGAGATGGAAGCAGACAGGCAGCGTGAGTGCAGGGGCCACTCTTCGGAGACGAGGCTGTATGGCTTCTGTCTGTCCCTATTCACAGCGTTATCTCAGATCCAGCCCCGTGCTCGGCTATAGGAGATTCTCCGGAAGGGTATTGAAGGAGGGAAGGAGAAAAGTCCCTCACGTGTCCAGGACAGTTTCAGACCATTTCTCACACTTTAATTCACTCATGGAATCGTGTCTGTTACAAATTCAGCTCATATGATTTATGACGTAATCATACTGGATAACAGATCACCAGAGAAGGCTTTAATCCCAAAGGCAGGCTGTCGGGTTCAAATGTACCAGTGAATTCAATGTCTTTTTTGAAAATACAGGTGGAGTTGACTCATGTTGTTTTATTTATTTTTTTTAATTTTTTTTTTAAAGATTTTATTTATTTATTTGACACAGAGAGAGATTACAAGTAGGCAGAGAGGCAGGCAGAAAGACAGGGAGAGGAGGAAGCAGGCTCCCCGCTGAGCAGAGAGCCCGATGCGGGCCTCGATCCCAGGACGCTGAGATCATGACCTGAGCCGAAAGCAGAGGCTTTAACCCACTGAGCCACCCAGGCGCCCGACTCATGTTGTTTTAAAATAAAACATAAGACCGCTGAACTCAACCTTTTTGTGAAACAGTACCTATCTGGTTCGCGGGCCTCTGCCTTGGCGTCCGACTTAGGTGCTGGCCGTTTCACACAGCCCCGAACAACGTTTCAGCTCCGGATGGGAGGTTTTAGCCTTCTCTCCACCACATGATGCAGGGGGAAAGCCTGGTCTCTACTCTGTGTACAGGGTCTGTGCGGTCCCAAACTGCGGACACTCCAACCAGTGCGCCACTTGGTTTCAGCGAGTAAACGTTTGGGTTTTTTCGAGTTTGAAAAAATGGTCACTTCCTTTGGCTTGTTGAGCCTGATTTCGAACACTGTAGCTAACCTATGAAACTAGAAGTTATAAAGAAAAAAATACACCCTTGAGGGACGAAAGTGTACAGTCAAGCATATTCTGTAAGAGTTTGGGCACGGGTGGAGAAAGCGCAGGTGGAATCAGCCGAACAGTGCGAGCGGACTGCTCCCGCCGCAGGCGCGCTCACGCGGAAAGGTGTACCCGGCTCTCGCCCTCCTACGCACACACGGCACGGCCTCTCCAACCTTCCATCCGAGTACTTGGCCGTTGTTCCAAACAACAGGCAAAAGAGCCAGCTGTACAACTGAAATGTATTTGAAGTCCTCTGCTTTATTTTAAAGGTGGATGTGAATCCTGTTTTCTACTCCATAGCCGTAAATGTTTTAGTATCATAACAATATTTAAAATTTATAATTATCTATTTACTTTAATTTACCTATGTACTATTAACGGTGTTTAATATTCATTTTTTAATTTAATAATTAAGCGTTTACTATTAATAAATAAATATAATAATAGCTCATCTTTGTAAGCAATTTATATATACAGTGTGTTAGGCAAGGTCGAGACAGGAAACAGAAGATAATCAAGTGAAGGAGTCTTAAGGGAAATAATTTAGCACTGTGGGCAGGGTTAAAGGCATAAACAAGAGGCACCCGAAAACCAGACAGGGGGACATGATTGCTGCTGCTGGGCCTTAAGTAAGAAAGGGAAGACCTAGTGTTACCAGCACCTAAGAAAGCAGAGCTTGCAAAGGACCGACTCCCCCACCACCACCACCACCAAAGGGAGCTGGAATTGGGAAGATCCATAGTTTGAGTGTCAGAGACAAAGTACCAAGACAAGTGTGGAGAGAATACCCCTGCCTCTCTCTGCTCTCACACCTCTCAGTGGTGCTCACCATTGGCCAAAGCCAAGCAGAAGCCAGGCCCCGAGAACCCCACAAGTGGTCGGCCTCCTGGGCCCAGAGCGGGACGAAGAAGGGCAAAAATTGAACTGAGTGGGAGACACTGGCAAATGGAGGTGACTAGAACCACTAGGGGCTGTGCTAAGCACTTCAGAACACGATTTCCCCCATTTTACAGATGAAAAAATAAAACACCAGAGATAATGGCGTTTAAACCCTGATGCTGGCGTCTGTGCTCTTAACTACTACACTATTTAACTAAGCTGTATTTAAAATAATGTTTTAAAATTACTACCTAGTTTTTTAAAAAACACCTTAGCTAGTAAAACCAATGCTGTGTATTTGTCACAAGACTTGGTGATCATCACCACACTTATTCTGATAAATTTGCCTTCACCTCATCAGCAATTTACCTGATGGTTAGTCTCATGCAATTTATGTTGATCCTATGATGCACAATTTGCTATACATTATCTGAAATCTGTTGTCTATAACACAAATCTCCACGCATGAACCACAAAATATACTCTCAATTCTTATTTATTCTTATTTACTTATTCATCAAATAATTTTTTTTAAGATTTTATTTATTTATTTGACACAGAGAGAGAGATTACAAGTAGGCAGAGAGGCAGGCAGAGAGACAGGGAGAGGAGGAAGCAGGCTCCCAGCTGAGCAGAGAGCCCGATGCGGGCCTCCATCCCAGGACGCTGAGATCATGACCTGAGCTGCAAGCAGAGGCTTTAACCCACTGAGCCACCCAGGCGCCCATTCATCAAATAATTTTTAATCATTTATTTAGTGTCAGGCATCATACAAAAACAAAGGGTCCTACTACCTAGGAGGAAATACTGACAGGTAAGTAGTAAAGAAAATGTGCTAAGTACCTCAGGTAAGGGTACCCATGCTGATTAAGGGAACACAGAAAGAGAAACACAGCTTGGGTTGAGAGGGAGGCATCCCAAGACAGAGGGAAGAGCATTTACAAAGTCTTAATGGCATGAAATGCTCTTATGTTAGAGACTACATTGAGAACTACGATGGATCATTACAAAGGATTAAGGATAATTGTATTTGTGGGAAGTAGAAGGTAAACAGGAATAGAGTTGTAACTTGAAGCAACAGTTCCCATCTCTTGGCAGGATTGCATAAATGGAGAACCCAAGAGGACATGAGTCCACTTAGAGATCTGGTTGGCAGGGATGCGTAGTCTCATCAGCAAATGAATGGGTTCTGACTGTTTTGTCCATCCTTGTAAGATTCTGTTCCAGATTCTGAGTCCCAAAGGAAAGGGTATTACTGACCTGGCTTGGGCAAGATAACCATCTCTTAATTAGGGGAACATGAAGCACTAATGGAGTACCCGTTGGAGGAGAGGTAATTTTCCAAAAGTAAATTGGATTGCTGACTATCTAAAACACAACAAATGTCTTCTCCAATGGGTTAGACCATGTGAGTTCTTGTCTCCATATGAAGGCTTTATCCGGGAAGCAAAGAGGAAGCACTGAAGGATTCTAAACAGAGGGGTGACATGGTTAGATTTGTGTTTCAAAATGACCAATCTTCGAAACCACATCAGAGGATAGACTGGGAGGGAGACTAGTTAGGAGGCTGATTAAACAGGCGAGGAAAAAACTTATGAAAATGTAAAACCTATGAAATTATGAAAAGATAAGGGGACCAAATTGAGAGATTAAGAAGTACCACATGAGGACTGGTAAAAAGAAAGGTTTATGATGGCCTCCCGGTTTCCCCTAGGAGCTTTATAGAGAATTGTCAGACAATTAGAGACACTAATAGGAAAATATAGGGACACACTGCAGGATCCTCTACAATAGGCCAAATTTCAAATATTATATTCACTGTTCCAATAAAACATAAAAAATTTCCCCAAAACTCCAAATCTAAAATATGTCTCTGAGATTTATTTTGCAGTTTGAAATGGTACAAAATTCTTTGGTCAGATTCAAGTTTTCTGATTCTTGGTTTGGATAATATGGTCATAGATGCATGAACATAAGCAACAAAGACAGAGAGCGAGGAGCCTATTCAGAACCAGGTCAGTGAGTAGTGGTGCCTGCAGAGAAAATACTCAAGTTTCACTAGAAAAAGACCTGACTTGAGCAAGAAGAATCAGGGTTGATTATTAGGCTGAACAGACCTGAGAGGAAGGCCAGATCCTTTGGCAGTAACAAGCACACATCAGTCAAAGCCTAGGTATCCACCTGGCTCAGAAGGAGGCATCCAACAGGCCTATTACCCACAAATCCAGCACCCTGCACTTACAGAAAAATCATTACGTCTCTAAACCTAGAGTGGTATGACCCACAGCACAAATACTCGGATTGATCGCACAGGCTTTGGCACCCACCAAGGAAAAGCTGAATGAACTCTCAACATTATGTACGGTGATAATTACAGGCATTTCCTTCCATTGAACCTGGTCCTCCAAACATCCCTGGAAGCTTGAAGAGGCTGCTTCTGAGTATTTTAACATTCTCAGGATACTTTGTGGCTCGACTATTTCTCTTAGCCACCCATGATCATAAGTGCTTCTTTTAAGACTGCTAAATCTAAACCAAAGCCTTAGAACTGGGATCGGCCTTGGAGATTCACAGGTACAACTTCACACTCAACAACCCACCAATCATTCAGATGAAGAAACAGAAGCTCCAAGGGGTTGAATAATAAGAAGCAGAGGGAATAGAGAAGAGGAGCACAAGCCAAGACTCCCTGTTGCTTTGTAACCTTGATGAGGTTCCTTATCCTTCCTGTGCCTGTTCTCTCATCTGTAAAATGAGTAGAATAATCTCATATGGTAGTTAGCCTTAAAACCAAGAAGACTCGAGTCTTTCCTTAGGTGTCAACATGGGTCCATTCTCCATCAACTATGGTCTTAATGAACTCAAGGGTTGAATTCCAGCTTAGATGTAATTCTTGGAAAGGCTATTAGTTGAACTTTTCTTTGGCTGATCAAGATTATTTTTCAACAGATTCTTTAGCCAATAGTGTTACGATATACCACCAGCAAAATCAAGAAATGAATATTGCTGTGGGCTGGATAAAGAAACACCTATTGGAACTCTCATCATGCTGACAATGACAATCTGCAGTAAATCTGACTCTCTACATGCAGCCTGAATAGTATATGTTATAGAAAGTCTGCAGCTAATAAATACCAAAAGCCAAAAATTCAATCTGCAAAGGGTCGGCTTATGGAAAGTGAACTATAGGAATCATTTGTGGGGACCCCTAGGTGGCTCAGTCCGTTAAGCATCTGCCTTCAGCTCAGGTTGTGACCCCAGGGTCCTGGGATCGAGTCCCACATTGGGCTCCCTGCTCAGTGGGGAGCCTACTTCTCCCTCTCCCTCTGCCCTTCCTCCCTGCTCATGATCACTGTCTTTCTCACATGTTCTGTCTCTCAAATAAATAAATAAAACCTTAAAAAAATCATTTACACTACACAGTATTCCTCCAACCACATAACTAATAAAGTGAACTTTCTGAAGTAGAAAGCAGAGAGGAAAATATCCAGCCCCTTGAACATGCTTGGTTTAGAGTAGGCATCCAATGAATACTAATCAAATAAATCTAATCTCCATCAGTGAAAAAGTATCTCATGTTAACTTGGATTTTTTTTTATTGGACCTAAGGTACTTAAAGGAAATGTCAGGAATTTTTTATGTAATTAACTTTTGAAGTGAAATGGGTATTAAGGAATGCAGATAACAAGTTGTGATTGCAGATAGCATAAAATAGAGATTTAAAGAAAATTATTAAAGGTTTTAAAACTCAAATCAAATCTAGAGAGGGGGCAGATGCTTTCATCTTTAGCCTTTATTTCATGATCTACCTATTTAGTATTTGAAGTCCTGAGGATTATCAAGGTGACAAAAGTGTTTTCTAGGGACATGTGGGTGGCTCAGTCGGTTAAGCAACTGACTCTTGATTTTGGTTAAGGTCATGATCTCAAAGTCATGGGATCAAGCCCCACGTTTGGGATTCTCTCCCTCTCTCTCTGCTCTGCCGCCCCACTCTGCTCACACTCTCTCCCTCAAATAAAATTAATATATATATGCGTATATATATGTATATATATATCTTTTGATATATATATCTTTTGAATGTTCTTTCCCCCCTAGAGATCAAAAGAAAACCTTTTCAAAAACTTTAAATGTGGGGCAGCTACTTTGTGAAATAGTCTGGCAGTTCCTCAAAAGTTTAAAAGTAAAAAAAAAAAAATTTTAAAGTAGAGTTACCATATAACCCAATAATTCCACTAACTGGTAAATATCCAAAATAAATGAAAACATATGCTTTCACAAAAAAATGTATACATGAGTGTTCCTAAAAGCACTATTCATCATTGCCGAAAAGTGGAAATAATCCAAACATCCCTCAACTGATGAGTAGATAACTAAAAGGTGATGCATCCATGTAATGGAATTTTGTTGGGCCATAAAGAAGGTAAATACAAAACATTATATATTAGATGATTCTATTCATATTAAATGCCCAGAAGAGGAGATCTATAGAGACAGAGCGTGGGTCAGTGGTTGCCTGGGGCTGCGGGGGGTGGGTGGGGGGGAGAGCATTCATTAGGAACAGCTGGGAATAACTCCTGATGGGTGCTAATGGGGTTTCTCTTTAGGGTGGTAAACATGTTCTAAAATTAATCATGCTAATGGTTACACAGCTCTGTAAATATACTAAAAAATCATGGTATTGTACACATTGTTGATGAATTGTATGGTATATGAATTATAATAATAAAGCTGTTATTTAAAAAAAACTACAACAGATACAATTTTTGCTCTGCATATGGTTTCTAAAAAGCTGTCCTAAAAACATGGCTTTTAAAATTAATGAGTGGAGCGATGCAGCTGCCTCACATTGTGACAAGTTAGAGACCAGGTACGGTCAGTGGAGTAACCATGGAAAAATCACAATGCTCAAAGAGGGTCTGTTGTCTGCTCAATATTTATTGAGCGTGTGCCAGTACAAAGGACACAGAACAGGAGATATGCTCACATTCTTTCTACAGTTTGCCAGAGAAAGTTTCAGTAACTATTCAGGTTGTGCAACAAAGACTAAAGAACTCATACAGAGGCTGGTTTTTATCAATGCTGACAGACTAACTCCCTACCTGTTCACTAAGCTGTAGTCACACTGGCCTTCCTAATGTTTTGCTGAGCTCTGCCTACCTCAGGGCCTTTGTACATACTGCTCTCTGTACCTGAAGTCTTTACCCTCAGGCTGCTCATCCACCGAGGCTCTGCTCCAATGTTGCTTTCTCAGGAAACATTTCTTAGATTCTCTAAGCTAAAATAGTCTTACCCCCCAAAAATAAAATAAAATAAAACAAAATGAAATAAAATAAAATAAAATAGTCTTACCCCACATAAACTCTCTCTCTCATTGCTTTGTTTTATTTCCTTCACGGCATTTAGAATTATCCGAAATTCTCATGAGTTTATCAGTCTGTTATCTGCCTCCCCCACTAGAAGGCAAGTTCTGTGAGGACAGGGCCTGCAATCTTTCCCCATGCTTACAGAACTACCAGTCAGGCAATGAGCGCTTGCTAAATATTTATTGAGCAAATGATCTCCATAGTGCAAGTCATAATCAACTTCGTAAACAACACCCAAAGGTCAGTCTCTGTACCTTGAGATCACAGCAGTCCAGGGACATTGACCATCCAGAAAACAGTCTGTAGCCAGCTCCTGGCTGAAAGGGCAGATGGTCCAAGCTGGAAACCCAGCTGGCCCTCAAGGACTTCCAGTGCTCTTTCACTAATCTTCTCTCACCATCATTCCGAGTCAGAAGGCAGAGCACACTCCAGGGCCCTTTCCTGTAGGTTTATAAATAAGTCTGGGCTCATGGCTGATCCCAGACTGGCCTACATGGCAACATGCCCTCGGTTTCCTCAGTTAGTAGGACCGCTCCCAGTAAGGTTAGCAAATTACGATGGCACAGGCAGCAGCCCGGAGCTAAAACCCGTTCTGCATCCTCACGCAAACACCCCACGTTGAAGATTCTCCCTCAGACCTCGATCTCAGTCTCTGCAGAAGCAGTCCCTCCCGTCCTACCCCGGGGGCTAATTCAGACCGGCTACCCGGCTTATGTTCTTTGTAAGTCATTTCATTCAAGTAAACACCAAAGTAATGCATACACTGTAGAGCGCTGGTCCCTCGAAAGGTGTTATTACTAAGCCCAAGCAATTGGCACATTTACCAAGAGGTCCCTCTTGAGTTCTTTGGGGACAAATTGCTCAAACTAGTATTTGAGATTTTTCAATTATTAAGAAATTGACGTGTAGTAATTTTATGGACATGACTTCTATTTCTTTGTATATTGAATGCAGCACAATAATCCAAGACCTCCTTTTTATAAAGACTGACTTCATATTTGAGAACATGCAACAATGGGGCTTAATGACTGGAGAGTACATATGCCATTTGACTATAGACAGAAGCCTTAGAGAAGACCGGCCCCTGTAGGGTGGATAGCCAACACATTGCAGGGTGTCACAACACAATAGGTTATATGCAACAGGTTGCCTTTTACTTGTTGCTTCCCTCAGCGTAGGATTAGGTGCCTTCATTTAGTGCAAACTTCTTGCCCTTCCTAGTGAAGAGACAGTGAAGAAATTAACCTCTCTGGCTTAATGTGAAGATAACTGGTCAAGAACAGTTTTCTGGAGGCAGATCGTTTTGAGTCGAGGGTCTTGGTTCTCTGACTTTCAGCTGTGTCACCACAGTTGGGATATCCTGTGTGAACTTGGGCCTTGTACTTAATTCCTTCGAGCCTGCATCTCTTCATCTGCAAAGTGGAAGTACCTCATAGATCTGTTAGTACAGATTAAATTGCATAATGTATGCAAAACATTAGGCACAGCCCATTCCAATTTCAGGGGTTGCCATTTATGAATTAGGAGGATTCTAGCAGGAAACTTCTGCCCTCTCTTCTGAAAGTCTTCAAGGACTGCAAAACTGGGAAGGATGCAAGGGCATCTTGAGTCGATACCGAGATTATGAAATTGACAGCATGTAGACACGCGAGCTCAGACACGGCCGGACGATTCATATGTAATAGTGGCAAGTTAGAAAAAAAACCACCATCCAGTTCAGCTGAAGGGTTGATTCTAACAGTGCCTGTGGACATTAAGTTCTATGAAACTCCACAGAAATTCATCCAAGAAAACACATGTTACCTAATCCAGGCTGCAGGACTGCATCCTTGCCACTGCATGGATGCCATTTATGAGAACCAACCTTTACCAGTTCTCCTAAAGGGAGTCACGGGCCCCTTACCTCCCAGAGTTACTCCTGTCTTCTCAATGTTTGTGACACCTTAGATTTATATAACTATTTCCTGTAACGCATTTCTGTACGTTTCGGTTAAGTTTGTTTGAAAGTCACAATATTTCTAAGTGTTCTGCAAAACAGGTAGTGTTAATGCCATTTTTGGTTTTTCTTCATTCTGTTCTATTTTGATGCAGGAGGAGTATGAGACCCAGAGAGGTTAAGCAACTTGCTTATCTGTCCACTAGCCAGACAGTAGGAACACTTAGTCCAGTAGCTTCCTTCCACATAAGTATTTCTCTGACTGTAGCATGCATGTGAATCACTGGGGATCTGGTTACAATGCAGCTTCTGAGTTCAGTAGGTCTGGGGGAAGCTATGGTTCTGCGTGTCTAACAGGATCCCGGGACTCGGTGCTGCTGGCAGCCACCAGAATGTCCTCCACA
This sequence comes from Ailurus styani, assembly GCA_002007465.1. Taxonomy (NCBI): domain Eukaryota; kingdom Metazoa; phylum Chordata; class Mammalia; order Carnivora; family Ailuridae; genus Ailurus; species Ailurus styani. Next base: position 1,003,062 of record LNAC01000491.1, on the reverse strand, counting down.
ACACCACACCCTCTGCCACAGCCCAGGCATGTTCTGTCTACTACCCACCCGATTACAATTGCACCCTTTGGGTATCCATTCTTTTTCCCCCACTGGACTCTGAGCTCCCTGGGAGCAGGAAAATTATGCTTTGTTCACTACTTTGACCTGGCTGTTCAGCACCATGCCTGGCAAAAGGGAATTGAACGAATATTTTTGAACAGTGAAAAAAAATATATATATATATTTCTAATTATAAAGCCAAGACTCTACTTATTGCAAAAAGATATTTATCAATGTTCCTTTGTTGTTGCAAGTCATACTGTACCTAGTTGTAATTGCCAGGTCCCAAAATAACTCACCGAAGGAGCCCTGCGGGGTCAATGGGTTTAGATCGATACCTCACCCAGAACTACGCTGGGGCCCAGTGGCAAACAGTCACACTCGCAGGGAACAGGTTAATGTGACGTCATTTTGAGGGAAAGGGGGATGTGTAGGACAGGCAGGTGATTGAGACCCACTAACGTTCAGCCTGAAGGAAGCCAAGTCCCTTGTGTTCCCCCCTGAGGATGCTGATAACACCGGTCTTTCACGGTTTCCAGTTTCCCATACGCCAAGAACTGTGCTAAGCCCCTTGTACTGGTCATCTCATTCCATCCTCTCTACAAACCTATGATACAGGCACCTGTTTTACGGGTCAGGGAGGGGAGACACAGGGTTATTAAACTGTAGGAAGCAAAGCCCAGATTTGGACACATGTAGTCTGGCTTCAGAGTCAATGCTTCTAACCACATTGTTTACTGCCTGGAAGCAGACAGGGGAGAAAAAAACAATTTCCAGAAAAGATGGAGTGACTTTACTCTCCTGTCAGTAACCTGATAGTAGGCCCCAAAAATCCCAAATAGACGGAAGTGGGGAGAAATCCATTATACATCAACAGGACATGACCCTTATATCCAAAGGGGAGTGTGTGAATATATTGTGTAGAAAAAGTAGGATTTTCTGTTACAGCAAAGGTACAAGGAGTTTGACTCTGTTTGGCTTATGGTTAAATACACAACACCACTGAAAGGTTAAGTAAGAGTCGGTTAAGTAGTAAGTTTCAAAGGTCTCAGATTCCTTTCACACTTCATCAGGCCTCTTATGAAATCCTGCATTAATGATTGGGCCAAATCTGAGAAAATGGTCATCACATTGAAGAAATCAGAATTTTGTGAAGCATGTGTGTCCAGTGTAAAAAGTCAGAAAGTCTAAAGGACAGAGTGACCTTTGCTTTTTCAGAAGTTTATAAAGCAGAAGTTCAACAGTTATATTTTAACACTGTCAGAAAATGAGGAAATCAAGAAAACAAGCAAAGAGAATGCATTGTCAAGCAGGATTGATGATGTCTCTCTTTTTCATAAAAGATTTTTAAATGCAGAATAAGAAAATAAATAGGGGTGATGCAAAAATGCAGCTCTAAGGACTTGAATAAAACATTGTGAAAAGAAGCTGAGCTCTGCAGATCAGTTTTTTAACAACACCTGTCTTATTAATATTTACCTTTGGTGGCAACATAATGTGGATTGAGAAGGCCCAAGACCTGGTTTTGCTGCTTCCTCCTTTTGGTCTCAAGCTAGTATATTTCTCCCAACATCCCATTTTTCCTTCTGTGAAATGAGGGCAACAAACCTGCCACTAAAATTATTGTAAGCCTCACATTAAATGACATAATGGGAGCCTTTAGGCCCAAACAGAAAATCGACACGCTGCACCTGTTTTCTCTCCTCTCTTGTAAGTTCTATTTTCTTGAAAGAATCTCTTTACAGTATTTCTAGTCCTAACTCTAAGTTTTTGTTGATAGAAACATAAAATTACCCAGGGTTCGGAAAAACATACCTACCTCCACACAGATGAGATAAGTGTTTAAGAAAATGAGTATAAACTACTGGCATATCGTATGGAAAGATTATCATATGTTAAGTTTGGTGTGTTAAAAATAGAACCATATAAAATTTCACATAGGTATGCATCCTGAAAAAAATCACCCATACTTACACTTACAAATTTTAGTCAATATACCAAATTACAGTCATGTTAAAAAGTCAAGAAGTTTTATGACTCAGTAGTGTAGATTTCTGGGGGAAAAATGTTAATTTTTATAATGTTTTATGAACCTTAAGGTACTAAGCAATACACGACATTGTTGTGATTGTAATGTCCCTTTGGCTTCTTGAATAACTGGAGATCAAATTAAAATCACTCAACAAATTTAACTATAAGTTTTTATTCAGTGGAATTAATGTGAAATTTACATGTAAAGCAAGGGAATTTAGCTCTTTAGGAAGTTATAATGACATATATAATAGACATAAAGTCAACAAAGATAACAAACAAAATTTTTAGAAGTCTTCCAACAATTTCATCTTCTGGACTTGGAGGAATAGTAGTAGACATTAATATCCAGTTTTTACACGTCATATCTGGAATGCTCTTGCTCCCTGGAAGGATAAAAAGAGAAAAGTATCCTGAAATAAATATATTTATAATCCTGATTCTTTAACCTCAATGGAATATTTGCCCTGTAAAGAAATAGTGACGAGGGAACATCTGTACACATCTGTAACCCACCAATAAACTAAAATACTTTTCCTCCCAATGAATTAAAATCTTTTCCATTCACTCATTTTGACCACTTTATGTCATAATCAGACATTTTTCTACATGTCAAATATGCCTTTCTTTCTAAATAGAGACAGTTTGGGACACCTGCGTGGCTCAGTCAGTTAAGCTTCTGCCTTCGGCTCAGGTCATGATCCCGGGGTCCTGGGTTCGAGTCCTGCATCGGGCTCCCTGCTCAACAAGGGGTCTGCTTCTCTCTCTCTGCCTGCCACTTCCCCTGCTTGTGCACACTCTCTCTCTCTGACAAGTAAATAAATGAAATCTTAAAGAAAGAAAGAAAAAGTAAAAAGAAACAGTTCAAGGAACTATCAGAATGACCATTCTCTTGTCATGTTATCAGTAATGAGTTTTTTATAACCTCTTATCCACAAAGTCATTTACCGTCATTTCTACTGGCATCAGTGAAATTGCCATTCTTCCCACCTGTATGGGTGGCATCACCAGGAAATGAGAATTAGAAGACACAGAAAAAGGCAGCTGATAAAATGTTCCTTTAATTAAACAACAAAAGGTCTTTTTCATTGTCTTGATCTTTTTTTTTTTTTTTTTTTTACGATTTCATTTATTTGACAGAGAGAGAGAGACAATCAGAGAGGGAACACAAGCAGGTAGAGAGGGAGAAGCAGGCTTCCCGCCGAGCAGGGAGCCCGGTCCCAGAACCCTGGGATCATGACCTGAGCCAAAGGCAGATGCTCAACGACTGAGCCACCCAGGCGCCCCTCATTATCTTCATCTTTCCTCAAGGTCCTCTTTCTCATTATTTTGGTCACTTAATAAGTTATCAAACATTTAATTTCCTCCACATTTCGGTGTTAATCAAACAGTCTTTACAAACAACAGCAATTTCAGAAAGTATTATGGAATTTCAAAAGGGATTAATGTGAGCTCTGTGCAGCACACCGTTGGAACATTTTACCAAATGCCTGTCAGGGAGGAAGTTTAGAACCGTTCTGAGCTCCTTTTTCAGGAATCCGAGGTCAAATAAATCAAGCGATTTTCGAAGACTTGCATCAGAGCTCCTTTTATACACTCAAAAGGAGTCAATACTTGTTAAAAGTGGCAATGTTGGAATAGAAGAATATATTTTGCTATTTTCACTCAAAAACCAAAAAGGCAGGTTGAGTTGTAAGAGAGAGGAATCGAGGAGGTGTAAACGGTCTGGTCTTCTCCCATTTTAGCAGCCTGGGTTGAATTCTGTAATAACTAGCCCCGTTCCTGGAGGAGGGAACGGCAGGCCCCAAATTACGCAGTAGTCACTGGCAATGTAAACACCTAGAATTTCCCTGATAGTCAAGGGTTCCTTTTGCCTGTGTTTCTGAAACAACAGGTGAGAAGAACATATGAGTTTGTGAAGAGATTTCCAGCTTGTGTTTCTTTAATCTGTGCTCTAAGGGGCACCTTTACTTTCCTCCAACAATAGCAAGAGATCGAAATAGAAAGTGTGGGAAAGAGCAGAGAGCGGGTGGGGACCGATGAGTGAGTAGAAACCCGTTTTTCTCCTGACTTAACCCCAGGTAATGGTAGATAACCCTGCTCCTCCGCGTTCTCTCTGTAAGCTCTTGATAGAACAAAGTGCGTTCGGGCAGGTGGTCTCTTAGCAACCTTGGTCCCTGTGTCAAAGCACATGAAAAGGCTTTATTGGAGAGGGAGGTAGTGTACAAAGTGGAGGGGCAGGGAGCCTGCTTGGAGAAACTTCTAAAAGAAGTCAGGAAGATGTCAAAGAGCGGACTTTGGAAAATATGACACTTTAATTTTATCACAGATTTGTGCAGCTAAACACTGAAACTTCAACAGAAAGGTTAAGCTGAATTCTAAGGCTTTCCTGGCAGGGAAAATATTCACCATGTTTTTTAAACATTTCTCAGGGGGTTGGGGGAATGGAAGAGAAATGTTGTTTAAAGGTACATACTTGCAACTAGTAAGTAAGTTCTGAAGACCTAATACCCATTACAGTGATTATAGACAATAAAACTGTATTTATTATATGTATGTATTATACACGTGTATTATAAACATGTATGTATTTTAAACATTAAACTGGATAAGAGACTAGATTTTAATTGTTTTCAACATGAGAAGAAATGATAATTATGTGCTATGATAGAGGTATTGGCTAATACTACTATGGCAATCCTACCGCAATATAAACGTTATCAAATCAATATGTCCTGCACCTTAAACTTAATGCACTGTTGTAGGTCAAACACAATTCAACCAAAAAATTCCCTAAGAATTATTTTAAATATATTTGCCTCAATATCTTCTCTGCCAACAAGCAGAACTTCACTGTCTACATAAGACCATAGTTCATGTGATTGTGTGTCTGCTATAAATTCTGTAAGTTTTAAGATTTTGTATCACTTTTATGAACAAATTAGAAAGTGCAGGAGTGAATTTATTACAAAAGACCAGGCTGTAAAATTTAGGCACAAATAGAAGATTATTTATCCAATAAAATGATGGTTATGGGGCACCTGGGTGGCTCAGTCATTAAGCGTCTGCCTTTGGCTCAGGTCATGATCCCGGGGTCCTGGGATCAAGCCCCACATCATGCTCCCCACTAGGCGGGAAGCCTGCTTCTCCCTCTCCTACTCCCCTGCTTGTGTTCCCTCTCTCGCTGTGTCTTTCTCTGTCAAATATATAAATAAAATCTTTTAAAAAATCAAAAAAATAAAATGATGGTTATTACAACAATGAAATAATAAAAACACTACTAAGAAAATTACATTTAAATATATAAATATGATTAAAACCCATACCTTATGACCACCTGTTACACTCCGAGGTATATACCAGATGCGTGGATATCCGCATCAGGGCACACACTGTTCATAATATTCTCCATTCAGCAACAACCCAAATGCCCATTAGCAGATAAATAGATACTTTCATATAAAGGAATACTACGCAATAATGAAAATTAAGCGACAGCTATATACAAAAGCAGGGGTAAATTTTACGATTATAATATTGAAGTTTTAAAAAGCAAGGCACCAAAAGGGCCCCTGGGTGGCGCAGTTGGTTAAAGCATCCAACTCTTGGTTTGGCTCAGGTCATGATCTCAGGGTCATGAGATTGAGCCCTGCCTCAGGCTCTGCACTCAGGATGGAGTCGGCTTGAGATTCTCTCCCTCTCCCTTTGCCCCTCCCACTGCACACTCTCTCTGAAATAAATAAAATAACTTTTTAAAAGAGTGCTCAATTCAGGGGTGCATATGTGTATGGCAACAGTGTAGGAGGTAACTTCATCAAGAAAAGCAAGGATGGGGTGACTTCAGTGAGGGGAAGGGAAGGGACAGGTGGGATGAGGAGCTCTTGTCCTGGGTGGTGGTTACACTGGCAATCACTTTTTAACCACTTGTTAAACTGTACCTATAAGTTTTATGTGCTTTTCTGTATGTTTGTTAAACTTCACAACTGAAATACGAAAAAAAAAACAAAAGAAAGAAAGAAAAGGAAAGAAAACCGAGAAATACCTACAAATGATCACAGAGGCCAAGTTTGGAAGAAAGGACTATATGTGATTTTTTATCCTTGCTGTTTCCATGCCTCTCATTTTCATTTAAAGGGACATCGCTTGCTTACATAACTTTAGAAAATAAGGAAAGTAGAAATAGAAATAATTTCCTTTAGCTATAAGGAAAGTTTCAAAACTGCCAGTCCTCTTCCTTCTCCATATATAGAAAAGTAACATATACTGATTTTATTTTGTCAAACCAATCATTTAAGCAAGTATGAACTTGGGAAAATTAGATTTATCCATGAAACATTTTAATTGAAAATATATAAGTACAAATTATATATTTTCAATTAAAATGTTTCACTGATAAACTTCACTTTCCTTTTCATTTTAAGTCTCTTTTGCTAAAGAACATGTTCTTGTCTTGTTCAAAATGCTCATGATCAAGAGGAATATGGGTGGTTTTTATTGGATACAATGTGCACCAAAAATACAAATTTCAAACAAATTAGGACACTTTGGTTTTTGGGGTTTTTTTTCAAATTAGGACACTTTGAAGAATATGATAGAACATATTGACTGTGACCATATCAAGACCATGGTCTTATCTTGAATGTAGAATTTAAAATTCATAACTAAATAATCTCCAATTTCTGATCTAAGACATCCCAGATAACCTTGGTCCTAATAATACTTCATGTCAAAATTTCAGAAGATTGCAAATAACTTATCGTCTTATTTGTAATGCTTCTACCTACCTTTCTTTTCCCTATTTCAGAAGACACTGGGAATCAATTTATTATTTTATAGAATTCTGTACTGAAAATACTCTTATCTGTTTTCTTTTTTTTTTTTTTTTTAAAGATTTTATTTATTTCACAGAGGGAGAGAGATCACAAGCAGGCAGACAGGCAGGCAGAGAGAGAGGGGGGAAGCAGGCTCCCCGCCGGGCAGGGAGCCCGATGCGGGCCTCGATCCCAGGACCCTGAGACCATGACCTGAGCCGAAAGCAGAGGCTTTAACCCACTGAGCCACCCAGGCGCCCTCTTATCTGTTTTCTTAAACTTGCATTTATTTTATCTTTTGACTCCAGAAAGAGTCCAAATAATCTAATTCAAAGTGACCTGTTCATTGTTTATCGAGTGGCTGAATAGTGGTATCCCACAAAGTAAGCCGGACAAATGGAGAGTAGCAATAAATTTTGGTCTCTGGGAGTTGAATTTCACTGTATTCCTTGTTCTCCCTCCTGCCATCAGCTTTCTAGGCTTTTGCTTTTGCTTTTTTTTTAAGATTTTATTTATTTATTTGACAGAGAGAGAGAGAGAGAGAGAGCAGAAACACAAGCAGGGAGAGTGGGAGAGGGAGAAGCAGGCTCTCCGCTGAGGAGGGAGCCCAATGCGGGGCTCCATCCCAGAACCCAGGGACCATGACCTGAGCTGAACGCAGTTGCTTAACGATCGAGCCACCCAGGCGCCCCTAGGCTCTTGCCTTTCAAACATGTATGATCTTGCTTTTATTTAAAATAGGGCTTCTCAAATCAACTGTGACTCCTGCAACCATAAGAGTGGATTTGCTAAATGGCTTGCACTCCCCCCCCAAGTAAGACCTCACCATTTTCTCAATTTCTCTCAACCTCTCTCAACCTCTACTATTTCCCCTTATTAGGCATGGATTCTTGGTCAAGACAAAGAACAGAACATACTTTGGAAAGTCTCTGTTTCAATCAAAAGAAAAACACTTTTCACTGGATTCAAGTTTATAGTCTTAAACTCTTGAGTCATAGTTCAAAAATATTTTCTTTTTTGACAAGAATTTGTTCATCCTACTCCTGTTTCCATCAGTATCTAATGGTCAAGATAATATTGAACAAAGTTGCCTAAAGACACATGTTGAAAAATGACACATAATTGAAATCTGTCCATTTTTACCAATAGGTCACTCCAGTAAAGTACAATAATTCCCATTTATTGAGGGGCTAGCCTGTGCCAGTCTGTGGCTACCCGCTATTAGAAGATGCAGCAAGTCCCCAAGGCCACTCGGTGTTCTGTGCCGGGTCCTAGATTCTCCTAGCCCAGGGTTCCAGATGGCATCATCTTTCAACTACATAGATTTACTAATATTTTCAAACAAAAGGTTACTTTTGAAAAGATCTGTATTACAGCAGAAACTGACCGAAGTGGAAATATCTGCACGTAATTATTAATGGCTACTCTTCCTATTCAGTCCCGGGTCCTTTCTATGTATGTGAACTGCTGGTCGAATAATGCGATGTACTGTCTTGCAATGACCCTTCTGGGAGAGATAACCCTGACTTTGCCAGGATATCTATACCATAGCAGCTGTTCATTTACTCACATCAAAATGATCTGCTTTTTGTGAATGGGACATTCAAGGACCACCAATGTGAACTTACTCTAACAACCAGGTTTGCTGCAAGTACAGGTTTTTAAAATCTATTTATTAGCTTTTTTATTTGCAATTTTATTCTGGTTTATTATTACTTTGTTTTCTACCCTCCGATCAACCTTTGACTGACAGGCTTTTTTTCCCCCCCTTGACCTCCTTAACTTCAGTTGGACAAAGAAATAACAAGAATGTTTCCTGGACATGGTGGTTGAGAGATGGGTGTAGATTCAGACTGATGGGGTTTCACTCAGATCTGCTACTTACCATGAAACCTTCGGCAAGTTACATGAACTCTCTGTGCCTTAGTTAGCACTTCTACAAAACGGAGATGAAAATAAAAGTACCTATTTCTTAGGGCAGTATGAGAATTAAATGAGATGATACTTGTGCCTAGCAAGTACACATAATAAGCAATGTTAAATATTATTGTAATTATAATCTAGCACATTACCTCCTAGATGGTATCCTTGAATGAGTCATTCTTCTAGGGCCCTCTTTAAACACCTAAACACACAAAAGTGTCACACACCTTTAAAACCCAATGTTACCTCCTCTGTGATCTATCCTGACTTCCTCAGGCAGAATTTAAGGCAGCTTGTCTATACCACATTTCAACTCACTACACTATGTTATGGTTATTTGCTTGCATATACTACCCCAGAGACTGCAGATGTCTTACTAGAAAGTGAGGATAGCTTTACCCACCCTGGAGCCCAGTACCTCACAGTATCTGACACCAATCCATTCTCAACAAATTTTGATTTAATAACTGTAGGCACATGTAGGGCGCCTGGGTGGGTTAGGCCTCTGCCTTCGGCTCGGGTCATGATCTCAGGGTCCTGGGATCGAATCCCACATTGGGCTCTCTGCTCAGCAGGGAGCCTGCTTCCCTCCTCTCCCTCTGCCTGCCTCTCTGCCTACTTGTGATCTTTCTCTCTCTGTCAAATAAATAAATAAAATATTTTATTAAAAAAAATTAACTGCATGTAAAGTAGATTTTTTCAGAAGACCGGAAGGTCATTTTGTTTAAATGACAATTGCAACAAGAAAAACATGTCTATTAAGTCTACATTTTCTAGCAAATATTTGAAAAGTAAAATCCCAAAGTTGGGTGCTTTCTACATGGAAACTGTCTCTTTTAAAGTTTATGTTCAGGGCGCCTGGGTGGCTCAGTGGGTTAAAGCCTCTGCCTTCGGCTCAGGTCATGATCTCAGGGTCCTGGGATCGAGGCCCGCATCGGGCTCCCTGC
>LNAC01000491.1:872515-967182 GCA_002007465.1 Ailurus styani | reverse complement strand
CCGCCCCACCCCCACCCCCACCCCCAGCCCGTGGTGCATCTGCTTCGGCCGAGGGAAGTCCTGGCCCCCTGTCCAGGCTGCAGACTGCGGTGTCGGTGTCGGGAAGGGACGGAAAGGCGGCGCTGGGGGAGGGGAGAGGAGGGGAGGGGGAGATCCCGGCCGCCCGAGGTCCTGCGTGCTCGGGCTCCTGGCCGCGGTCTTGCACCTGACCTGGGAGCCTTCCAGCAGAGCGGCGGCCTCAGGGTCTTCGCGTCCCCGAGGGAGTCTCGCCCACCTCTGCGGAGGCCAGACCCAGGCTCGCTCTAGCCCGCAGCTGGGCTCTGGGCCTGCGGTGCCCCCAGTAAATGGCTTTCCCACCGTCACGACGTCCTCCTTCGCAGCGGGACACAGACGCAGCGGAGCCTCCTCGGCCCTCCTGCCGCGGCCCTCGCCTCCCCCCCACGCTCCGCAGCCCGCGTCCCGCCAGAGGCGCCTCGAACAGCATCGGCAGGCGCCCGAGCGCTCGCCGTTCGATTTCCGGGGTTTCTGTCGGCGGGCTGGTCCACGCGGACACTACTAAAAACCACATCATTATAAATTTGTAATCTGAAGGGTTATAGTACAAACAGCTAATAAATACTGAAAATACCATGCATCTTAATGGACTTACTACATTTTGCTATAATTATGCTTCGCAGCTTATTTACAACGAACCTGCCTCTATGGTGAAGCTCCAGCGGAAATGCTGCCGAGCGCCGAGTTCCGCCCGAGTTCGGGGACTTCGCGTGGAGGCTCCAGATGGCCCGGCCCGGGAGCCTCTACACCTCAGACACCGACACGCCGAAGGAAGACGGGCTTCGGGTCCCTCGGGCGCAGGATGCGAAACTCTCAGCAGCTCGCGGCTGTGACGAGCCGCCCGGGTTCTGGACCCCGGGACGTCGTCGGGCCGCCGGCGGACGGCGCTGCGCGCTGAACTCGAGCAGCGCGGGGGCAACTCAGTGCCACAGCGAAGGCAACGGGCGGTTTGCACGCTCGGAAGCCCGCGGGCACCGCGCGGCAGCAACTTGGGCGCCGGGCCCCGGGGAGGGGCGGCCGTTCGCCGCCCTCCGCGCAGCGCCGCTCAGCCGCCCCTGCCTGCCCGCGGTGAGCTCCTTTGTCAGGGGAAACCAGGGGGGCGCCTGGTGGCTCAGTGGGTTGAAGCCTCTGCCTTCGGCTCAGGTCATGATCTCAGGGTCCTGGGATGGAGGCCCGCATCGGGCTCCCTGCTCAGCGGGGAGCCTGCCTCCTCCTCTCTCTCTGCCTGCCTCTCTGCCTACTTGTGATCTGATCTCTCTCTCTGTCAAATAAATAAATACAATCTTTAAAAAAAAGAGAGAGAGAGAAATTAGGAATCTAGATCTTTGTAAAAATAAGAATTTCCCTCTTTAAGTATTGGAGATTTTCCGAAATCGTGACTAGGGAGGTGGAGATGCTCGCCTCCCTCACTGTGGCCGTCACTCTACAGCAGACACGCGGTAGCCAATCAGTCAGTACACTGTGCGCGTCAGACGTGCCCAGTGTCGTGTGCTGATCGACATATAATAATAAAGCTGGAGGAAGAGAAGGTAAATAAAACACATTGTATTTCTCAACTCCTGGGGAAAAACAAAAAACAAAACCCTTTTTATTTCATGAGTCTTCGACGCTAAACCAGCCGGTGGTGAGAGGTATTTGGCTCTCAGGCCACCAACGCCAGGCCTCACAGCCTGTCAGCCCGCCTGACTTCACCGCACTCATGCACCTTGCCAGCAGCCCTCATTAAACAGGAGGGGTCACTCTGGCTTTACCGCCTCAGACTCCTCAGGCACAACCCAGAAAATTCAAATGGGGGGCGGGGGTTCTTCCCAGGGCACCTTTAGCCTACAGGTGAAAGGAGTTGGTGAATCCAAGTCCCCGAATTCCTGCTCTCTGGTGGGACAATTCTGAGGCACTTCTGAATGATTCCTCAGGGACACGTCTCGGGGTTGAACTCCAGGTGCCCCCAAGGCTAACAAGCTCACCAGCACACCCTTCAGTGGTCAACTTTTTCTGAGTTCTCCTTGCACACCCTGGAGTCACCCCGAGCAAGTTTCCTGCCCCCAAGTCCTTGTCTTGGTTTGCTTTAGGGGAACCCAAACCGTCTAGAAGGACGGATGCTCTTACTCCAGGTTTTCCCGCATGCTGTCTCCTCTGTCTTGAACACTCCTGAAGAGCTCTTCAAGAGTGCTGAAGATGAGTTCCTCCGGACGTCTTCTCTGACGCTCCCCTCTCCCAATGCTGTGGGATCCCACTGCGCTGGTTCCCTAAGCACATCACTCCCATACTTGCAAACTCTTACAAAGCTACAATACAAAGAACCCTATACTCTCAGAAGTTTTAATGACATGTTCATTGGATTCTACTGACCCCACCCCCATTCCTATTTTACAGGTGAGGAAAAGGAAGCGCAGGAAACTGGTTGTAGGCTGGACTTGAACTCATGGGACATCTTCCAGGGCGCTGGTTCCCTTAAACCTGAGGCTTGGTGCCCAACATTACAGTGACTAATAGGAGGAGCTGAGGATTTGCCAGCAGTGACTCACTGGCACCCAGGCAAAGCAAACCCCAGGGGAAGGGAGGGAGGAAGGTACATCAACAAGGCCGAACTTGAATTTCAGGAGTTGCCTTTTAAAGGAATATGTAGAGAGCACAAACAGAAGTCCACAGAAGACGTAAGTAGCAAGTTTTTTGTTTTAAATTCCAGACATTAATTTCTTTGTCTCTAGAAGTTCAATCTGGGTCTATTTTATATTTTACATTTTCTCATCAATGGTCACACCTTCTTCTGCCTTCTTGAACACATGGAGAGTGTTTTCACTTCCCTGTCTAGTAATTCTATCATCCATTTCACTTCCAAGTCTGGCTTTTCCTTTTGAAGAAGAAAAAAATTGGGGGATGCCTGGATGGCTCAGTAGGTTGAGCATCTGTCTTTGGCTTGGGTTGTGGTTTCGGGGTCCTAGAATCGAGCCTCGCATGGGGTTCTCTGCTCAGCAGCGAGTCTGTTTCTTCCTCTCCCTCTACCCCTCCCCCCACTCTTGCATGCTCTCTCTCTCCCAAATAAATAAATGGAGAAAATCTTTAAAAAAAAAAAGACAAAAAAATTTTACGTAATTACTAAGATCTCTTTTGGGGATAATTAGTAATCTTGAAAGTTGCACTAAATCATGCATAGAGTTATCAGAAAATATGATCTTCAGAAAAACCTCTCAATATATTTAGTTCAATAGCATTCAAAGTAATATGGAATTAGGGATGGTATCAGAAAACTTTGAGGGACAGGAATCCAATCTCTCATGTCTTAATAAAAATTAGACACGAAACCTAATTTACCACACACTGCCTTCTTCTATTTCTAGAGAATGTTAAAAAGTTTGGGCCTGGCTCAGACATCAGTGACTGAATACAACTGTATTTCCATGAGCTTTTAATTTAAATAAACATTAAAACAGAGACCCTGGGGCACCTGGGTGGCTCAGTTGTTGAGCATCTGCCTTTGGCTCAGGGTCCTGGGATAGAGCCCCGCATCAGGCTCCCTGCTCAGCAGGAAGCCTGTTTCTCCCTCCCCTGCTCCCCCTGCTTGTGTTCCCCCTCTGTCTCTCTGTCAAATAAATGAATAAAATACTTAAAAATAAAAACCAAAAAAACAGAGACGTGGGGGTGCCTGGGTGGCTCAGTTGGTTAAAGCGTCTGGATTCAGCTCGGGTCATGATCTCAGGGTCCTGGGATCGAACCTGCTCAGCTGGGAGCCTGATGCCCCCTCTCTCTCCTTCTGCTCCTGCTTGTGCTCTCTTGCTCTCTCTCAAATAAATAAAAGCTTAAAAAAAAAAAAAGACCCAGATTTACGTAGTTTTATTTACATAAACACAAAATTTCCATCAAGTTTCAATTTTAGATGCACCTGGTGGACACGCTGCCTCTAAAAGGTATTAAAAGAAAAAAAAGAAGTACATGGGTAGCTTAGACTTGTTAAAATACTTTGTTTCAATCTTGTTTTCCTCACAGTCTACCTGAAAGTAGGATGGCTATCCCCATTATACAGGTTAGTAAACTGAGGCTGGCAAAAGGGGCCAAGTTCCTGGGCCGTTTCTTGGGCAACATTTCCCACTAAAACCTAGTAGCTGCCAGGAGTAGAGAGTCCTTGATCGAAAGCCAAATTAAAATCTTTCATTAGGGTGCCTGGGTGGCTCAGTGGGTTAAAGCCTCTGCTTTCGGCTCAGGTCATGATCCCAGGGTCCTGGGATCGAGGCCCACATCGGGCTCCCTCCTCAGCGGGGAGCCTGCTTCCTCCTCTCTCTCTGCCTGCCTCTCTGCCGACTTGTGATCTGATCTCTCTCTGTGTGTCAAATAAACAAAATCAAATCTTAAAAAAAAAAGGGAAAAAAAAATAAAATCTTTCATTAACTCAGAGTAAACAGGGTGCCTGGGTGGCTCAGTGGGTTAAAGCCTCTGCCTTCGGCTCGGGTCATGATCTCAGGGTCCTGGGATCGATCCCCGCATCAGGCTCCCTGCTCAGCAGGGAGCCTGCTTCCTCCTCTCTCTGCCTGCCTCTGCCTACTTGTGATCTCTCTCTGTCAAATAAATAAATAAAATCTTTAAAAAAAAAACAACAAAAAACCCCAAAAACTCATAGTGAACATGCAATCTGGCTTAAGACAGAGTGAGGTCAAGAGTCAAGTCCATTTAGTATTTTTATACAGAAAAGGGCCTAGAGTCAAAGTCTGCCCCCATGAGATTGTATCACAAGCAGGTTTTTGAAGAAGGATCCTGCTCAGTACTATGCTTTTTCCCACTGAATGCTAGGGGCTTATGAAAGTTCAGCTTGACCAACGATAAAGTCCCCAAACATGTATAACACGTCTCCCCAAATATCCATTCTGAGTTTCTTCCCAAATGAATCCTCGTGGGACGAGTGTGTACCTTCCCATGTGAAGGGCTGCACTTGAGGCTTTCATCTCCCTGTTTCTCATTTTAGCAAGGTGGATAACTGGCTCGCAGGAAAGGAACTGGACTTCCAGACAGGCTACGTAACTGGCTCATTTAAAAGAGCTGGTACTCAAACCTGGAAGTGATTCTGGAGCCGTGCTTCCTACAAAGTAGAGAGGGGGAAACCACAGAGATGGACTTTAAGAGTAAGCCCACAAATATACTGGAGGTCAGTCCCAAAGCCTAAGTATGTGTATGCACGAGTGTGTGTATGCACATATGTGTACACACACACACACATATTTGTTTATATGTAATATAACAGCTTCGGGAATGAGCGTCAGTTTTCTTTTTTTTCTTAAAGATTTTTTTTTTTTTAATTTACTTGACAGAGAGAGAGAGAGAGAGAGATATCACAAGTAGGCAGAGAGGCAGGCAGAGAGAGGAGGAACCAGGCAGGGAGACTGATGTGGGCCTCGATCCCAGGACCCTGGGATCATGACCTGAGCTGAAGGCAGAGGCTTTAACCCACTGAGCCACCCAGGCGCCCGAGTGTCAGTTTTCATAATCTCCTAGGTTTGTTTTAAATTGAAATACAACACAGACTTGGAACAGTGCACAAATCATAAACATACAGCTCAGTGACTTTTCAAAAATTCAAAACATCCAGGTAACCGGCACCCCGTTTAAGAAACATAACAATACTAGCCCCTTCCGTGTCCTGTCCTTAAGTTTACTTTCTAAGGCAGACTTTAGGATTAGAATCAAAGTCAGATGTCCATCAGAAGCAACAGGGAAACAATGTTCATTTTCCAATCCGAAGACCAGAAAGAAAGAGAGAGATTTGAAGGCTCAAGAGGTGCATTTTAAAAAATTATCTTTATTTAGGTTTCTGATTCAGCACATGTATCAAAGACTAATCAACATAAAGAAGTAAATAAGACATTAATTGGAAGTCTTACATCTCTCTAAACTCTGACCAAGAATGTCAAGATTGCCACTATTACCAGAACTCCAACCTAGTCAAGTTGTAAACAAGCTATCATGAACATACAGTGTGCACGGAGATGCAGAGGCAAAGACATGCTAGCACTTGGCTCTCCTCTCTTCCTTGTTGATGTCTTTCCATTTGACAGTCCATTTTTGCTTTCCATGCTGAGTTCCAAATCAAGTCCAATGGCTCAGGGTCAACCTGATCCAAACCTCTTCTGGAGGAATGCATTCTCAAACTGATGTGCCTGCAACTTTGTTTTTGCCAGGATGAAGTTCAGATCAAGATGTACACTACAATCTTGATGACGGTGCAGACCGAGTCGAGAAGTGAAGTTGAGCAGTAACCCGAGTTAAGGCATGAATGCACACACACACGTGCACACACACAGCGCCCGCGCAATCCTGAACGTAGGATCCCCCCCACCGCCTCATGAGAGGCCTGGTCGTTCACCACCACTGCTGAGCATTCTGGAAAATGCTCCCCACAGCTGTGTGTGTGTGTGTTTAAAAAAAAGGTAGAAAAGAGAAAACAAGAAACCAGAAACGAAAACCTAAAAACCCCTTAATCTTACAATGGCTCTTGAGCATGGAACTCATGTAGCAGCGTCAATGGCTGGCTCTTTAATAAATTTGGAAATAAAAGGTTGTTTTACTATGTATTTCTTTGGTAGTTACCACTACAAAGTTTTCAGTGTTGGTTACCTATAAGACAAGTACTAGACAGAAGATCAGGTTACATAGAAATGATTCTTCCGTACTGGTAAGATAAAAAGACTGCGCTCTCGAAGCACAAGTTACTACGCTTTTTCTTGCCTTATCGGGCATCCTCTATAAGCAAGGCTTCGTGCAGGAGAAGTTCATGTCTACCTAACAGAGGGCGATACATATTCTATTTTCCTACAATTGAACAGTTAACAAAAATTCACATTGTCAGTGATCTCTGGTCAAATCAGTTAGAAGCCAGTTACCAAGGGACAGCAGCACTTGGTGCCAAAGCCACATTCTGGTCACACATTCATCCCATGGTTGTGGTCAGTATCTCAGGAGCTCAGAATTCAAAACTCCTTTCCATTAACAAGGAGCAAGTTAAATTAAATCTTAAATACTTCCACCATCTGCCAAATTTCTAGAATTCCGTCCAGAATGCCAGCATGCTTGATGAGAGAAAGCAGTTCAGAGCCCAGAGAGGTGTCAGGTATTAGAGAAGTTAATTTGGTTTCGTATAAAAGGCATGGTAATCTGGCAACAGAGTACTTATCCTATTAGCAGCACAGTGGTAGCCAAGGGTCTCTGTCCGCAAGACAGGGAAAGGAAGCTCCTAGAAGCTACAGGTGTGCCCGCCTGCCCTCGGGCCGGCTCCTGACTGGACAGAGGCCTTGAGGGAATCGCTCCAGGGTGCCCTGGGCGGTGGGCCACAGGAATGGCGGGACCCACATTCAGCCCCCGTGAGAAGCGCCCCTGGTAAGTCAGCTTCCCGTGGGTGAGGGGGCTCTTGCCTCCATGGGCTTGGGGTCTGAATCTGATGGGTGGGTCCCTGGTGGCTAAACACTCACCAAGAACGCCTCTGGCAGGTGCACTGCCCGTGTGTGACGGGCACCACCCAGGGTCAGAAACCACTTGAGAACGACCCGAAACAGCATAGACTCAAAAGGGTAGTGTTTGTTCTATCAATTCTGAACGTCTGCAGGGAGGGGCAACTCATTTATGTCGACAAAGTGCTGTTTGAAGGAGCTGTGTTTTATTCTGAAATGAAATAACGAGTCTAGGGGAACCAGCACTCCATTTCTGCAAAATCTGAAAGTCAAGAACCTGTTTCTAAAAGGCATTTGTCAGGAATGGTTTGCTCACGCCAAGTGCTTTTTCGTTCACCGTACGGCCACGTCTCAACTTTTGTGCTTTCGGGAGGTAACTCCATTGACAGGGAGCGGAGGGAAGCTCATTACGTTACGGACTTTCTTGTTTGCGTACAAGCCACTATCCAACAGCGCTGAAATCTATCAGCTCGCGAAGGAGCCTTGTAAACACAGACCATACTTCTCCTATGAGAAAAACCAAGAACTGTACCATGAAGGCAAAATGGGTTTGCCTCCTCTCAGAATTCCTCGGAATGGCAATGTACCAGGAGGGGCAGCAGGCTGTTGGTGAGATCCCTGGGTTTGCCAGGACCCCGTCTAATCGAATTAAAAACCTAAAGCCTTGATAATTAAAGGCCAAGCTTCTTCCCCTTATTTGAGAACTGTACTATGATTACGTATATTACATACAGATTATAAATAAAATTTATATAGACCAATTGGGGAATGAAGTTCAGGGGTGGAAGCAGGAAGAGGTGAAAAATCCTATTGTTGCTTTTACTCTCAAGTTCTTAAAATGCTAGTCAAACACTATTTTCCAACAAGACTTGTTTCATTCTGTAATTCTTAAATATGCATTCGAAGGCAAAAATGGAAGTTTCTATACTGTACACTATCAAATATCTACAATGTCACGGTTCCTTATTTTTAGGAGTGTGATCAATAAAGAGCTAGCTATTAGAGATGGGTGTCACAAAACATGGACTCTTAAAAATTACTGATAAATTAATTTTCAGTTCTCTGATTATATCCAACAGATACACATTCTCATCATAAAATATACATTCTCTAGTAAGTTATTTTCGTCCACAGCATATATAAATATGCAAACACAGGTGGTAAAAATCACTTTACTACCAAAGTACAAAACAGTTACTGCTGAAAAGCAAAAATAAAGATGTTGCAAGTATTAAGAAAAGAGTGACTCACAGTGTTCCACTTCCAAGTGAAACCAAACGATTTATTTGTGCTAAATGAATGGAAATCATGTATTCAGAGTATACTTGTTTGTACACCGCGCTTGCTTATACTGGGCGGCACGAGCGCTCGGGCTAACGGGCTCCTTCCTTCTCACCTCTGGTCTTTTCTGCCAAGCAATAAAGTATTCTGTGGCCGTTAGGCCAAGATATTCCTATAATGTTTATTTCAAATAGTACTTTCTAATAGTATTTTGCACCTTTAAAATATTTGTTCAAACTCTATTTTAGGGGGACATGAAGAATGGAAAGGGGAAAGTAGCTGTTTTTGTTACAATCACGTTGCCTTCTGCAGCAGAAATCAAAGAGTGTGTCCTAATCCGCCATCAAAACCACTGGTGGGCAGGACAACATTTACCGACTCATGTTAGAGGGGCCCGTCTGGGTAGGTTAACACTAAAGACAAGAAAGCAATCACACCTTAATGTACACTAATTATCCATCCCACGGGTATGTGGGAAAGGTACAGCCGTGTGATCCATCACTGCAGCCTATCAGTTTCACAAGAGACGTGGATGTTGACAGATACTGAAAATAACCTATAAAAACTGTATCTGTAGAAAGCTCTATTAAAGAGTATATTGTCTTGGGCACTGATGCATCTAACTTTCCATTCTACACTGAAAGCCAGATTTTCAAAGGTCTGAATTGTAGTGCTGAATTATTGGTATGTTTGGTAAACGCCATTATAATGGGAGCGGGGTGGGGGGAGTAACAGCTCAGTAATTTTCTGCAAATTCATGAAAAAAAAAATATAAAAAAGATATCCCTTTTTATTTTACAAACCTAAAAGCCAGGAAAATGAAGCTCTGGGGCCAAGCAAAAATTGCACACTGCTGCTGAATTACCAAATATTGAATAGCAAATGTTCCAGCCAGGGAATGGACGTACATGTAGATTCAAGTAAAACACTGATGGAAAAAGTCGTCTGTGTAGTGTTGTAGACCCACAACACTGGCTGCGTTTCCGACAAACACTTACAACACAATCAATAGTGAAGCCTAGATAACCTCAGTGCAAATCAGTGAGATCCAAAAATGCCAGGGGAGGAAGCCTTTGGCGTTGAGTAGACGGCTCCACGGTACGAGTCCCAACATGTGATGCGGACTAAGCACATGCATTAAGGCTGGGAGGAGGGGTGCGCCGGGTGTGGCGAAGGGGCCGGCTGCGAGGTGGCTGCCGAGGGGGCCGCGGGCTGCATGGGGGGCGGAGGTGGCGGCGGAGGGGGCTGGACCGGGGTCTGTGTGTTGGGAGACGGAGGCGGCGTGGGCCGTTTGAACTTGTCAGGACTGTTGCTTCTCCGCGGTGAAGGCCTCTGGAGACAGGACAGAAGAGCGGGTCAGTCTGGGTCCCGACGGCTCATGTCTAACAGGCTGACAAGCGGGGGCTGGTGAGAATGGGGGGCGCCAGAGCCAAGAAACCAGAGAGCTCCTTGTCTACCCCGACTGCTTTCTGAGCTGCTAATGAAAACTTCCACAAGGTGGAGTTTGCACCAACACCCAGGAAAAAGCTGTGCGAGATTACCCTGAAACTTGCACTGACCCAACCCCTGGACTTGGGCCCTTCGTGGGACAGTCCTAGAATTAAGAAACTGCTGTCTCATCCTCCACGCTAATCTTTTCTGCCCGATGTATGCCCCCAGGTTCCTTCCATCACTCGGGGAAGTTGCCAACTTCCTGGAAGCTGCGGCTCAACCAAATGTTTCCTTTACATAAAGCCCAGCAAACCAACGAAAACAGCGTCAGGACGACCTCCCGCTTTTGTAGAATAAGAGTCTTCTTTTAAATATTCCCTTATCGGAAATCCCCTCACTTCTCTCCTATTCTCGAACCCCCGGTAGCTACATCTCTAAGTGCTCTGTTAGTCAACTTAATAACCAGCTCTAAAGAAAAAACTCCCCTGAGTGAAGTCTGAACCAAACACACTTAAGGCTCCTTCTAATTCCAGGAGAGAACATTCTTTTTTTTTTTTTTTTTTTTTTTAAAGATTTTATTTATTTATTTGACACA
Source organism: Ailurus styani (assembly GCA_002007465.1). NCBI lineage: Eukaryota > Metazoa > Chordata > Mammalia > Carnivora > Ailuridae > Ailurus > Ailurus styani. The sequence goes on along the minus strand of LNAC01000491.1, from coordinate 956,391 downwards.
CAGAGAGAGATCACAAGTAGGCAGAGAGGCAGGCAGAGAGAGAGGAGGAAGCAGGCTCCCTGCTGAGCAGAGAGCCCGATGTGGGCCTCGATCCCAGGACGCTGAGATCATGACCTGAGCCGAAAGCAGAGGCTTCAACCCACTGAGCCACCCAGGCGCCCTGGGAGAGAACATTCTGAGTGAAAACAGAAATAAGGCTAATTTCAAGAATAAGAATACTGAGGATCATTGAACGGTGAAGACGCAAACAATTAATATCTTAGACATTGTGGCAACCGGCAACGATTCGTTATGGCAAAGAGCTGGCCCGAGTTTAATTAAGACACTGGCCAGAGTTCAAATTACATTTCACAAAGCATAATTTTTCACAGAAAGTGAAGCTGAAGATTTGTCTCCTGGGAAGGATTTAGTTGCCACACCAGCATTTGGTATCAAAATGGAGGGAAGTCTCTATGGTTTGAAGGTGAACTGATGGTGGGAGGGAGAAGAAAGGGCAAGATCTAAGGGTATCACTCCGGTCTCCTGAGGAGGAGCTGCTGCTACCAACGACAGGGTCAAGTGTGGCCTCCTCCCCTCTGGGTACTCACTGTGATGCCATGGGATGGTCCCATATGCTGCACGTGAAGACCTGGGGAATTGTAGTAAGACATTCCGGCTCTAGTCAGTGACGTTGGTGGCGTGAAACCAACTGTGTGACTTGCGTATGATAGACCTGGAATATAACAATAACAAGTATTATATCAAACTCCACTCTCTGGTGTCTTCAACCATCTAGAAGACTTTAAAATGCCGAAGTTCTCAGTCACCAACAAAAATGAACACAGATAAGAGTGGTGGGCTCACCAAATGGCCTCCTGAATAAAAGGGGATGTAAAAGTCAAGTCCTAGAACAGAACAGACGGCCCAGAAATAGGTCTACACATAAACGGTCAAATAATCTTCAACAAAGGTGCCAAGAATACACAATGGGGAAAGGATGGTCTCTTCAACAAAATGGTACTGAGAAAACTGGATATCTACATGCAAAGGAATGAAACTGGACCCCTGTCTTGTATCATACACAAAAATCAACTCCAAACAGATTAAAGACTCAAACATAAGACCTACAACTGTAAGCTCTTAGAAGAAAACACAGAGGAAAAACTTCATGACATTGGTCTTAGCAATGATTTCTCAGATGTGACACCAAAAGCACAGCCACAAAAGCAGAAAACAGACAAGTGGGACTCTATCAAACTCAAAAGCTTCCACAGCAAGGGAAATAATCAAGAGAAAGGTAACCCATGGAATACGAGAAAATATTTACAAACCGTATATCAGATAAGGGATTAGTGTTCAAAATATATAAGGAACTCCTCCCCTACAGTTCAATAACAAATAAATAACCCAATTAAAAAATGGGCAAAGGACTTGAATAGACATCTCTCCAAAGACATACAAATAGTCAACAGGCACAAGAAAAGATGCTCAACATCATGCAACATAATCCACAATACCCAAGATGTATAAACCACCTAAATTGAACTCAACACCCCAAAAACCAAAAAGTCCAGTCAAGAAATGGGCAGGAGACATGAATAGACACTTTTCCAAAGAAGACATACAAAGGGCCAACAAACACACAAACAAAAGCTCAACAACACTCGGCACCAGGGAGTGATCATCCAAATCAAAACTAGAATGAGATACCACCCCACACTGGTCAGAATAGCGAAAACTGACATGTCAGGAAACAAAAGATGTTGGCGAGAACGTGGAGAAAGGGGAGCCCCCTAACACTGTTGCTGGGAATGCAAGCTGGTGCAGCCACTCTGGAAAACAGTATGGAGGTTCCTCAAAAAGTTAAAAATAGAGCTACCCTATGACCCAGAAATTGCACTACTAGGTATTTATCCAACAGATACAAACATGGTGGTTTGAAGGGGCACATGCACCCCAATGTTTATAGCAGAAATGTCCATAATAGCCAAACTATGGAAAGAACCCAGATGTCCATCAACAAATGAATAGATTAAAAGATGTGTGTGTGTGTGTGTACACACACTATGGAATATTTCTAAGCCATCAAAAAGAATGAAATCTTTAAAAAAAAAAAGAATGAAATCTTGCCTTTTGAAATGATATGGGTGGAAGTAGAGGGTATTATGCTAAGTGAAATAAATCAGTCCAAAAAAGACAGATACCGTACGATTTCACACATTTGTGGAATTTAAGAAACAAAACAGGTGAACATAGGGGAAAGGAAGGAAAAATAAGATGAAAACAGAAAGGGAGACAAACCATAAGAGAGACTCTAACTACAGGAAACTGGGGGGTGCCGGAGAGGTGAGTGGGGCGATGGGATAACAGGCATTAAGGAGGGCGCTTGAAGTAATGAGCACAGCTCTTTAAGCTGTTAATAATGCTCTTCTTTTGGCTTCCATGGGTGAAACATGCAGCCACCAAGCCTACCTTTCTGTGTCTCATCCCAGAATTTGTCTGTGCCCTCAACATCTAAAGTCAAGAATTTATTTCATTTCTTGATTTGACTATCAAATAGTGCTTTCTATTTGGCATGTTTCCATTCCAATTGTGGATGTGGGGTTCCCATTTACAAAATGGAGGTTTGGAGTAAAGTCTTAGTCTTTACTAAGACTTAGTAAAGTCTAAGTCCAACTAAAGTGGCCATTTGTTTTGACCACAAGGACTTCATTCAGCTGGAGGAGGAAAGAAGAGGTTTTATTAAAACAGCTCTGACAAATACAACCCTAATTCTGTTTCTTATGAAAGTGATGAAATTTAAAAGAAAGGGTGCAAAAGTGGATCCTTATCCCAAGACAGAGAAGCTCATAATAATAATAAAAAAAGATGCAGCCTATTTTGTAGTATTACAAGGTTAATTATTGGTATGTTGAGCACGAATCAAGAATCTTCAGACTCCCTATTGTCTACCTAAACTGAGGGAAAAAAAAAAATCTCTTCTCTGGCTATTATAAAGGCCTCTGCACTTGGCTCCAAACTATCTCTTAATATTGTAGGTCAGTGGTTCTCAACACAGAGTATCAAAGCCCTCGCTCAGGCCCAAATCAAATGATATCAGAATCTATGGGAGCAGGGCCTGAGGGCAGCCCGTGGTAAGACCCACAGTGACCCTATCACTCTTGATTCTGACCTCTACTTCAGTTCACACCATGCCCTCTGCCTGGGGTGGCTTCTCTCTGTACTTTCTCCCCTGTCAATCAGGACCTCAATCAGCCTCTGAAGAGGCAAACAGCCTAGACCCTAGAGCCCACGGCCATATTAGCTCTAGTTCTGCCACTTGGCACTGAGTGACAGTGGACTTCAGATCCATCAACTGTAAAATGAGATTACTGAAGTGGCCTCACAAGGTTGCTGTGGCGATGAAATGAGTAAATATCACAAAGTGCTCAGAGTGCCTGGCCAACGATGGCCTCATTAAGCTGCGGCTCATGAAGCTCCTTTAAGGCCCATCTCAAAAATGTTCTAAGTTGGTAGCTCTCTCTTCTTTGAACCTCTTCTTAAACTATTTAGATTTTTTTTTTCAATTATAACTTTTTATTTTGAAACAGTTTACCACTTGCAGGAAACTACAAACACACTACCGGGTTCCACCAATGAGTTCTTCCAGAAGCACAGCACAGTGCCAACCCCAGGAGACTGACAAAGGTCCCCGACTAGTGACGAAGGCACAGACTGGACGGAGGTGGACGTCATCAGTGTTAACTGTACTCCTGCTGTGTGCATGTGTGTACACAGCTCAAAGTAATCTGATCACATGTGTTGATTCGAGTAACTGTCATCACAACCAGCTGCAAAACTGCTCCATCACCACAAAGAAACCCCCCGTGTAAGTCCTTCCATGTGTCACACCTTCCTCTCACCCTAATCTAATGCTGTCACTTCGAGAATGTTCTAGAAGTGAAATCGTACAGTATATAACCCTCCACAGAGTGGATGTCCTGCAGTTCAGCTATTTCACCTTCTGCATAAAATTCACTACTCTTGGCCTTGTAAAGTTTCTTATAAAGAGTTTCTTGTTTCTTTTATTTCCCTCCAACCCTTCCCCAGGCCCTATTGTTGATGATAAGCTCTTAGAGGCCAGGCCAAATCTTAGCACTTTCTCTTTTCCCTTAAGTTCTAATCATCATGCATCTGACCCTCTGGCCCACGAATACAATACAGGATGAGAATCCAAAAATATCTGGGTTGAAAATGCCAAACCCCAAACACCAATCTACTAATAAATCAAATATTATGGCTTTTCGAAGCTATTGCTACAATAAATTTCTCTTGCTCTAATAGAGAAATGCATTAACTAAAGAGAAAATGGTAAGACTTATTTTGCTGTCCACAAGCTCAAGGCTGCAACTTTAAAAGATGATTAATGAAAAGCAATCCATGACAAAAACCACTAAGCAAAATGAAGCAAGTACAAAAGTGTATAATCTGGTATGAAACCAAATATCTAAAGGAACATTGCAGGAGGAGGGGGGAGGAAAGGAGACATCTGAAAACACTAAAATATTACCATCACCTTTGGATAGAAGGATTCTGGATGACTTTATTTCGGACTGTCCCCAATTTTTCTTTAGTATCTTTTTGCTAATGAAAGAAAAATGTAGAGCCAAACTAAAGGCAGATACCTTTCCTTCCTTTTAAGAGTATTTATTTTAGACTATAATTTTAAATGTTTCAGTTCTATAAGTTACACCTAAGACCACGGTCTTCACAAAACTTCAAATATAGACACAATTTCCCCTTTAAATCTCCCTAATCCGACTCCATCCCAATCACTCCATCAGCACCACTCTTGCAAGGTCAGCAGTGTTTCCAAGCTGCCGGCTGTGACAACCATTCTCCACTCTTCATTGGACTTGACCCTGGAGAGCCTCGGACAAAGATGACTCTCTTCTGGGTTAAGGTGTTGTCTTAACTTCAAGGAGATCATATTCCAATTTTCCTTCCACTTCCCTAGTTAGCCACTTCCCAATCTCCTTCACCAGGTTTTCTTCCTGTACTTGACCTCCAAATATCACAGCTGCTTCAGGATCCGATAGGAGGGCTTTACTCTGCTCCCTTTATCTACTAGGACTAGGTGACATCTAACCTGTTTCTGTGGCTTTTTAAAAAAAAATAAACATTTAATTTTACAATAGTGTTAGGTTTAAAGAAAAGTGGCAAAAGTAATAAAGAGAGTTCCTGTCTGGCCCATGCTCAGATTCCCCTATTATTAACATCTTATGCTAGTATAATACATTCGCCTCAACTAATAAACCGAGGGGTGCCGGAGTGGCTCAGTCAGTTAAGCAACTGCCTTGGGCTCAGATCATGATCCCAGGGTCCTGGGATCGAGTCCTGCATTGGGCTCCCTGCTCGGTGGGGAGCCTGCTTCTCCCTCTGACATTCCCCCTGCTTATGCTCTCTCTCTCTCTCTCTGTCAAATAAATAAATAAGATCTTTAAAAAAACCAAACGACTAGTAAACTGATACTGATACATTATTATTAACTCAGATCCAAACTTCTCTGGATTTCCTCAAGTTTTACCTAATGTCCCTTTTTGTTCTAGGATCCCATTTGGATGCCACTTAATATTTCATCGTCAGGTCTCCTTAGGCACCTCTTGGCTGATGCAGTTTGTCAATTTTCCTTGTTTTTGATGAGCATGTCACATTTGGGGTGTATCAATCTGGTATTCTGCAGACAATCCCTCATTTGGGATCTGTCTGACATTGCTGCACGGTAGACTGGGGTTATGGGTTTTTTGGAAGAAGTCCACAGAGGCAAAGTGCCATTTTCATCACATCGGGGGTACATGCAGAGTATCCACCTAAGTTCTCTGGAATTCTTTCAAAGGAGAGATTTGTTTCTTCTCCTGTGTTTGTTTATTTCATCATTTATTTATATCAGATGAATTCACAGATATTTATTTAACGTTTGGGTTATAATCTAACATGCCATCATTTCTTCTGTTGCTCAGATTATTCCAACTCTCGCCTTTGGGAGCTCTTTCGGTTGGCACCTCTGTTTAAGACACCCATGTGTCCCTCTCACATACCTTCATCTAGCTATTTTCTTAGCACCTCCTTACTTTGCAACATTACCAGATTTTCCAGGCTCATCCTGTACTCTGCCTGCTCCGAGCCCTAGAAACATCCATTTCTCCAAGGAGTCCCTAGTTCTTTTCACTGGAGAACAGAATTAGAAACCAAGATCTGGGCAGTGGGCATGCTTGGGTGTGGCTAGTGGGGTGCAGCCCCTTTTTCGAACTTTGTTTTTCCCCATCTGTGATTTAGGCACATCAAAATATACTAACTGGGAGCGTCTTGATGTTATGCTGCTTAAAACAATGAGCAACCTGAAAGATAACTGTTGACGTGTAATACTCTCCCCATAAGTAATCCACATATGTAAGTCTATGCATTATTAAGAGGAGGATCTTTGCTAAGTTCTTGGAAATATATCTTTCAATCAAACTGAATGAGAACTTAAAGTATTTCAACAACTTGATAAAATGCAAGACTGGGGCACCTGGATGGCTCAGTTGGTTAAGCGACTGCCTTTGGCTCAGGTCATGATCCCGGAGTAGTGGGATCAAGTTCCATGTCGCACTCCCAACTCCACAGGGAGTCTGCTTCTCCCTCTGACCCTCTCCCCTCTCATGTTCTTTCTTATTTGCTTTCTCTCTCAAATAAATAAATAAAATATTTAATTTTTAAAAAAAGAAAGAAATGCAAGACTGCCAATGCCCCTAAACAGAAATGGTAAGGGAAGAAATGAGTCAAAATGATTAAAATGGAAATGAAAACTCTCTCTCTCTCTCTCTCTATATATATATATATAAACAACATAACTTCACAAGAAAGTGATTAGATATTAATACTGAGCACCACAACTTGTTCCAATAAAAACTAAACTGAAAAGCAAACTTGAAAATTCAGGTTTTGCTGATATACTATGTATAGGACTGCAAGGGACTAGGTTAGGAGTAATTTTGCTGCCAAATAAGAGATGAAATCTACTTTGATGATATTATAGACCTTAAAATAAGACACAAATGTTCTTCTCACTTAGGCTGGCTGAAAGCAAAAATAAAAAAATCTAGGTGTTACTTATTACTTAGCTAAGTTTAAACAGCTCGTCTAACAGGCAAGTCCCCGATACAGGGACGGGGCAGTGAGAGTCCAAATTATGTACACAGAGTAAGATCTTCCTGTAGAATAGCTGTTATACTAGAAGCTAATATTCCCAACCAAGGTCTGACTTTTGCTTTTTCTTTATTCAATGACCACAACATCAGACTTAATGAATTGGAAAATACACGCCTCTAAGGATTTCTTCAGGTTTAGATAAATCAAACAGAAGGCTAAATAAATTACACTGAATGTGAATCAGCACCACCACCAACTATAAAAGCCACCCTCCATATCGCTTCTTCCTAATGCATGCCTTCCTTTTACATCAATAAATCAGAAGGCAAAGACGACCTTTATCACGGTAATGAAACCCGAGTGCTGCTTGGGGAAAACTGAGAGGCAGCAGGGAAGCGGAGCTTTCGGAGAGATTTAAAGGCCACCAGAGAACAGGCGACACGGGTCCCAGAGCATTCTTGGGGCAAAAATAAGGGGAGATGATCAGGTACTGATCCAGGATGCGAAGCCCCTCTGGTGGGCAGACAGCTTCTCTTTACCCTGTCGGAACTGAACAGAAGATGTCGGGCTCTGTGCTGCACTGTCTTTTGACTTCTCCTCTTAGGAAAAAAGAGAGAACGGTCACAGCGGCATAGCCCCGGGCAGGAGCCTAACCTCCGCGTGTCTGTGGCGACGTGCGCTGCCGCGGCATTTCCGCTCGACCCCCTGCAGGGCATTCCTCGCTGACCACGGCTACGACCGCGCACGCGAGAGGACCCCCAACACGCAGGTGCTCCACTCGCCAAGCCCATGCCTTTCCTGCCGCCTCCGCTCCAGGCAGACCCCGCACTTCATNGGGGAACCCCCCCCCCCCCCCCCCCCACGCTCTTTCTTGCCAGCTCTGTTTAAAATCTGTTTACCAGCAAGCACAAGAAACCCAGACTTGTCCCTTCGGTCACAAGATGCGATCCTCTGGCTTGCTACCTTTCCTCTCCCCCCTCCACTCCGCTCGCCAGCCCCCGCCCCTGCTTCCTCTTTCTTCCTTGCTGGATTGCTTACTTGCCCTCCTGGCCTGAAAGCCCCACGCTGTGCTGGTTCTGAGCCAGAGACCTGGGCGGGGGGAGGGAGTTTTCGGGGTCAGATGAAGACAAGCACGCCTTTGAGGGAAAGGCTTGAGGAGCAAAGCCAGATGCAGGAGCAAAGCCAAAAGCAAGGCCAGTTTCTTCTTGCAGCGCTGCCTACTAGGGCCCAGTCCCGCTCACCAGTCACCGGGAATGTCAGGGGGCAGCAAAGAACTCAGGCTTGGGAAGCAAGGCCCGGCCCTCCCCAACACTTCCTGGACCTGTGACCAAGAGCCCCTGAACTTCTGAATCACTGCTTCCTCAGCGTTATCGTGGGGAAAATGATACCTACATTAATGATTCTGAGGGTAAAAATGAAACGATGTACATAGAACATAATAAGAGAACCCACAGGAGATGTGTTATCCATCTTAGACATCTGTCCAAGGCTTTGTCAATCCACTGGCACTTAAAGTCAGTCAAAGACAGTCTTTTTAAAAGAGGATCTTGGGAGTTAAATTCCTTTTCAACAACAACAAAAAATTAAAAAACACCAGCTGGCACTGTAACATTTATGCTTAAAAATTTCAGGCTAAAACTCAGTCTTGATGGTGATTTGTTGTTGATATTTCTGAAAAACACATGACTGCTCTCCCTCTTGCTTACAAGATTTTTATATGCTAGAAGGGAGCATATTTGGGGATGCCTATTAAATGTACCAGAAATCACGCACAGAAGTAACAGAGTGCGTGTACTCACCAGGTGATATAGGCCTGCTTGAACTCGGAGAAGGTGTGTAAGGGATCGGGCTGGACACAGTGCGAGGTCTTAATCCTTGTGCAGACATCTCATTAAAATACCTAAGAAGAGAAGTGGGGGGGAGGTATCAGAACTGCGTGCATTTCAATAGTTCGTAAGAGAGCTCCTATGAGATAATGTTTGCAGTTCAAATATTGAGGTCAAACACCAGGATAGTTGGAGAGTGACACTATAGCTAAGAGACAAGTATAAAGCAGACTTGGGGGTCACAAGACTCCACTGCTTGGCAAGCCCCTCTCCGTAGGGGTACAGGTTAGGGAGATCTGGAAGGTCCCAGCTCCAGGGGGAGGCCTACTAACAGAACTGTGTCATACAACAGAGAGAGCTGGGCTTTTCTTCATCATACAGTAGCTACATAGAAATCTACCTCCACTGTCCCAAGGATTACAGACACATCCATGTTTTGATGGCTACATTTAATTTGTTATTTGAACCTCAAACCCAACCAAGCCCTCTAAGATTTATGTCATCAAATTAAAGCTTACAGGTAACAGGGAAAAATAAATTAATTAAAAATAAATTAAAAAATTAAAATAAAAAATTAAAGCTTAAAGGTAACGGTAATCCTATGAACTGGAGGTCAATCACTTACAAGGTAAGCCTGGCTTAGCAAACAGCCACACATGAGCACAGTGAAAGACCCAGCAGCCCACACCCACTGGAGTTGCACTTGGCCACACCACACCGGCTCGGACTTCTTCCTGGACGTGGAAGTCACACCAGACCTGAGGAGCCTCAGGCCTGATGGTCAGGAATGTCAGCCTTCACCGTGTGAATGAGCACAGAATGCTGACAAGGAGAAATCTCTGTTTGAAAGATTTCCCGATCAGCTACCCTCTACAGGCCTCGCAGCCAAAGGAAGGAAGAGCCGTGCGGCTCTGTCCCAGAAAGATCTCGGCCCGACTGTCCTCTGTTGGTTTGCAAGAAGAACGTTAACACGGTCCCTTCCGTCCTGGGCCATTCGGCTCACAGGAAACCAGGCTCCCCAACCTGCTGTGCAGCTGTCAACCAGACAGCCACCTGCCACCTCTGCCTGCCCTCTCGAACGGCCCGCCACGGTGGCACCAGGTCCTAACTCTACCCGCGTCCTGCTAGGCAGTGAAGACCGCCTCTTGCTCTTTAAGGAATAAACAGACTTGTAGACATGTTAAGTTTCCAACTATTTTCTTTCTCCCCAATGTGACATCATCATTCCTAACGGAGAGAAGTCTTGTTTGGGCAGCGGTACTCTAGCTGGGATAATGTGACCTATGAAAGATGGGGCAAATCTTCTGAAGTCGACACAAGTTCTGGGAAGGAAAAAAAATGTGTGTGTGTGTGTGTAAGCCTGAAGTAGCTCCAGTGTTTTCACCATGGTCGGAAGATACCGTCCCTCAGAGTGTGTCCTTCAAAACCAAGTACAGGGCACTGTGTAGTGTTAGTAACTGTGGTCTACTCCGGTCTTAAGGTAGTTAATAAAATAGTTATTTGGTATTCAAGCTTATGTTTTTAGTCAAATGGCTGTCAGGGGCCAAGGATTTCAGACAGAAAGGAACACTGTTGGAAAGAAATCAGTGAAATTCAAGGTCAGGATACCAGATTTATGATATAAACTTTTGAGAAAGAATCATCTTTATTCTTTTCGAATGAGGAAGCACACAGATATTTTAAATATGATAACCCATTATTCTGTTTTTATAAGTTTTTATTATAAAAATATAGACCTTCACTATAGAAAATTTCAGATTTTTCTTAAAATGATAATACCACTGTCTATAGCAAGTTGTTCAAAAGCTTTGTTAATAACCCTCTGGATCTATCCATGGAAAGAGAAAGAAGTGATTTTGATGTGTTTTGGCGTCAACAGTCAAGATGATTCATCATGGTCATTAGCAGGCTTTGGTCTCAGACACTGACTGCCCAGTCCTGTTGGAGGGAATGCTTAAAGAAGCTCGGTCTCACCCCTCACACTCAGACACCGACATATAAGGCCAAAGCAACCCTGATCCAGAACAGAGAATTTCCTTGCAGAAAAGATCTGGTTCAGAGAAAGCCCAATCTCCCAAATGCTGGGTTTCTCTGCTAATTGAACAATTTTAATTTTTTCCAGTTGGATTTGCTGCTTATCCTAACAGTCACCTCACTCCCAAGTACTGGGGGTCTGTGGGAGTCGGGGGAAGACTCTGAACGAGAGAAATGCTGGGGACATTTCCTGTAGTTAACCACAGATGACCCTCTTATTCAGCCCATTTCTTGGTGGGACAATGAGAGTGTGTGACAAAGACTCTTGAGCAGATACATGGAATGCATTGGTTTTAGTTTTTTTAAGTAGCCGCAATAAGGCCCAGAAGTTTCCAAATTGTTAAGGCAAGGCCTCTGCCCTTCAGCACCCCCCACCTGTCTCCCGCCGATCCTTCAACCCAGGTACGCGGGAGGCCTGCTCGTCCACACGTAGGACGTAAGATGTTTACGTAAGACGTAAACAGACACAGTGCAGGAGGAGACAAACTCAGCTACGAGGCAAACTCTGTCTCTCCATACACAACCCTCCATTTCTCTCTCGACCACGTCATGTAGGAAAGGCAACTTCTGGGCTCTTTTTGTGCTTCAGGAAAATGGTCCATCTCCTCCATTTCCCCATGCTCAGCCCTTACTATCCCGCGGCGGGGTCGTCACCACCACACGGAAGCGCGGGAGCCGCCTCCCTCCACCTCTGACCGGAAGTGGAGGGAGACCCCTTGGAGCCTGGTTGGGTCTGCTTTCCTCCCAAGGCTCACGAGACACGCGCACACCTTTCGTCATCCATTTCCAGGCTGGACTCGCTCTCCGACAGCTGTCGACACAGGGCCTCCCTTCGCTCCATCTCTCTCTGCAGCTTCCTCTGCAGCCGCAGGTTCTCCTCCCGCATGTGGCGCTCCTCCTCCAGGTACTGTGCCATTTTCTCAGAATCTGAAAGGCCAGAATTCTCACTTCAGTCATGTTTTGTGCAATCACACTCGAACCTGAGCTGAGAAGACTGCAGTCCGGCTCCCTCTCCCACTCACGAGGGATAGGGATTTAAGTTCACCGCACACACCCCAGTTCACCAACAAGCTGCATTTACAAAAAAATATAAAAAGTGGCACTGCACTGGGAGGTTAGGTATCTTCATGTGCACTTAGGCGCCTTCTAAAGTGAGGTACGTGGAAGAGGAAATGGTGGAGCGGCAGCTACCAGAGCCCTCCACGCTGCTGGCCCCAGCCAGGGGGGTCAACTCAGCCCTGAACTCCCCTCAAGGAGGCACCAGTTCTGCTGCTCCTCAGCTCGTCACAGAGGGAGCCCCTCACACCAGCCAGCACACCAGTGAGGGCCACTGCACTAGAACCCAGTTGGTAAGTTAGAATCCTGTTTATGAAAATAGAAATTGACGCAGTGAACAACTTCAGATGAGTATGTCAGGTCGAAATTCTGGTGTGTCTGTGAGACTATTTTCCTGACCCATGCACAGCTCCCCTGAGTCAGACCACAGGTAAAGACCCAGACACCTGTTCCAGATACCCGACCGAGCCCCTCGGATCTGCTCTACAGGAATGTGAAATGTGGGGCTGCCATCTTCATGAGGCTCTAGAATCTCCTTGTGCTGAGTTCCCTGGAGCTTTCACCACCCCTGCCCTCCTGAGGGGACTCTGTGCCAGACAGTGGGGTAGCTGCCGGCACCATTCCAATGAAAGGTAAAACTTGCCCCCACATCTGACAGAATATGTTAAGTCACCGAAATAATATCAATCTAAAGTTCAGTATCGGCCTGTCTTCTTGCTTCCTTCCTTTTCCCCTCTCTCAGCCAATGAACTTGGGAAAAAGTAAAGTCTCCAGCTACTTTTCTTTTCTGAAAAAGAGCTACAAACTCAGAGTTGTCACAATCATGTTTAAGGGAGAGACCCACAAGTTACTGCTCCATATCATTAACCCACTCCAAATTCTTTTAAGAAGGAAGAAGTAGAATTCCACACCGATCACTTATTTCCCACAAAGTAACGCTACTTCAACTCCTAAAAGTCCATCCATTTAGTTTCAGTTGTAAGCACTTCTATGAAGATCTGGTGTTTTAGCAAATAATGACTTTTGATGCTAAGTATTCAATGATTTCCAGGACAGCATCATTACAGAAACTATAAAAGCTCTTGAGTATCCTTATTTTAGAAATTCAAATAAAAATACCAAAAACACAAAGTTATTAAACACTATTATGTGCACTAAACACTAAATCCCTCAGTTGTTTTCAATATAACCAGAAACCCTGCTGTCTAATCCAGATGCAAAAATCTCTTTAATTGAAGGCAAGCTGGGAAAATATTTACAAAGTACACTTTTAATATAAATGATTTAAATTATTTCATCCCAAATATGCAAGCCTGCAGAATTTTTCACTAGCTCTACAGGAAGCACTAGATTGGGCCCTTAGAGTATTATTGTTTTCTAGAACAAGAGGGGTGGCTGTTGGAGCAAGCTGCCTTTCTTTTCCATAAATAGGAAAGCTTCAGAGAACTGAGAATTTATGAGGCTTCAAGAACAATCGTTTAAGAGAAAACACTGTCTTTGTCTTTCAGATGCCATCCTTCAGCATCTGGGGCTATCAGCAGGGGAATCTGTAAGCAATAATCTATACACAAGAACATCAGTCAGCAGGAGTGATGGCGGGAGGACTTTCCTGGCATCTGGGCAATTAACCCAGAAGCCAGAGGACAGAGAAGGCACCAAGCCCATCACCTCTGGGTGTCACAGACCAGCCTCAGATGGTATGCCTTGGGTGCCCTCTGCTGGCGTATCACCACACTTGACTTCAAGACTGGATTTACTCCCGTGAGTCACCCTGTCACCTTCTCTCACACAGAGCTCCCTAAGACTTGGGGGCCACAGCTGAGGCGTCTACCATTTCCAGCCATCTTGGAACACTTGGTCAAAGACGGCATCAACAGAGGGTGACTTCCAGAGAGATTCCAAACACGTGGGTCTCCTACGATCCGAAGGTGGCCTGTATGTTTTATATCCTCTTTCAAGTTTACGGTTAGAAAATGCTGGTGCCCCAGCCCCACCCCAAACAGATCAGAACCCTGTGGATGAAGCCTCTCCGGCACTGTACTGAACAGTCCCCAAGGGATTCTTATGTTCATCCCGAGCTGAGACCCACAGGGAGATAGGCTCAAGTTCTGATACAGCCAGAGCTGGAGGGTGAAGAGCCAAGCATCCAGCCCAGGGAGGCAGGCTATCCGACCCTGGTCACTAACTCATCCCCTAAACCAATCCAGACCAGCTGTGAGCCAGCTGGGTGCCACGTGTCCCTCCTTCCATTCAGCCTTTTCTGCCCTCACAAAATCAAAGTGGCACTTATGGATGCCTCTGCCCACACTGGCAGTCTCTTCAGACCAAATATTGCCACAGGAACAAAGTAATGAAAGAAAATGAACAAACAATGAAAATTCTTCCTCAATTTCTTCTAAAGGTTTTGACTGGGGCACGAGAAAGAAAAATGTAAACCAACAGCACAAAAAGACCTTTGTCTGTCTGGCACACCAAAAACTCAAAAAATATCCTAACATATCTAGTATTTGAGAACTCACGGATTTGTTTTCATAAAATGTATGTCATGGTTCTCAGCCCAAGGGTACACATCAGAATTCCTTGTATTTAAAAAAAAAAAAAAAGAGGACTGGTTTCTACTCCTAGCGTTAAGTCCAGAAACTGTATGAGATTTGACAGAATAACAGACCCCCAAAGATGTCTACATCCCAATCCCTGAGGCCTGTGACGATGTTACCTTAGATGACAAAAGGGAGTTTGCAGATGTGGTTTAGTTAAGGACCCTGAGATGGGAACTTATCCTGATTCTCTGGCTGGACAGATGTCAGGCCAGGGTTTCATACAAAGAAGGCAGGGGGTCAGAGTGAAAAGGTGCCGCCCAAACAGGGAAGGGGCTAGGAGCCAAAACATGCAGGCAGCCTCTGAACTGGGAAAAGCAAGGAAACAGTCTCCCTTAGAGCCTTTTACAAGAAACCAGGCTGGCTGACACCTTGATTTTAGCCCACCGAACTGTATTTTGGACCGCAGACCTCCAGAACTGCCTCAGGCGACTAAGGCTGTGGTCATCTGTTACGGCAACAAGAGGAAACGAACGCTATTTCTTACAGGTCCCAAGGATGACCCTGAGTCACCAAACCACCAGATGCACTACTACACTAGAACTTGCAATGAACTTTAGAGAAGAAAACATAAAGGTAAGAGTCACTGAAATTTTAAATGTACAGTCACTGGACTCCATAAATCCACTTCTACAGTTTATCCTGAAGGTGTTCTTGCTCAGGTATCAAATGTGGGGACACAGATGTTCACTGCCGTTGCAGCATGACAACCACAACAGGTCCGTTGGTTTGGGACTAGTTAAATAAATGACAAACAGCATCCATGGACGATGCCCAGTGGATGCCCAAAACTGAAGATGACCACAAACCCTGAATATACTGTTTTTTCCTAAATATACACACCTATGACAAAGTTTAATTTCTAAATTAGGCACAGGAAGAGGTTATTCAAGTAATAATAGGACCATTATAAACACCATAGTGTAATGAAAGTTATATGAAGTGGTCCCAGTTTCTCTTGTAGGGGCCCAGAGCAGGCCACTCCAGGATGGGCCATTTTGGCAGGAACAGTATTTTGAGGCAATCCACACCCAG
Organism: Ailurus styani; assembly: GCA_002007465.1. Lineage (NCBI taxonomy): Eukaryota > Metazoa > Chordata > Mammalia > Carnivora > Ailuridae > Ailurus > Ailurus styani. The sequence continues at coordinate 940,694 of LNAC01000491.1, read as the reverse complement.
CAGACCTGGGAAAAGCTCTTTACTCCCCCTCAACTGCCTGCCTTTATCAGGAAGAGAATTATTAATAGAGATCCTCCTTTATCTGTAAACTTATCTACATAATAGGGCAACCTTTGTTTTCTAAACACCTCCTCTCACCTTCCTGCTAATGGTCTGTGTCCCTCTGTATTGTCAGACCCCCACCCCTCTCTTTAGCTCATAGAAGCTTCCTGGGGCCTGACTGTCCTTGGAATTTCCATGTCTGTGTGGAGTCCCCATAGTATACTACTAAATTTGATTTTCTCCTGTTAATCTTCCTCATGTCAATTTGATTCTTAGTCCAGCTAGAAGAACCTTGAAGGGCAGAGGAAGGTTTTCCTCCCCAGCACTCTCAAAATATCTTACGGGGCTGTACTCGCCCTCCTTGTGATGATGATGTGACATGATACAATGCCTACGTGAGGAGGTGAAGTAAGGGGAACAACACAATCATCGGGCTTCTACTGCCCTTCCAAGGGTAAGGCAGGAGGGTCACCTGCCTCCCGACTAGATGGAAAGTGAAGCTGTGTGGATAAGAAGGTGCTGGCCTATCCACAGAACCAAATACTAAGCAGCCTTTTAAAAATCAGAGAGCTCTCTACATGTATTGGCAAGAAAACACTCGCAAGATACAGTAATAAAAATAGAAAAATACAAAAGAGTGTGTTCGCTGTGCTAAGTTTATCCAGACACATACATGTACCTGGAAGAACAGATAAAAAGTGTCTAACTGTGGGACATGGGTGGCTGGGGTTCAGGGGCGAGAGGGAGAGCCACTCTTCCCCTGCGCGCCTTGCTTGGCACTGTGTATTCAAGTGCCTCTGAGCAGCCTGCATGCGGAAACAGGAAAGACCCAAGCAAACGCACAGTGACCTAATCAGATGTTCAGAAATCTAGTTCCCCCGATTTCCAACTCAACATCTGGACATTTTCCCCAAACAATAAGGATACATTTTTAAAGCATTTATTCTTCAAGTGTGACAAATGTTAGCTGACCCTAAAATCTAGTAATAAGGATGATAAACACTCTAGTCTCTGCCTTCATTCCCCAAAGGTACATTTGTTACTGCAATCCTAGAGATGAACACAGGGAGAAGCATAAAAATAGTACCTGATTCTGGACCCTCCCTGCGATTATTTGATTTTCCAGAAGTAATCTAAACTATCTGCCTGTCCTACTATAATACTTTCAAAAATAATCCCCTCCAGCATGATAGAAGGATTCCTATATGCATGTATTGGCAATGAAATACAGGGTAGATTTGATCTATGCAAATTCAATGGTAAATACTGGTAAAAGTCTATGCTTGGTAACTGAGTTAATTGTGCACCCAGAAGACCAGGGAAACCAGAGGCTACATACGCTGTAACTGAGCGGCTCTCAGCTGCTTCTTCAGCCTCTCCACTTCATTCTTTAAAAACCTGATGTGGCGCATCATGTTTTCTGGAGAGTCTATCTCCATGGAGATGTCTCTAGGCGACGGGGGAGCAGAGACCGGCTGGTCTAATTTCTCCTGCAGGATTCTTCCGTGAAAAAGAAAAATTCCAACAATGAAAAACGGTTTGCCTTAAAAGACAAAACAACATACTAGCTGGAGGGTTTGTTTTCATGGCAAGCTCCTGTGAATCACCAGAATTCACAGGGTTGACGAACTCAGGTCAGGCTCTGCCCGTTTTATATCCACTTCTGGTCTCCCTTACCTAGTATCCAGCTCAAGGGCAAAGGGCAAGTTGAAGGATCCACCCTCCTTTTTTTTCTTTTAAATGACCACTGGTAATTAAGCATTAATGAAAGTCTCCAGCATTTGCTTCTGATTATTATGCCTGGCACACAGTAGGCACTGAGAATTATCTGCTGACTCAACGCATCATGTCAGTGTGTGGAAACAGAGATACTGAAGAAATTCCACTCTCAACGCTTTCTGGTAAACGCTTCCGAACTACGAACTACGTACTAGGGTCCCCCTTGGAAGGTGACACCACACAGACTCCACCTCCAAAATTCCCTCCTAAAAAAACCAGTCCTGTGGGTGGGGCAAACCGGGCCGAAGGCCCTTTGCTTCCGTTCAGAGCACAGGTAAAAAGATAAAGAACAAAACCAAACCACAATCACTGGGTTAATAATTGGTGGCCACACCTTCTCTACCAATTATTAGTTTGAGGCACACGGAATGTGAATACTCGACAGCTTTTCACCGACCAAATGATACTTCATATTGTTTAACATAACACTTTGGCACTTCTACATATAAAACCTCCGACTGTGCTCTGCCAAGGAAGACAGATTGGCAACGGACCTCTATGTCCCCTTTCATAACCTGCTAGGGTCTTGGTTTGGTTTGGCTTTTAACTTTTTACCTTTAAGTTTGCCCAACTGCAAATTGTGAATCACCTTGAGGCCTGCCCTTGTTGAGAAAACTGGCATGTTAAACACTGTAATGGTCCCTGCATTTACTGTATTAAATACCCTTTCATAATTCAGCTTATTAGTACCACTACAATAATGCAGAACATATCCGATTCAATGAGAGCTTGAATATTTCCCTAGAGATATAGCTCTAATTTTCACTTCTCTTAAAGCCTGTGATAGGACTATATTTTGCACATTTAGGGGTGAACTCAAAATAACTTAAGGATGTTCATCCAAACCAAACACTTACGGCAAAAGGACTCTGGTTAGCAAACAAAAGATCCTAGTGAAGTAGATTAATGAACATTTTTAAAACTCCCTTTCTATACCCACCCACACACATCCCACATACAGAATCCCCTGTCATTCTTCAAGTCCTGCTCCGTCACCCAGTGTATGCAGCACTTAAAAATTAGGGCACAAAGGGGTTCAAGAAATGTCTGCTGTTGAATGACATGTCACATCCATGTACATACATTTAGCACGACGATTCCTAACCTTAACTATGTACAAGTATTTGCAGTAAGTTTTCATGTCAATAGATAATAATTTTCCTATTAAAATCTCCGCCTTCCCATTGAAGTACATTCTAGATGTGTAATAATTAACCGTACACAGTACACACCCGAAGCACTTGAGAAAACCGGGGAAGCCAGTTCAATAAGGTAAGAAGCTGAAATTGCAATGATCTTTCCTGAACAATTTAAAGGTGAACAAATTGCACCTTGACTAATTTCTTCATAGCCTTTGTCCCAAACGAAAGGTAATTTTACTGGGACTATAAGAGAGAAATAGACGTGACCAACATGAGAAGAGTTCCTAAGGCTTTCAACATTTTTTTGGTTTGGCAAATTAAAATGACGTGCATCACCCAAGGAATTAAAACGCCCCTTTCTCATCCGTCAACCACACCCAGAGCAGCGCCCTCGCCGCGCACACGCCCCACACTGAACAGCAAGACTAAACAAACCGCTTTTCAGCTTCGAGTTTGTCCATCCTTTTCCAGAGACGATTAACTAGCGCTTCTTGTTCTTGTTCCAAAGTATTTTCAAGGTCGATCTTCTCTCGTCTCAACTAAAGGAAGGAAAAAAGTTTTACTGAGAATAGTAAGCCATTTAAACTTTGTTAATGAGATTTTTTTTTTGACTGGACAATTAGGACCCCCTTACTTGGAGAAAACTGCAAAGAAATGGCCAATTTCCTGGCACAGACACATTAAGTGCATCTAGTTCTTAAACTTTAATTGAGAAAACCGAGACAGGTTCATTCTTTGATGTGAAAGCTTAATTGCTGTCTGGTACATGAATCACACTGCTTGTTTCAGCATTTATTCAAGGCACATGGAAAGTCTTCCTTAGAGAGGGTTTGGGGGAGCTCGGCTTACCACTCGTACCAGGACTTCTCCCAGTTTGTCCCCTGACCCCACTGCTGCATGTAGTTCAAGGCTAAACCAGAAAGGTTATATTACCATTTATATAAATAACTCAACACGTGAAGACAATTCTACATACTGATTAATGGGTGCACAATACTAGTTACCTCTGAAGAGGCAGGGAAGAGAAGGCCTGATTTAGGGGAAAGTATGTGGTGCCAAGGAAGTCCCAAACTGCACTCTACTTCATGAAAAAAAGCAAACATGGGAAAATTCACTTCCTCGATACTGGGCAATATGCAAATACTATGAACAATGCCAGTCACTGGCTAAGAGGGGTGTAGCGGGGAATCGAAAAGTCAGAATCTTCTACCTTCATGACACTTACATTTTAGTGGGGCCAAGACAGTGAATGAAATAAATGTTATGCTTTGCTGGAGAGTGAAAGAGGTATAATGAAAAAGAGGGCTGGCAGGAAGGATAGAAAGTGCAATGATCAATTTCACAGCAACGTGCAGCGGGAATGTATTATATCTTTATGCTTCTCTACATGTTTGAGATATGAAATGATTTTAACAGAATTTTAAAGAGAGAAAGGTTATGGTACTGCCCCTATCCTGGCTCTTATAATAGCAACTCACCTTTTCAATCACTGAGTCAGCAAATTATTTTTGATTACACAGCTACAAATATTTCTTTAGCAGGTCACAGAGGCAAGTTCCTCACTGATCAAAGATCCCTGTACAGGGGCGCCTGGGTAGCTCAGTCAGTTAAACAGCCACCTCTTGATTTCGGCTCAGGTCATGATCTCAGGGTCCTGGGATCGAACCCTGCATTGAGTTCCCTGCTTGGCAGGCAGTCTGGTTGGTTGTCTCCCTCTCCATCTGTCATACCCCCTGCTCTCTAAGATAAATCTTAAAAAGAAAAACACAAAATCCCTGCATAAACAGTAAGATGACACCAGTATTATGTATAAACTGTAGTCTTTTAAAGCAACCAAAGCAGACCTTATTAACAGTGAATAAGCCAAGATCACATCACATGGTGAAATGAAAACATAGTTTGGAAATACAGTCCCTGCCGGGGGGGCGGGGGGGCACAACTCAGAACAAGTCGGAAGCATTCTGTACAGTGAAGCTGGGAGCACGCTACTGCATAAATGCTCTTTGGAATGTCAGACACTTCCTACCTGTAGCGAGGAGAAATTCTGGAACAGCTCTCAGAACTCCTAGCATACTGTGTGATGCTCGGCACTGACCACATGCTTATTATATTAGCCAAGATTTGAAGTGCAATTCACAGACTTTTTTTTTTTTTTAAAGAAACAGAATTCCAAGGCATTTACCTTTTAAGGATCCTGCTCCCCCCTTTAACTTTTTTTTTTAATTTTATTTTTATTCTTTGCCCAAGGGGTACAGGTCTGTGAATCATCAGGCTTACATCTTTCACAGCACTCACCAAAGCACAAACCCAATGTCCATAACCCATCCACTCTATCCCTACCCTCCCACCCCCCAGTAACCCTCAGTTTGTTTTGTGAGATCAGGAGTCTCTTATGGTTTGTGTCCTTCCCCATCCCATCTTGTTTCATTATTTTTCCCTCCCTACCCCCCACGACCCCCCACCCTGACCCTCAAGTTCCTCATATCAGAGAGATCATATGATAATTGTCTTTCTCTGATTGACTTATTTCGCTCAGCATAATACCCCCTTTAACTTTTAAAAGCACTGTAGACAGTACTTGGTAGGCAAGGAGAAAATTCAAGCAAGCCATCGTTTTACAGTAGGGATGCCTAGTAAACTTATGCCCAATTGCTTTTAATTTTAGAGTAATCATGCATAATGCTAACCAGTTACTCTGGAAATCAAAATCAAGACAGAGCTGTCTCCACCCGTGTGTAACTTAGTAGGCACGTGGCTGTGAGCAGGTCCTCATCTACTGAACGGGCAGCCTGGCCGCCCTGACTTGCTGCCCTATCCTCCTCGGTCAGCCTGCAGAAGGCAGCTATCTTCAGTCTGAGCTAGCTGAGGCACAGATCCTTAGAGCGGGGAGAAGCAGCAGCAAGAGAACCAGTGCAGCCCACCCTTTCATTCTGCAGCTGAGGGAACTGGTCTGGGAGATGGTGGGACTCTGGCAAAGCAGTACCACCAAGACGGAGTGCTGCCAGTCACCTTGGTGGCCAAAGAGCTGGGTCCCCTCCAACCAGCAAGTACACAAATCTTGGGGAAAAAGCTGGATTTGGGGTAAATTATGCTGCGGTTTGAGAGCCAACAATTCTTGGGAGCAGCAGGGCAGAGGGTGGCTTCGGGAGTCTGAGCAAGGAGCCAAACAGGTGAGAGAGCAGGAGACACGGGCTGCAAACGTACAGGAATCCCAGGCTCTTTGTGGCACTTACTGAAGAGCTACCAGCTGTCAAGTCCCTGCCTGCTTCAGTGAACCACTGCCACACCAACGCTCTACCAACTGGTTTCCTTGAAGCCGACAGCACAGGCCCCCAGCCCAGTGGCTCAGACGTGGGGGTTTCATGCCACAGGCTGGCAGCGCCCTAAAGTCCGTTTCTCTTTAGCCTTAGAAAGAGGGGAGTTTCCTTATGTTTTCAGTTTTAAAAATTGTAACTTTTCTAAATGTAAATAAATACTAAAAAAATTAAAAATCTCAACTTTTCTGTATCACCAAGGAGTTTTCATTGACACTAAAAGGCAAAGAAGTTGCAGGAAATGGCATTATGATTATGATTAATTATGATTATGGTTGATTCCTCCCTGAGTTCTTCATCAGAGCTGCCCCTTCATCGCCTGCCCACCTAATTCCACAACCTCTATATTTAGAGCCGAAGCATACACACCAGCTCTGCCGACTCAGACAGAAGTCGATCTTCTGTGCTTACATTGTCCTGAGATCAGACAAGCTTCGAATCTGACAGCTTATGTTGAGTGTACAGAGCAGTAAGTCAGAAATTCTTGCCAATGGAAACTTTAGCCCAGTGACACACCGCTTTCATTACGCTGGTCTCTCTCTGTCATACTCTCCCCCTCTTCTTCCTAATAATATCTGACAGCTTTTCTCTTTCAGTGTTCGTGCAACAGGCACCCACACACCTATCGCCAACATCAAATCCTCAGGTGAACGCGAGCCCCTTCTTCCCCTTCTCCCAGATCTTATTCATTCATTCATTCATTCAAGAGAGGGCACGTATGCACCCATGCGCCAGCAGGTGGAGGGGCGGAAGGGGGGGGGTAAAGGAACAAAGTGATGCCACACTAACTACAGAGCCCAACTCAGGGGCTCAACCAACTGAGCCATGCAGGTGCCCCGAACCCAAGTCCCTTCTGACTGCTTATTCTGCAAGCACCCAGCACTAATGGGTATCACGGACTTGTGCAATATTCACTTGAAAGCCTGCTTTACAATTAAGTCAATTCAATGGACTGCCAAATTTCTTTCTTCTCTTCAGTAGCTCTCCTTCCCGTTGCAAGTTAATTAATGTCAGACCAGGAGTTCTTATTATGTTCCCAAAATAAACACAGAAACTTCAGTAGATAAATTTAAGTGCATCAAAATCTAGCTGGTTCGTTTGACTTCACAGCCCCTCCTAGCTCTATCTTCTCAGTGGGTAGATACTGATCCATCACCAAAAAAGCCAAAGGTGGGGGGTGGCTGAGAGATGGTAGCTCCCAACACCATCACACTTCTTTCTCCCTGTAGCATTTTCCCATTTAAAGAGAACTGGGGGCGCCTGGGTGACTCAGTGGGTTAAAGCCTCTGTCTTCAGCTCAGGTCATGATCTCAGGCTCCTGGGATCGAGGCCCACATCGGGCTCCCTGCTCAGCAAGGAACCTGCTTCCTCCTCTCTCTCTGCCTGCCTCTCAGCCTACTTGTGATCTCTCTCTCTCTCTCTGTCAAGTAAATAAAATCTTAAAAAAAAAAAAATAAATAAGAAGAGAGAACTGGGACACTGGGGTGGGGGCAGAGGTATGGGAAAAAAAATGGTTGGCCAAAAAACCTGATGAGAACTTCAGCCTCACCACCGTGCTCAATTACAGAATTTTGGAAGGTTTTAATGGATTTTTTCAATCTACACTGAAAAGTTTTACTCTAACCATATTATCATTGTTTCCATGGGAATCATGTATCACACACTTTTTTTTTAAATTTACTTATTTGAGAGAGTGTGTGAGCGGGATTGGGGGGAGGTGTGCAGAGGCAGAGGGAGAGAGAGACAGAATCCTCAAGCAGATTCCCAGCGGAGTGCAGAGTCCGACGCAGGGCTCAATCCCAAGACCTTGAGATCGTGACCTGAGTTCAAATCAAGAGCTGACATTTAACTGACTAAGCCACCCAGATGCCCCACTTCTATGGGAAAATATATTTTGAACCCTAAACCTCTGGCTCAAAAAACAAATTTTGAAGCAGCCCCTTGCAACTAATTCAAGATAATAAAAGAGAGGGAAAAGCCCATGAAATATGGGCTACCATAAAAACAGAACACAAGTTTGTTACAACACACAGTAGAGGACACTCAGATGGTGATGATGTAAGAACAATACCCAATGTTTAAAAAGAAATCAGAGTCCTCTAACACCTACATTAACCAAACTCTTAGCTGGCTAGATCTTTTTTTCCTAAGAGAAAGAGAGAAATCCTAAGGAAACAATTAGGTTCTGGGGATTAACATGACAATCCCCTAAAACCTTCCAGGTTAGGTAGTATCTGAAGGCTATCAATAGTTTAGCCCAATTTCCTATCAACTTGTTATGTAACACCATTAGATGTTCAAAGTGGTTCACCTGGAGACACAGAATACCTGGGAAAGTGAAAGCACAATATTTAGAAAATGACTAAATTATAGAGAGAAAAGTGAACATTTTTGCAACGGTTAAATGTTTGTGTCCCCCCAAAATTCCTATGCTGAAGCCTTAACCTCCCCCCCCATGTGATGCTCCATAGAGGTGGGGCCTTTGGGAGATAATTAGGTTTAGCTGATGTCATGAGGTCAGGGCCCCCATGGTGACAGGATCTGTGTCCTTTCCAAGAGTCATGAGAGACATTGCAGCTTGTTCTCCCCACATGAGGACACAAGGAGAGAGAAGTCGGCAGCCTTCAACCTGGAAGAGAGTCCTCATGAGAATTCCAACCTCCAGAATCATGAGAAATGAGAAATAAATTTCTGTTGTTTACCAGCCAGTCTGTGTTGTTCTAGAAGCCCAAATGGAATAAGACGATTTTTGTTTTTACTGCAAGAGTAGAGCCAATAAAAGATCCTAACCTCATTCCAGCCTACTTGGCCAATATATCTGAGTTAATCGAGGTTTTTACATATCCACAGGAAGAATAGGATTCATGGGAAGGGGAGGCTATGAAAACACATCATGAAGGGCGCCTGGGTGGCTCAGTGGGTTAAAGCCTCTGCCTTCGGCTCAGGTCATGATCCCAGGGTCCTGGGACTGAGGCCCACATCGGGCTCTGTGTTCGGCAGGGAGCCTGCTTCCTCCTCTCTCCTCTCTCTCTGCTTGCCTCTCTGCCTACTTGTAATCTCTCTCTGTGTGTCAAATAAATAAATAAAATCTTTAAAAAAAAAACACACATCATGAGCAACTGACATGAAAAGAGCTGAGTACAAGGCACCATGGTCCTTGCTCCATGGCAAAGCCTTATTCACCAACTAAAGCAATAGACACAGAACTGGTCAAAAGTTGATGCTTCTGTTGGTGTCTATTCAGGCAGTCAGTGGAATTTTGCTCAGTCCTAACAATTCTCCTCCTAGGCTGGAAGACATCTGACCTTTGCCTTCTAAAAAAAAAATTTTTTTTTTAAGAAATCAAACAGCCAATTTTTATTACAGATGAATTAAGACAGGTGTTCACAGACCACAGAGCCCCTGAGGTATCTATCTGATTAGCCAAGCTGCAGCTGGTTTCAAAAATCAAAACCAAGTTCTAGGTCATTACCATTGCTCATACAATGCGAAACACAGAAAGAGCTGACAGAGGTCTATCAGTGAAGAGCAAGGAAAAAGCAAAAGGATGCTTACCTTCAAGTCCAAGAAGTCAACAATTACAGGTGAAAAATTTATCTACGTACATCAAAAATATACTGATAGAGGAAAAAAAAGAAAAAAGACGCAAAAACACATAAAAGAACCCCCCCCAAAAACCATAAAAGAACTATATAGCAAGATAATTTGGGTGCCTCTTGAGTGAAAAGAATATTGGTAATAATTTCTTTTCCTGCCCCTACCCAACTTTGTAATGAACATTTACTATTTTTGTAACAAAAAATTTAAAGACATCTAATCTTAAAAACTGACAATTTCCAATACAATTGAATAGTACATCCATTATTTTGGATCTTAATTTACATATACAAAATGCGGAATAAGCCAATAAACTCTCAGGGGATAAATGTTAGCTATTTGAAATACTCTGTGAGAATTTTCCAGATAATCCAGAGTCAACCTTCTTTACCACAGTTTCCAAATATTTTTTCTCAAAGACTGTGTGTTCCTCTAAAAATTAGATTTGTTCTTTGAAATGAACATAACTTCACGACCATATTAATATCCCATCAATATTAACACGTGAAAATGATTATTATTATTTACCAGTTCAATAAATTTTGCTTTTCTTAAGTAATGTTGAGAAACGAAGGCCTTTTATGAAAAAAACATATATAACTACTCAGATTTATATGGTTTGTGGACTCAAGTTTTCATCACTTAACTTCGGCATAATAGCATATAAATCCGCATTGTGGGTTCATAATTCGAGGGGCCTTGTACCAATTAAGTACCATTAGTGGAACGGGGTGTACACTCTTCTGCTACATCAAGAGTGCTGTGGAGAAGTCCATGGGAAAGAGGTCCCCTCCAAGCAATGCTGTGAATACGCTACCACATCAGCGGCTACCACCAGTCCGTTACCAAAAATGAGCTTAAGAAAACAACATTAGGGAAACTTTTCTTGATATGCTTTCTCCAAAATGGAAGTTTCTGTGACAAATCATTACTGCATCCATCCCACTGCCTTACACAGAGATACTGGATTTACTTAGCCATTCGAATACTCATTAGCCGTGCACGTTTATCTAAGGAGAATGCCCTTTCTTAAGTCATCAACTAAATTATTGTTCTGGTCATAAATAGATTTCAGGCATTTCAAAATCACAGAGTCTGAGTACAGTATCTCTGGATTTTATTGCCCTACTCTAGCATACCAATGGTCTTCAATTTAAGAGGCAAAATCTTTACCTCCAGGGCAGGACCAGAAACATACCCTGTTGGTTGTGATGAGGTGTCTCTTTCTTTACCCAGGAAACACATTTTGAATTTCTCCCCTGCCATTGTGTAACATCGTCTGCGCCAACTGATCCACACGGCAAATGTTAATCTGATGCTTCAAAATCAAGTCTGACAAGATGGAAGACAGTGAGTTTTTCTATAATTGAAATGAGATCTAGCAAACGAATTCTGAGGGATTATTTGCCCTGCATCCTGTAGAGACTGACTTATCTGTGTCCCGGACGGAGCTCAGAGCATACTTTCCCAGGTCTGGAGTGGGGACCTCTCAGGAGCTTCATGACATCCTGACAGCTTATGGATTACAAAACAAATCCGCTGAAAAGAGAGGCTGCTAAAGCTTCCTCTGAGCGCTGAGGATTGCCCCTAGCTTGCCTCCTTCCCAAGCACAAGATCCTGCTCATGCTTCAGCTCTGCCCTGCGGCTTTTTCCTATCTGTCCCAAAGAAGCAGTTGGTAAGATGCTCGTACCCAAGCTTCTCAAGCAACCCAAACATCCTCAAGGATTTGCTACCATCAAATTGCCATTAGCGGACTTCAGCAATTACTATGATTACGATGCTTGGCTGTGCCCCAGTGCAGCTTGCCTACACATGCAGGCACAGGTTACGATGTTTAATTTAAAACAAATTAAAGCAGGCAGAAAATTATAATACCCTGTTGTTTTTTTGTTTTTGTTTTTAAAGGGAAGAAGAAAGAGGAAAAGGGGGAATTTGGGAAACACAGAAGTACAAGTTCCAATTTTCTTGAAAGAGCAATGGATCGCTTTTCTAATACAAACATTTAATTAAAAACTCCCAAGATTTCCGTAATTTGAGATTAGCATTTGACCTCAAATTTCAAAGCATGCAACGGGCACTAAATTTCATGTCCTTAATGGAAGTGAACCCTCCAGTCACAGGGTTGTTCTCTGGGGCAAAAGGGCACACAGAAGCCGGCAGGGACGCCCAGAGCCACTGCGGCAGGGTCCTCACGGCCAGACCCTGCAAGGGCAGCGGGCAGCAGAATGGAACTCTAACAAAACCAGCAGAGCCACGCTCCCTGTACACTTTAAAAATACCTATTCCACAGCAATTAGAAAGATCAACCGGGCGCCTGAGTGGCTCAGCAGGTTGAAGCCTCTGCCTTCGGCTCAGGTCATGATCTCAGGATCCTGGGATCGAGGCCCACATCGGGCTCCCTGCTCTGCGGAGAGCCTGCTTCCTCCTCTCTCTCTGCCTGCCTCTCTGCCTACTTGCGATCTCTCTCTCTGTGTCAAATAAATAAGTAAAATCTTAAAAAAAAAAAAAAAAAAACCTCTTAAAAAAAAAAAAAAAAAAAAAAAAAAAAAAATTAAAAAAAAAAAAAAAAAAACCTCTTAAAAAAAAAAAAAGAAAGAAAGAAAGAAAGATCAACCAAAGATGCAAAACTGGTTTGTATCTTGACCGAATCACTGTGTTCACAAGTAAGGCAGAAAGGCTATCCTGAACCAAGAACAACTGTTCTAAGAGCTGGAAACCTAAAACCTTTTCTTCTTAACAGCACTTAAAATATACTAAATGTTTCCTTGTTTCAACTAAAAAAAGAAGAAGAAGAAGAAGAACAAAATTAAATCTTATCGTAAGGCTTGAAGAATGCCCTGTGATTTGCTGCAGTCACAGATGGTGAGAAACGCTGGGGTAAGTGGGTGTCACCTCTGCAGTGCTCCTGAAGCTGGGGTCCTGTCAGGCCCCTGTAGTCACCTGAGGCTCCTGGGAGACTGAAGGTAAGCCCCCAGCACCGACCAGCACGGAGGCCTACATTAGGCAAAACGCTGCCCGGAAAGACAAGCTTACGCCCTCAAAGACACCATGGAGGCAGACCACCTCAAGCCTGTTCCTTCCCTGCCCAGGAGCAAAGTGGAGGGCCTCAAGCTCACATCCTCCTCACCAACTCTGGTCCCTTTCCAGCATCTCTGCTCCGGGCAGGCCCTGCACCCACTTTTTACTGCGTATCTGTTCTCCCATTCGTCTCCTCCCACCTCCCTGCTCCCCTGCAACAAGGCTGGACTTAGATCTATCCAACCATGTGCATCAATTAACAAATAATTAAACCAGGTGCCAAGGAGCTTCAGGGCATCTCCTGTGGTTGGGGGGAAGGAGGGTGCTGCTGCAGGGGTGTCACCGCTCTCCTCCAGCATCCCTCCTCACTGTCCACAGACCCACTGGCCTCCCTGGACCAGGAGACCAGCCTTCATGAGGCCAGGGACCTAAGATCATCTCTCTTAGCAGAGTCTGTGCAGACAGCAGGCACACGAACGGAGCGAATACATGCTCTGTGCCACACGAATGCGCGAACGGCACATGAGCACAAAAGAAAGCCCAAGGGGCTGCGTCACACGGGACATGTGAGCACATAGTGATTCATCAGATGAAGAGAATAGGTCAGGGAAGGTGGTGAGACCTTTAAGGCTCTGATAATATGCATGTTCATTTTCCCGGAAAACAGGTAGGGCAAAGTACCATAGAAATGAGATGGAAACTTTCATTATTAACAGCCACAGCTACAGTCTTTGGAGATCTTACTAGATGTGAGTCACCCGCACTTGGTGGTAAGGTCACCATTGTGCCTCTCCTCCTCTAACTTACTAGAAAATTTACAGGGAAGAAACACTTTGTGTAATTGTTTGCTAATTGCTGTTTGCGTAGCAAGTGTTAGAGGCGCAGCACTGATCATCGTGAGCACGTGATAGCACCCCCCACCCCCACCCCCGACTGCCTGGAGAAAGGGGTCCGCGGAGATCCAGGAGCAAGAGAGCATGGCGAACAGCACAGCGTGGTTTTCAAACTGCCGGTCGTGAACCATTACTGGAGTGTGAAATGAGTCCACTGCGACCTACATTTTGCTAAAAATGAAACAGAATTCAATAGAAAATCAGTGCAAAGCACAAGAAACGCTGTTTTAGGAAACGTGTCCCCGTCACACGTGCGGTTACAAACGCCCCAGTGTCTGGGGTTGGCATGTCAGATTCCGTCGTGTCCACACTGGAACAATTCTGAGTGGAGGGATGAAGAACTTCACTATGTGTGGAGTGTGAGGGGAGGCAGGATGCAAGAGTGATCCTCTCAACAAAGCTGCGAAGTTAGGTATTCATGTCTGTTTCACAAAAGAGCTCCAACTGCTTGCCTGATGTCACACAGGTTCTTCAGATGGAAGGAAGATGTGAACCCAAGGAAGTGTTCCTGTGCTACACAGGCTAAGATATTATCGTTTGTAAATGGATGCTAATGAGTGAAATTACCATTCGACTCTGAATCCAACTTTAGACAGGGGTGTTTCTGCTTTTGGAATTCAGGGTTATCTCAGATAAAAGAAGACACCCCACACTCCAGAAATAACAGCTAGAGGAGAACAGAGGAAGGACGTCTGGTTCGTGGCAGGTGACCCTGTTCACGATAGGAGTGTTAGTTGCATTACAGAACTAATCCGTTCCACTTTTTCCTGCTGTACTTCCTAACAATGGTTAGGTACCCAGTCCACCTGCTTACAGCCACTGTCTCCTCCTTTTCCACAGTTTTCTACGCCAAGTGCAGAGGGCTCGCCATAGCTGCTGACTTGAACTTCACTTAATAGATAAGTTAGTGCTGCCTGCCTTTTAATGCTAGTTCTCCTTCTCCAGACAAGTAAGAAAAATCCTTCCTGGTTGGAAGAAAACATTTCAAGGTCAAGATTTCCTGACACTAAGAGAATATCCCAAGTTCTAAATGTTCTTACTGTCACCTAAGAAAATGTGAAAACCAAATAAGAGACTAACGATGACCATGTTTAAACAAAAATTTTCAAGTAAGGGTTTTGCAGGCAGTGACCACCAGTTTAAAAAAAAGCCTGTAACAACACTAAAGTCACGATGACTAGACTAATCCTAGTCTACAGTGAGGGCCTCCTGGCAAGTGAGTTGCAAATGATATATCTGATAAGGGTACTGTATCTAGAATATGTAAGGAACTCTTACAATTCAATAATAAAATGATCTTGAATGGACATTTTTACAAAAGATATAAAAATGGCCAAGTAGCACCTAAAAGAATCTCAAAATCATTAGCCATCAGGGAAATACAAAACCGCAATGAGATACCACTTCACATTTACCAAGATGGCTTTAATCAATATGGTATGACCACTTTGAAAAAACAGTCCAGGGGTGCCTGGGTGGCTTGGTCAGTTGAGTGTCTGACTCATGATTTCAGCTCAGGTCATGGTCTTGGGGTCTTCGGATAGAGGCCCACAGTGGGCTCCGCACTCAGCATGGAGTCTGCTTCTCTGTCTCTTCTTCTGTCCCTCCC
This sequence comes from Ailurus styani, assembly GCA_002007465.1. NCBI lineage: Eukaryota > Metazoa > Chordata > Mammalia > Carnivora > Ailuridae > Ailurus > Ailurus styani. Next base: position 925,299 of record LNAC01000491.1, on the reverse strand, counting down.
CCCACCCCAACTCACAGGCTCTCTCTCTCTAAAATAAATAAATCTTTAAAGAAAGAAAAACAAAGATAAACAGTCTAGCAATCCCCCCAAAAGGTAAACATGAAGTTACCATGCAATCCAGCATGGGTACTCCTAGACATGTACCCAAGAAAAATGAAAACATATATCCACATGAACAGTTGTTCGTGAGGGGGACCTGCATGGCTCAGCTGGTTCCAGCTCCAGTCATGACCTGAGGGTCATGAGATCAAGGCCCATAGTGGGCTCTGCACTCAGTGAGAGGACTCTGCTCGAGATCCTCTCCTTCTCTCTCCCTCCTCCCCCACCCCCCACTCATGCTCTCTCAAGTGCATTCTCTCTCTAAAATAAATAAAATATTTAAAAAAAATTGTACAGGAATATTCACAGCAGCATTACTCATAATAAGCAAAAGGCTGAAACAACCCAAATGTCCACCAAATGATGAATGGACATATGAAATATGATATAACCACGCAGTGAGACATTATTCAGTCGGGAAAGGGGGTCAAGTATTGATACAGGCTACAACATGGATAAAAGCCTTACACTAAGTGAAAGGAGCCACTCGCAAAAGAGGACACACGACATGATTCCATTTTTATGAAGCATTCAGAATGGGCAAACACAGAGAGAGGAAGCGGAGTAGCGGCTGCTTCAGGGGAATGGGAAATTCCGAGTGACAGCTGAAGGGTACAGGGTTTCTTTCGGAGGTGATGAAAATGCTCTAAAATTGACCATGGTTCTGGTTACACAACTCTGAATAGGCTAAAAACCAATAACATGCAGATTTTAAATGGAGGGTTTTTATGGTATGTGAATTTATCTCAATAAAGCTGCTATCATCACCATCACCGCTGGAAAGAAAGTGACCTAGGATACTAAGCAGAGGAACAGATTCATACCCAATTCCCCTGGAATCCAGTGCCCAGGCCCTGAACACTACACTGTATCTCCTTCCAAAACACAAATGACCACTTTCCAGTTACCTGGCCAAATTCACACTTAAAGTCTTCCAACACAGCCACGAGACACATGGGATAATTGCCTTCAAATAGCTTACAGTTTAAAAAATACATTTACTGTCAGATGAGCAAAAGCATGTACCACAGACAAATCACTGTAATATATAATGTAGCACATGCCTCTGGAACATGTTCTGTAACATAGACTGTGACCTACGGTATATCATATGGAGGATAATCACAGAGAGTATCAGATCCCATTCATGGAAGAACAGAAGAGATTTATTTACTGGAGAAAAAAAAAACCCTTCTGCCAAAGCACTAAAATTATAGCTGAACAAGATACAGAATAAGATCCCCAACATTTAATCATCCCAGACATACCCAAAACAAAGAGGGGAAGTTTCGTGATGATGTTAAATTTCTCCATCCTATTAAAATAGGAACTCGATACCCCAGAGCTGAGGTTTATTTCCAGGACAGGGCTTTGCAGTACATGTACTCCATTGTGGAACTCCATTTCTTTATTATTGAGGTCTGAAATAACCCTGAAAGTGTACTGTGTCATTAACTTGGTGAGAATGTATGCCTTGGACATCATTTTAAAGGGTTTCAGTTACTAAAGCCCCCAGAGAGTCTTAAGACAGTGCAGCAATCCATTCTCTGTCCCCCACGGACTCTAAGATCAGACTGTCCTCTCTCGGTCACCAGGCCACTACCTCCACCTTGTGGCCACAGCTGAACCCTAAGGGTCATAGGCCCAGTCCCAAAGTCTCCTCAGCTTCTGAACAAATGCAAGAGAGGAGCTGTTTCAATTCCTGACAGCCACGATCATGAAGGCCATGACCAAGTGAAGGTCTCACAACACCCACCCCTGTGAGACCTTCACTTGGTCACTTGGTTAGCTCTTGATTATTAAGTTCCAATAACACGTATTTGGTGTGTCAGGGACTTAAACAAGAATCTTCAAAGCTTTCACTTGAAGGAACTCGTTATTGCCTATCTTAGGAACTAAACAGGTGAACTTTGGAATAAAATGTTTTTAAACTGTGTGTGGTAGGCGTTTTCTAAATTGAGATATTGCATCTGAATTCCGAAGACAAATGTTAAGTCTACATTACTCTGGATATGTATAAAATAGCCAACCTTTGAAAATGGAACTTTTTTTCCCCTTTACCTGGAAGGGATAGAGAAATATTTTTAGGACCATTATTCACAGTCTTAGAAAACGCAGTGACATTCCTCCTTTCATATAGGGAGATTCAAGAATAACACAGAAAACAGAAGTCAGTTAGAGTAAAACCAACCCTGACTTCCTCTCAAAGCTGACATTCCTGTCACCATTTCATTCTCAGGGACAATAATGAAACTAGAGCAGCCCTGGGGGTGATTTCAGAACCAGTCAGCATGAACTAAGATGCAGAAAGACTCTAAAGTTGAGATAAATCAGACGACTTTGCATGAACAGCTAAGCCAAAACATCGAATTAGCAATCAGGGTTGAAATTACAAAGAGCTAGACGATCTTCATCAATACACTGAATTTTACATGGAAACCAGATCACGGTACACTATGGTCAGCGTCTTAGGGAAAGTAAAATCTCAGGACATTAGACTGGGGGAAAAGCATCAGGGAGCACCGAGGCTAGGGACAAGTACTTCTGTCTGGCATACCGACTTGGATGGGCTGGATAATGGCCACCCACGGTTCTGTGTGTCGAAGAGCGTAAAGACCGGTCTGGGCTGCCCAGGCAAGGCCCGTGTTCAAATACCAATGTCTGCCAAGGGCAATGGATAAAGGGACTGCACACTATTACTTTTCACCTTTTGTACCTGTTTAAGCTTGCCATTCCTGATTTTAGTTTGTCCTTCTCTGTTTACAAATGGAAAATGGGCCCAGAGAAGTGAATGAAGTCAATACAAGGTCATACAAGTGGTTGAACCAGGATAAACAACCAAGTCTGTGACTCCGTATCTGTATCAACAAATCGAGCTGGGAAAAGATAGGGTTCAAATAATACTGCTAATAATTGCTAATAATACTGCTACTAATTCAAAGAACAAAAATGCTGTTTGTTCTGAAGAACCCCTGAAAGAAAAATTTTAGTTCCACAGCCACAGTCTCAGGAACTTTCATAGGAACTATCCTGTGGTTAAAAACACAGTTTCCCCTCAGTAAAAGGAACCTAACATTTCCTGCCTACAAATCAGTACATCACAACATATCTCCAGAAACTTTGTTAATTGCGGTTAAAAAAAAGAGAAAGTGTGTGTGAGAGAGCAGGTGCTATGCAGCTCTGTCAATGCTTACTTCAGAAATGAAGTCTCCACTGTGGGAAGAAATAGCTGAAAAATATTTTTCACTTACATTCCTCAGGGTATATGAAGGCCTGAAAGAACAAGTTGATAATAGGGGGGGAAAGTATATGGAGAGAACTGTATCCTACCTGTTCCAATGTAAGCTGCTTAGAAATGGTATCATTCTCCAGCTTTTTAATTTTCTTCATCAGTTTGTTGACCTGGAATTCCTGCTCCTGTTCCAGATGTTGTTCTAGTTCAGCTTTCTCATGCTGCAACTGGAAAATGGGAAAAACACAGACATGAAAATCAAGACACTCGAAAGCCAGGGAAACACGGGCTCTAGCGCTGGTTCCACTGAGTAAGAGGTATCATCACAGAAATTACAACTCTCATGTCAGAAATTACAACTCACCTGTCTGCCGTAGGTGTCCAAGTGTGCACCTACGAGGAGCCTGCTCCTAGGTTCCTCTAACTTGCAACCAAAAATTATAGCGCATGTACACAGGTACCTGGCCTGAGCCAAAGGCTGAAAATGACAAGGCAGACACACCTCGGCATCAAACTATGAGTAAACCCAGATTTCTGTTTTTAAAAACATGTAGGTGGTTGCCTCTGTAGGAAGTCGGAGGCTAGGGAATGAGGTAGGGAAGGAAACCTGCATATACACACACACACACACACTCTCTCTCTCTCTCTCTCTCTCTCTCTCTCTCTCTCACCCACTTTGGTACTTTGCAAATTTTATACCATGATAAAAAATTAAATAAAAAATAGAAATTTTACAAGGTCAGTTTTTCTTAAATGAAGTAGTTTACTCAGATTTCTATAAATGTGTGTAAAGGTGTCACAATTACAAAGCATACTTAGTAAATTATTCTGAATGCTATTTCCCAATATACTAATAAGCATCCTTTGGCAAAAATCAGTACAATTAATTATCTTTCTATAATGAGAACATACATCACACCTCCTACATCTTTCCTAAAAACCAAGGGGGAAGCCTCTCATTCATGCAATTAAGAGATAAAGTTATGGTGTCATTGAAAAGTTTTTTTAAAGAATGTACTCCAACCATCGAAACCAAAAGGGAATAAAGGAAACCCAGCAGACATATGACTACTGGGGTCCTTATAAAGAGCTGTGCACTATTTCTAACATTCCCAACTGGGAGGTTGTGCTGATCCACAGCACAGCGCTTGGACAGAATGATAGCAACAGGATCCAGTATTTTCAAAATCAAGGGGACATTAAGTAAAAGCTATTCAAAAAAAATGAAACACACACAGTTTTATGTATGCATCTATGAGGACACTGCTCCCTAATTTTACCGTCAAAACCATTTCTTCAGGCAGCACGGTGTACCAGGTTCTTCGTATGCATTAGGCAGGCATGACCACCCCCATGTTCTATGTGACAAAAGAGGTGACCACGGAAATTCAGCTGGACGGTGGCAGAGTCTGGGACCCACATCCTGCCCTGAACCCCAAACCAGCATTCTCCCACTGGATCCTGAGCAAACCTAAGAGGCACCAACTTCGAACTCCTCTAGTGTTCAGTGCCTTCTTGGTGCTTAAAAAGTCACATGATCCAACAAAGACACCAGTAAGCCACGCATGCTCGCCTGGAGAACTCGAAGTCTCTCTGTAAACCCTGCATCTGGGGTGATTAGCGGCCCCGAGCGTCCTCCACATGGCTGCACCCAACCCTCTCCACACTGGACACAGCTGCCACTACTCTGCAAACAAGCACATTCTTGGTTTAAAAAAAAAAAAAAAAGTTTAAAATCTGACACAGTGTTCTAACACTGGAAATGTTGACTAAACAGATACTGGTTTTCCTCCAACTGTTTCTGATGTGTGACTCCAAAAAAAAGCTGGTCAACCTTGCAGGGACCCAGAAAAAAAGCAGATGCGAGAAGGTGCTTACAGTGACAAGTCTATTTTTAGCTCACTCTTTAAAACTCAGGTTTTGCAAGATCAAGCGGTAATTAAAAGAAATAAGAGAAATGGACAGAGAACAAGAAGAGCTCCTGCGTTTCAGACACAAAGACCCCGATGGGACAATGATCGCTCACGAGGAAAAAACTGCAAAGCGTGCGCATCTCCACCTAACATTTTTACTCTATAAACATTATCTGTAGGTCCTACCTTAGGCATAGGTGACATCTCTAGTGAAGATACCATCCTTGCCCTGAAACAGTCTATCGACAGTAAGCTTAAATGATATCTACTGGTTTTAGAAAAATGAACTTTAGTCTTAAAACCTTTGAACCCTTTACAAAGTCCTTTTTTCTATTAGTTGTTTTCCTCCAATATGTTTTCATTTGCCGCCATGCTGATTTGAAAGAACACCCCCCCCCTTTTTTAAGCATTATTCTTCTGCCCTGAGGTCAATGAAAATAAAGGATGCAATCTAACGCTGAAAAATGTCTGGCCCACAAAGCCGCATTTGTCACAGAATGTTAATCTGAGAAAAGGTAAGGCTGTCTTTGGCTTACAGGAAAATATTCCTATCTAGACAGATGGTCTATATTGCCAATATCTGGTTAGGTATTCCCTTTAAGAATCCAGATTAAACTAGTAATAAAAGCCATAAAAGCTCTCAATTTTAAGAGGCTTTTTTCCTCTCAAGAGCTATACCCTAAGGAGAACTTGATGGTAAAGCTGTTGTTGCCGTAACTCAAGTAAGGTCCCTGGGTTACACTAACCCATTTGGAAAAGATCAAGGCATCCTGAGATCTGTTCGCCGAAGATTCACAGTGTTCATCATCCCCAAAAGACAGAGCTGGGACAAACAGCTTTGCTGCCTGCTTTGTTCTGCCATCTCTCAGGTGACAGGCAATTTCGGAGCAGAGCATGGAGTTTCTGAACATAACACTAGAAGCAGAAAACAGGGTTCTTCCTTGGAACAAAGAAATCACCAATACAAAGAGAAACACAGAGAGAAATACAGAAAACATCCATCCCCCCTCCAAATCTTGAGAGGGTTAAGATGAGCAAGAGCGAGGGGGCAAGCAAGGAAGGGATCTTGAGAAACTAACAACCAAGGAGTTGACCTGAGGAAAATTCAGAAATTGTTTTAAACAGATACCATGTAAATTCAAGCCATTCAGCATGAACGGGGCTTGAACCACATCCTGAATCCACCTGCCTGTGTTAAAGCCGTAGCTCATGACACTACAAACAAAAACCCTAAATGAACCTGACTTAGGCTGACAAAAGACCAGCTATCAGAAATAAACTCCACTTTCCGTGGCATCTTCAAAGTGGGCACAGAATTCAAGGCATGATTTTAAATGTCTAATCGGGCGCCTGGGTGGCTCTGTGGGTTGAGCCTCTGCCTTCGGCTCAGGTCATGATCTCAGGGTCCTGGGATCGAGGCCCGCATCAGGCTCTCTGCTTGGCAGGGAGCCTGTTTCCCCCTCTCCCTCTGCTTACCTCTCTGCCAATTTGTGATCTCTCTCTGTCAAATAAATAAATAAAATCTTTTAAAAAAATTTCTAATCAAAGGTCTTAACACTTTATAAGCAATCTTATTTTTTTTAAAAGACTTTATTTATTTGACAGACAGAGAGAGAGAGAAAGAGATCACAATAGGCAGAGCGGCAGTGGCAGAGGGAGAAGCAGGCCCCCCGCTGAGCAGCCAGCCAGTTTCAGGGCTGATCCCAGAACTCTGGGATCATGACCTGAGCGGCAGGCAGATGCTTAACCAACTGAGCCACCCAGGCGCCCCTTTATGAGCAATTTTAAATCTTCCAAGAAGGTCCGTGATGCTGAACTAGAACAAAAAAATCATTCAAACTGAGAAGTAAACAGTCAAGCAAATTCTGTTAATGTGTTTGAAATAAACTCACGTATTCGCCCTAAATCTATCTAAAGCAAAATGCTTAGGTAGATTAAAAATTTTTAATCAGAATTTTCTATAAATACACTTTATAAAGTCAATCACAAAGATTATGAAACAGTTTTATAACTCCTACTTGTGCAATATATTATTAACATTAACAAAAAACCCCTGTAGGATGGAAATTATGTTATATAACAGATGATCCACTGGCAGCATATTTTTGATGGAATTAGGGTTATATGAACAAAGGTTTCTCATTAAGATTCATCATCATCAAAAAAAAATCAACATAACTGAGAGAGCCATAAGCAAAGATACAAACTGTAAACCTATAAAATTCTAAGTACCAAAACTCAAGCATTTTGTTACTATATCCACTCATTATATACTGACCCCAAAAGCAAACTTCCATCTCACTACAAAATACAAGTATGACATTATTTTGATCTAAAATGGGCTAGGCTTATGCATCATTCAATCACTTATAACTGCCATCTTTTTTCTAATTTACAAAGGCTTTCTGGAGCCACTTCTGTGAACCAGGCCTCTTACATAAGAGACTCAAGAACTCTTCACAGAGAAGTTCACTCTCTAGCAGGTAGAGACTCTGAACACCGCTCGGCTGCGAGAACCACCACAGGTGCACCCGCAGGCTCCCGAGCCAGGCCTCCCACCCAGCACACGGCAGGTCTGCCAAATCCCAGTCTGGGCGCAGTGTGTGTACAAGTCTGGCTTTGTTGTCAGTCCAGCCAATGCCAAGTGAGGCAAGCCTTCCAGCCACCAGCCCCAGGACCCAGGTTTTCATGCAACTTCTGAATACGCTCAAGACGCTCCCACCTCCGTTCTCACTAGTCCATGCTAGTATCTCTCTGTGTGTACTTACCACCCAGTCCTGCAATCGACAGCCACGTCAGCTTGGCGGTTTACTGACAACCACCAAGGACTAGACCTACCTGCACATGGCCCATGCAGAGACACTTCCGTCCCACACACAGGACAATAACTACATTAAGTCATTGGGTTGTCAAAAACAATTATCATGTTATTCATAGAAGCTTCGCAAAAAAGTTCAGAACTAACTATCTCTAACAACATTGAGTTTTTTATGAACCAACTTTTCAACCGCTCCACTGAGCAGCCTGAGCAGAAAGACAGCCTCCCACTTCAGATCCATTATATCACCACTAAATGCCTCTTGGGCCCACACTTATTCCCACCTCCAAACCCCTTCTGTTACTGGTACCATTATTCTCAATCAACACCTCACATCTCATCAGTTACCAATTGGCAGTAAGTCAGCCTCCATAACAGCTGTCAAACCACCCTCTTCTTCCTGTGCTCAGGGCCCCAATCTAGTTCAAGTCTTTTATTCTTCACTGGGCCACTGCCAAAGCCTCCTAATGGATCTCCCCAGATCCATTTAGGTCATCCTGGCAGACAAAGCCTAATACTTCAATACTCCGCTCAAAACCCTTCATTGGCTCCCTACCACCTGCAAAGGTAGAACATGCCAATGCCTGGCATTCAAGTCCTTCCGAGATCTAATCCCTCTGTACATTTCCCATGCTGTCCTCATGCTATTTCACACATTCAAATGACATCCTAAGGTTTGCGAACCTAAAGGCCTTTAAGGTCCAACATCTAGCAAAGAAGGGATGGGCCTCAGCACAGGGAGTGGTTGTAACTGTGGTTAAAGGCAAAGTTCAAGACTCTTTTCCTAAAAAATAGATTAAAAAAAACTGAAACCCATCATGCTGGGCAAACACCTCTGGAGACCACCCTGGCCCAGGGGCTTGCACACTGCAAGCTCTGCTGGTCACAGGGGCCCACCGTGACACAAGCAGCTGCGCCCCCGGGCCCCCACAACCCCGATCATGCTGTAGCCTCCGGTACAGTGCCTGAATCTCTCCCTCCAACCTACTGAAAGTGGGGCCGGCTCAGAAAACACCTTCCACAGAGCCTTCCCACATGCCCTCCTCCCTTCTCCAAGCTATGAGGAGCACACTGTACTTCCCGGGCATTACAATGTGTAGTTCATGGTGTGTTTCCTCTCATATTAGTTACTTCCAAAAGCAGCTAATGCTTCAAGGCTCCCTTTACTATGTGCCAAGCATTTTACAGCCATGATGGTGGATAATATCATCTGCACTGTACGAAGGATAAAACCACAGCGTAGAGAGGTCAAGTACCTGCCCAAAGTCACACAGCTGAGGAGGGGTCAATCTAGGGTTAAAAGCAAGGTCTCTGCTTCGCGACCTTTGCCCTCTCCCCAGATGTGTGCAGCCGCCCTCCAGCACCTGCGTGCATCCTGGATCACCCTCCAGGACTGCAAGCTCCGCGGACAGCAGTGGCCAGCACGTACCGAATTCCACTCCAGACCATGGAGAAAATGCCTTGTCTGGGCAAATACTGACTGGAGAGATGATAAAGTCTCACTTCCTTTAGACTGTTTCCCCTAGAAGAAGCAAGTGGATGGACGAAACCACGAGGCAAGTATCAAGGGTGCCACTACTACAAACATAGTACTCTCAGGTGACCAGCACCAAAATCAACAAATAAAACCTTGCCAGCTCCCCCGGAGCCTGCCATGTCCCTTCCAGATCACAGCCCCCTGAGAGGTTATCACTCTCCTGATTCTCCCTTATGGCAAGAATTCCTTGCATTTTCTTTACAAAAAACTTCATTGCCTATATATTTCTAAACATTAGTTTTGCTTGGTTTTGCATTCTTTTTCTGTCTAGCTTCTTCTGCTAAATAAACTTGTGATTTCATTCACCCACATTACGGAGTCTAACGGTACTTTTATTGCCTTATAATATCCCATTGAGGAGCACATCACAATTCATGCACTCTATGGACAACAGGTATTTGGGTCATTTTTGGTTTTTTGCTCAGATGAACAAGGCCAGCAAGAACGTTCTTCTGTACATCTGGTGCCTGTGTGCATACACTGTGAGATACGTGCGGGAGACAAAGTGCTGAGTCACACACACAAGGACCCTTCCCCGTATCATTAGGTAAAGCCAAATCGTTCTAAAAGCAGTTGCCACCTCGTCCATTTTCTGACAGCATACAGAAGACTTCTCTAGTAATATCTTGTGGTTTATTCTGCCTTTCTTGATGACTAATGTGTATTTGTTCATCCCTTTATTAGTCATTTGGGTATCTGCTTATGTGAAGAGTCTGTTCAAGTCTCCATTTTTCTTTGGGACTGTCCATTTTTCTAATTTGTAGTTTTGTGTTGGTTAAATAAGGTTGCAAGTTTGCAAATATCTCTTCCCACCCCGTGGCTTGTCTTTGCATTCTCTTTACATGATCGCCAATGATATGTCTTTGTTCTTCTCTAAGCAAAATGTCTCTGTTGGCAGAATCTCTGTCCTGCTGCCTATCTATACTCTCCAAGTGGATGTCTAGACATCTTAAAAGAACTTCTGAGCTTAGTAAGCATCTTCTTTTCTCTAGCTTCCTTTATTGTAAAAATATGGTATATAATACAAGTGTGTTAATTGACTATTTATGAGATCGGTAAGGCCTCCAGTCAGTGGCAGGCTATTTGTGGTTAAGTTTCAGGGGAGCTAGAAGTGATATACAGATTCTGATCGGGGGATGGGGAGGAGGAGCTGGACCCCTAACCCCTGTGCTGTTCAAGGATCACCTGCACTTCATCCTTGATCATCTAGTACGACCCTCAGTGAAATCGCTGGAGCCTGCAATTCTTTCACTAGGAAGGGCTGTTTCTCAGATTGAATGTCTCCAATGACTAGAAAGCTCATGTTTTCTAGTTCTTCCTCATCCAGTTGTAGAAAGTTATGCTTTTCTAAGAATTTGTCCACTTCATCCAAAATTCCAAATGTATTGCCATATACAATTATTCATGAGTTATTCACTCTCCTTTTGAATGTCTGCAAGAAAAGTTGTGACGTGTTTCCTGTTTCCTAACAGAGATTTCAAGCTTGGCTTTTTTATTTCTTTGAATGTAGTAAGCATGGTTGCTTTGGAGTCTAGTCTGGTAAGTCCAGTATCTACAGTTTCTGTGAAGTCCATTTCTGCTCTTTTGATTCCACTGGTTTACATCCATGAAATCTCCCATCCCCACGTGCCTGGTTCTCCTTATGTGCTGGGCAACGTATTGAACTTATATTTCAGGTGAAACCTGCAGCCTAGGATGATGGTATCTGCCTCCAAAAATTCCATCTTCTTCTGCCAGGAGCCAGAAGCCTGGGTCTACCTTAATCCACAACAAAAGCTTCATCATCTCTTCACGATCAAGTGTTGCAAAACTGGTTTGTTCTTATCCTGAGATGTAGCTCTTCAGGATTCCAGCTTCAAGTGGGGGGTCAGTCATCATGGCCCCCACTTTGGCCAGCCCCGAACTCTGACTTGTGTAACCTCAGCTCCACACAGTTACCAAAGCACAGCTCAGTCTCAGCTGCTCCACAACGAACAGCAAATGCTCTCAGGACAAAAGCAGCCTCAGGAGCTGCGGTCTTCTCAATTCCCACCCCCACACCCCCCCACAGGGCACGGGCCAGCAGGCCTTCCCCATCTTGTTAGTTCTTCATGCTTTTTTAAAAAATTTAAGAGCATTCTGTCTAGCTTTTATTTATCCTCAGTGAGGTCTGTCTGGATTACCTCATCTGTCATTTTCTAAGGGGGAAGGCACATGTAACTTGCAAGGGAACAGCTAGGTCTTTCCAGAAAATTGTTTTCTAGATGTTATTCTCTTGTCAGCATCCTCAACACCGAGGACAAGCCCTCGCTTCGGAGCAGATGGTTCCAGTACAACGTTGGGCTTCCCATCCACCCAGAACACCTAACAGGCCATGTTTGAGTTTCCTGTATCCCCCAGAACATGATGGTGCCGAAAGCATTAACGCCCTTAGAGAAATCTGGTTAGGAGGACAATTTTTAAAAGATGCTCCACAAGTAAGGGAAAGAAATCCTTTCAGCCCTAGAGTCGGCCTACTGCACTGAAAATCCATTCTGTCACTTTCTTCTCCTGAGGACGAGAGTGTGTTCAGCCCAAAGAAAGAACTTATTCTAACTTGAAACATTACTGTGAATTAAAAGGCCACGTCTTTATGGATAAAGATGAAAAAGGGAAAGTAAAGGTAGTTCGCAGCAGGATATAGCTCTGAATTTTAAGCTAATTACTGACTGGGAGGGCTATAAACAGTTTTGAAATGAAAAGAGAACCTACCCAAGAAATGCAAAACATGGCAATATTTATAAGTGCAAAGTCTTAAAATCATTTAGTGTTTCCAGTGATGGCTAAAGGCTATCTACAGTGGAGCCAACAGTCCTTTACTAACTCATCTTTTCAACTAGAAATAAATGCTTACTCCTACCCTGTTTAAGAAAGCAAGCTCTACTCCAGCTTCATCTAATTATTTTTAATGTCATTTTCCATCTACTTTTCTTTTCCCTCTGTGTTTCCCCACATTTTTTCAGGAAGTCAGCACGGGAAGCTTGAACGTCTTTACTCTTGCTCTTACATTCCTGGGCGTCCATACTGCTACATCCAAACTAGCCCTAATGTCAACACACAGACGCACACTTGGAAAGAAACGCCGTGATTTCTTAAGACTAAACAACTGCATCAAGTTTACTGTGTTTTCTAATCATAATGCAAATTGTGTTAGAGATTTTTGGCAGGCTACTAAACAGGAAAATTCTGGCTCATAATTTGGCCTCTGGAGGCTGCATCATTTAAAATCCATTAAAAACATCCCAGGAGCCTTTTGCAGATGTATCAGGGACACAGTGTATAAGCCCCTTGCTCCATGAAAAGAAACAAAGAAGAGACAAAGCTCAAGTTCAGATAATTTGTAATAAAAACAACACACACGCGCGCGCGCGCGCAAACACACACAAAATCCTCTGGCCCAACTGTTCTGTAAGCTATAGGTAATAGCAAATTTTTCAGACCAGCATTAATAGCCCTGAAAAAAGCCAAGAGGGCCCAACTGCTCTGGCCACCTTAATGGAGAACATATATTTCAAGGTCTCTTCTCCTCTGCCATGGGGAGGGCAGGAACAATTTTCCTCTGAATGGAAGCAATGGTATCCTAGCCTAGGTGCCTTTAAAATTAACTAATCCATATTTATTGCCCTGACAGGTGATTTTGCTGCTGGCACTGCCCTCCTAGTGACTTGGCAAACTCAGGGTCAGAGGCAGCTTCCGACTCTGGTGCACATGCTGACGCTCTGTGCCCACTTCCTGTGCCTGTGGGCCCGTCTGCTACCCAGACACACAGCCCTTCTGGGGTTGTGGAAGCATCCACTCCAAAAAGCCCCATCCACTGAGATGGGGTTGGGAGGAAAACTACTTCTCCGGAACTGGGGGGAGCAGAAGGGAAGGGTGAATGAAGCAGAACACCTCTGTCTACATGAATAGGCAGATTCAGGGGCTCACTCGAATTCCACCTCCTGGTTTCATTCCCGTGCCACCCGAGGTGGAGTAATGCTGCTGTACCCTGTCCTCCTGCACGGCATGGCTGGAGGTCCTCTGGCAGTGCCAGCTTCCGCAGCAGCATCTGCCCTCCCCACCCCTCCTCTCCGCCCAGCACCTTTCCATGGATGCAAGGAAACCCCAACAATGTGCATTCCGGAGGGCGTTCTAACCTCAGGGACCAAGTCGGGAACAATAAAGCCATGCCGCTGAACAAGACACCCGGAAGACTTTTATTCTCACGTACTCTGAATCATCAATAGGAATGTGCCCTCCCATAAGGACACAATAATTTCTATGACAGCTATAGTGGCATTCTTTTCTGAGGACCAGATCCAATTTCAAATGTGAATCAAAAGTACAAAACTATTAACCTATTTGTTATTTTAAGGTCTAAAATTTAAAAGTTGGATTAGATTGAAAAGATTCAGAGATATATGTAATACCCAGTACCCTTCTTATCTCAGTCCTGTTCCAGGGTTTTAAAAAAAGAAAAGGTATTTATTAACTCTTGGCAGCAGTACTGGCTGAGAGAAGACTGCAGACAAGAACAGGACTTCCCAAGGAGCAGGAAGTAAACTTGATGCATCAGTCTTCCATAAAAGCCAAGTGAAAAAAAATCCATGACTGCTAAAACCACTATCAATCTCAGCAATGTCAGGCCTTCCAGTTGGCATTGGTGATTGGTAGTTAACAAGGGAGTTAGGCATTATTAAAAAAAAAAAAGTTTTAAGACTGAGGACAAGTGGAATAAATCATATCAAGACTGACAAGACAGTTAAGCTAGTCATTAGAGCATTCTGATAACACTAGTTCTTCATGAACTGAGCATTCCAGAATCTTCTATCACCTGCAAATGTGCCCCAAGTCTGCAGTGGGCTTCAGTACACTGGGCTCCATGACAGATACAGCTATGACAGAACTCTGCTCTCAAAGCCAATGACACAGAAAGTTTCAAAAGGTAAGGACAAAAAAGGCCTAAGAATTTTTACATTTCCTTTTTAGGAAATAAGATATTTTCAAATATAAAAGTAATGCATGTTGCTTTTACAAAAGGAGAAGGAAAGGGATATAAGAAACTTAACATAACCCATAAGCTAAGCACCCCAGTATAACTACAACTAACATTTGGAAGATAGTCTTTTAGACATATTTCCTAACACACATTATATATCAAAAACTGAAGAAGAGGTTGCCTACAAAACATTTCTTGTAAATTTTAATTATAAATTATGGTTAAATACAACTTGTCTTTGAGGTATTCCAGAGCTGAATTTAGTTCTGATGCAGGCTTGTGCTGGACTTACAGAAGTATTTGAAGGTTCTTTTTAGGACAGTTCTCAATCAGATAATCCCATGGCTCAAAAGGATGCAGATTTTTCAGGCAAGTTTTCATAAAATGAAAGCATAATTTTCTGGCTACCCAGTGGATATATACAAGAGCAAGAGAGAAAGCATGCTTTTTGTGTGTTGTTTGTTTCAGTGATATTAACATATTTGAAAATATTTGAGCTATCTCCCAAACTTGATCTTCTAGGACAAAAGATTTCCTCTAATCCACACTTACATAAACTTCCATTTTTAAAGTTATTAGATACCAGTTCCGTTATGGCAAATGGGAAAGAAGTATTTCCTCCACAGCAATAATCTCAATTTGTCCTCAGACCCAAAGAATTCCTTTGAAATGCACATAGAAGCACTGTCCAATTACTATGAGAGACAACAGTCAAAGCATGGTGACAAAACCAAAACTGTTCTACCAACAGCGGTCTCAGTGGCCTTTGGGTGAAGAACGCTAAGCAAACACTTTCCTGATGAACAGGTCAATTCCTTCATTTGTCGATCAGGGACACCTGCATGCAGTTTCTCTTGCAAGCTTTTCAAAAAAAAAAAAAGGTCTCTCTAGAAGCACCATCCTAGAGAGCCGTATTAAAGTAATTACACAATTAGAAAAGTCTATTGGTACCAATTACTCTAAAAGCCTCCAGATGGAGATCCGTTCTACACTGGGTGGCAGAAAATGTGAGCCTTCCACAAAGAACTGGCTGGAGTCCCTGAGGCAAGCCTGGGGGCCCCACTGGGGGGCAAGCCTTCTCCCCCCGCCCCAGCTGTCCCAGCTCTCTCCAACCAGCAAAAACCAGAGGAGGGCTTCAGGGATATTCACCACAAAATGATATGCTGTGATACCTGATGTCTAAAGAAAGAGAGGACCTATCACCCCACAGAACAGACACGGCGCTAAAATTTAGCAGAGACCTCAAACTCAAACTCCCCGACATCTGTCTCCTTTCTTTTTTTTTTAAAGATTTTATTTATTTATTTGACAGAGAGAGATTACGAGTAGGCAGAGAGAGGAGGAAGCAGGCTCCCTGCTGAGCAGGGAGCCCGATGCGGGCCTCGATCCCAGGACCCTGGGATCATGACCTGAGCCGAAGGCAGAGGCTCCAACCCACTGAGCCACCCAGGCGCCCCATCTGTCTCCTTTCAAGAACCTAAGAACCAGGAGAGGGGATGAGTATGGAGTTAGGTTTTCAAGAAGTTCTGGGGATGAACAGTGGTCATGGCTGCACAAAGGGCTGAAATGGTAAATTTTGTGTTGCGTTAATTTTGCTACAGTGTGTGTGTGTTTGTGTGTGTGTACATGTGTACGTACGCATAGCCCAAAAACCACACTGGGGTTTGTGAGAGGTTGTCTCAGAGACATGCTGATCATTTATTTGTCCAGACCCTGCAAGTTAGACCCCGAACAAGCTACAGTCTCACCAAGAGCTCCCCCGACAAGAGAATCACACCTTCATAGGATGTCCTTTGTTTTGACAGAGGGCAAACCTAAGACTTTTGCCACATGGAGACCAGTGGTACATGTTATACACTACTTTCAGCAAAAACAATTTATTGCACTGTTCAGTTCGTACCTTCTTCAATTTCTTGAGAAACATCCATCATGCCCCTTGGTTTTTAATATATGAAAAAAATTTTTCTCCTAATCAAGTAAAACTACTTTTGGGGGGGGATATAAGAATTATGAAAAAAAATCACTATATTTCTCCAGGTTATAGATTTATTTATAGGGTGTTCAGAACTTAAAGTTCAAACCTTCTTATGCCAAGTGTATTATTACAACTAACTCCCTTTTCTGCTGAGCATGGCTCTTATGTTCTCACTCTTATTTAGTGTCTTATTTTAAGGGACATCGATGTCTTTCGGGAAAAGGTGGTTTATGATGACAAACTACACATCACAGAACCACTCACAATGAAGAGGAGTCTTTATAGAGAAAAGGAGCGTGACCTCGCTAGGTTTAGGCAGCTTTATAAATAATTTGGTAAAAGACTCCAAATACTAACAACCATTTAAGTTGAAAACAAATAGGTTTCTTGCAGGGTTAAAAATCAGGTTAAATCATCAAATTTAGTATGTTTACATACTAAACTCAGAAGAACAAACCCTCACTGCGTCCATCCATGTCGTTCTAGAAGCACTCTGCAAAGCAAGTGGTCTGATGTTGCCACGGTAAGAGAATGACAAAGGTCAGGCTAACCTCCTTCCCTTCTCTTCCTCTACATCAGAAAGCACAGGAGTTTCCACACAGAAATTCTGTCATAAATCTCTGCTGGACAAGAATGCCTGGCTACCTCTCTTCTTCACATTTCAACAGCCACCATCTAAATCAAATTTTGTGCAAGACAGTTAACAGTATCTTTATTCAGTAATTAGGAAGAAAAATGAGAATGAAAGAAAGATGGGGCCCCTGCTGTCTGGACCACTGTACGGTCTTAACACTAGAGCTTCCACCCCAGAGCTTCCGGCCTTCCCTCACAGGACTGTCTATGTTGGAAGGTTAGAAAAGGATTTAGGACATTTTTTTTTTAAAAAGCCTCAAGCATCCTTTTATTATAACCTCCCTAAAACATTCTTCAACCAAATCAACGAACGGAGTGGTTGGCGATGCCGCTGAACGGAAGGCACGAAGGAATGCATCCACCTCTCACAGTCCCCTGACAAGGCAGAATTACTCGTCCTCCTGGCATAATTCCAGACCTGCCCATGATCTTGGACAAGCTGTGGTACATACTGAAAATTTAATATCCCTCTTATTCTTAAGTTCATATTAAGTGAACCACAAAATAACTTGCCCTAAAACAAATTTCACTTTTGTAATTTACTAGTAAGCTTTGAGGGGGGAAAAAGGGAGCCTCTGAATCAGAAAAAAACCCCCAAATCTTCCTATATGTTTTGTGTTGTGTCTTCTATAAACTATTAGTGATTAATGTTAAGTTATAATAGCTGTCTGGTATCTCTGTTCAGGAACATATTAGTCACCCATCTGAACACACCTGATTTCACGTACTTTTTTTTTTTTTTTAAGATTTTATTTATTCATTTGACACAGAGAGATTACAAGTAGGCAGAGAGGCAGGCAGAGAGAGAGGAGAGAGTAGGAAGCAGGCTCCCTGCTGAGCAGAGAGCCCGATGTGGGCCTCGATCCCAGGACCCTGGGATCATGACCTGAGCCGAAGGCAGCGGCTTTAACCCACTGAACCACCCAGGCGCCCTGATTTCACGTACTTTTAATAACAGATCATAAGAGATCTCTCTAATATGAGGCACTTGAGGGGCAGGGTGGGGGGGTCGTGGGGGGTAGGGAGGGAAAAATAATGAAACAAGATGGGATTGGGAAGGAGACAAACCATAAGAGACTCTTAATCTCACACACAAAAAAATGAGGGTTACTGGGGGGTGGGAGGGTAGGGATAGGGTGGATGGGTTATGGACATTGGGGAGGGTTTGTGCTATGGTGAGTGCTGTGAAAGATGTAAGCCTGATGATTCACAGGCCTATACCCCTGGGGCAAATAATAATTAAAAAATAAATAAATAAATAACAGATCATAAGATATCTTATATTTCCCCCCAAATTGACATTTCACTTTATGTCCTCATATTTTAGTGCAAAAGACCCACTCCTGCTGCAAAAATGTTTATGTATTCATTATAGACTCAGTGTAAAAGGAGGAAGAAGTCCCACATTTAGTGTTAATCCTCATATTTCCAAAACACTACCTTCAGCAATTACTCCTGTGCTAAGGCTTCAGGCTCATCAGCAACTTTGTGAGGTGCTCAAAGTATAAAATATCTTCCCTTACCTAAGCAGATGAGTCACAGAGCCAGAGTCTTGAGTATTACATCGCTGCCATCTTTACCTGGTATTTTTAATCTCCACAGAACTTTAGCTACGACCTCATCAGCAAATGTTTCAAGCAAAGTGCTCTATCAAAGTCATTTCTTCCTAGAGAGGAAAACAGGCAGGGAAGATATAAGGGGAGAAAAGATAAATTTACCTGCATCAATTTTCTGGAGAGCTCATTAGTGAGGAACTCTTCTTCCTTCTCATAATTTACAGCAAGGGTTTCCTTCTCCTTCTGCAAAGCCTGGATTTTCTTGAATAAAGTGTTACTGATGAATTCCTCCTCTTGCTCAGCCCTGGCTTGCTGTTTGAAAAAAGAAAAAAGGAAAAAAAATAAATTAAAAGAGAGCAACAACAAAAATACGTTAAGGAAACAGGAAATTTACTAATTAAAATATAGTTCTTATTTACAGAGAGGGCACCCATTTTAATGAGACTTCTATTTTTAACTGTGAACCAATGCACCCCAAGATGCATAAACCAGAGGGGCTGAGTCACAACCCTAAAAGCAAATCTGGCTATTCCCCCAAAGGCCCCCCTGTATATGTACAGTCCCTCTTCTTAAAGTGATATCTCAAAGACATGAATAAAGACTGTTTTACAGTTTTTAGAATCAACTCCAAGTCAATCACTAGACTACAGGGAGTTCCTCAGATGGCAGACACGTCCAATTCTGGGGAATATGCCATCCATTCGTGATAACTCCCTGCAAGTCACTACATCTCAAAGGTTTATAGTTAAAATATCTAGGCAATAAGTTTTACTGAAGTAGAGAAATTCAACTTGCTTAAAAGTAAAATCATGTCACCTCTTTAGGATGTTACTGAAAGGGTTTGGATATGCAATTCTAAAATCTACATGGATTCGGTGACATGCTCAATGAATAATAATCATAAGGAAGTGCATCAGTGGCTAGAAAGTATTACTGAAGTAGCAGGATTCCAACCAGTGAAAAGTAAGGGTGGATGAAAGTTTTATTTTTTTACTTTATTAATTTTCCACTGGGAATTTTTTGGAGGTGACGGCAAGGACTGGCATATTTTAAAAACAGAATTTTAGGGCATCTGGGTGGCTCAGTTGTTAAGCGTCTGCCTTTGGCTCAGGTCATGATCCCGGGGTCCTGGGATCGAGCCCTGCATCAGGCTTCCTGCTCAACGGGAAGCCTGCTTCTCCCTCTCCCACTCCCCCTGCTTATGCTCCCTCTCTCTCTCTCTGTCAAATAAATAAAGAAAATCTTTAAAAAAAACCACACACACACAGAATTTTAAAAACAGAAGAAAAGAGGGTCAGGATAATTCAATGGGGAGAATATCTTCTGTAGCACCCCCACCCCATCCTATGTTTTACCAGAATAAACAGAAAAACCTAACCAACCTTAAAGGAAATTAATCTTTTCAGAAAAACTTGTTTCAAGTGAACTCAACTCTACTCAAAGCACTTTTTAAACCACATCATTGTGATGCATTAATCCCAAATAATGCATTCCTGTTTTATCAGCCAAGTCGACACAGAAAGCTCCATCAATTCCAAGCCGCCAGCACCTGTCACTTACAATAATACAAAAGCCAGAGGGCAGGAGACAAAAGGGCACCAGCACTAAATAATTACCACCTTTTATTGTAAGACCTCTGACAACCACCCCCAAGCCTGCTGGTTTAGATTTCTGTACATATTCACTACTCGCTTCCCCAGCGCCTGTGTCCTAACAGCCACGGTGTCTGGAGAGCCTGTCCTCTGTGCTCCCCATCTCTGTGGCCGAAAGGAAGCACCCCAGCCCCCAGAACTGCTTGTCAAGGAATTCTACGAGAGCCGCTCACAGGACTTCAACTGAAAAACAGAACTACACAAAGAGTGGGAACTTTGAGAGAAGGTCCGGTGTACTCGAGTTCTTGAAGAAACCACCGGGCTAGGTCAGGAGAACTGAGCACCTAGGGGCACATCTCAACTAATAAATGTTTCTTTCCATCCACGAGCAACCAGGGAGAGGTCCCTAGGTTCCAGGGGGTTCCCCCACACCTGGTGTTTTTTTAGCCCTTCCTAGTGCCGTGCTCTCCACCATGGCCCAGAAAATCTCCTGGGGACTGGTGCTTCCCCCTCCCCCCTTGAAATGACTCCCCACTCCCCTTTAAAACTCACGTACGTCCAGGTGTAATCGGCAATGGGCAGGAATCCAAAGTGTTTACGGGGGCACACATGACACATATATCCAAGCCCACAATCTGTTCAAGCTACTTGTTTCTCTGGTTTTGATTGACAACGTCCTACATGATTTGATTTCTGATTATTCTAGAAGTTACAGACCGGAAAGGTAGAGAGGAACTATAATGCCAGTGGTTCTGCACTTAATTTTTCGAAAGGGTGTTGGCCACACACTATTTTCATTATCAGGTCAGACTCGACTTCTTACATGTTGCCACATGCTCAGTATTTCAGAACCTGGTGTATTTGATCACAAGCAGTCAGAGAGCCAGACTCAGGCTCTGCGGACCACCCTCCCCTTTGCACTGGGGCCTGGAAGTAAGAAGCGGGAAATAAGGGATAAGCCCTAAGTGTTTGTTCATGGAGCTTCCACCCCTGCCTCCCCCTTCACCTAACCATTAAGTTTCAGGGACAACAGATTTCAGTGTAATATAAAACAGAACTCTGTGATGAAAAGTAGATTTGTGTTTGCCAGGGGCTGGGGGCGGGGGGCATGTGGAAGATGGGGAACGACTGCTAATGAGCTCAGGATTTCTTTCTGGGATGATGAAAATGTGCTGAAATTAGTGCTAACGGTTTACACAACCTTGTGAATATACTAAAAATCAATGAGGTATACTTTAAAAGGGTGGATTTTATCGTATGTGAATTATATTTCGATTAAGAAAAAGCACTCTGAATAATTAGCAGGGTCTGCATTTCACGGAGCACCTGGCTTCCTTTGCAATTCTTCCCAGAGAAAGCAGCAACATTTTAACAGGATGGGGGCGGGGAGGCGTTGAAGAGCACCAGATCTGCTCTAAAGTGCCTTCCCGAGTAAGTGACACATCGCTGGTCGTGAGAGGCTGAGGCTTTAGCTAACGAAATTATTCACCAGTTCAGAATAGCCACTTAATTCTAGGCAAAGCCCATTAAGGGAAAATGCCGCTCTCAGGACCCCTGAATAACATGCGGAACTGCTCTGCGGAGGCTTGTCAAAGCCTCTCTAACCTCACGCGGGCTGGACCGGCCCCCACACAGACTCCATCAAAGGCCCCCTTTAAGCTAAGTTTTTGCCACGTTTTCGTCCGAACCTGGGGTTGTTTGTTCGTCTGCCTCCCGCAGCATCTGACATCCAGAGGAAAACCACTGGGAGGACAAAGATCCCAAGTCCCCAAAATGTAAAACCGAGTCCACCCTTTCTCTAACTGGGCACAGACCATTGTAGGAATTAACACATAAACGAGGACAAAAGGCAAGATGCGGTCTCCTATTGGAGCCTCAGAGAAAACCGTTTAAAAGATCAGAGTGGACGGACAACCAGGGGTGAACCTGACGATCAGAGTCTGCGCCGAGAGCCACACAAAGCAGCCCGCGCCGCCACTCCCCCCGCAGCCTCCCATGCGATGGGCCACGTCTGCCCAATGTCAGGCTGAGGCCTGGCTCTTTCCTCCCCTAACTCCGAAACAAGCCTTTCATTTAAGCTGTAAGCGAATTATCCTTCCAATTTATGCCCCCCAAATTAGACAACAGCCTGGGAGACAGTGGCCTAGGAGCAAAGAAGCAAGGCCCAGGCACCATTCACCAGGGGGACAGAGAGGAGATAAAACAAGCTACTGCTTCCCTTTTTATCTGAAAGGCTTGACAATTTCAGCATTCCCAAAGACATCCAAATTCAACAATAAAATTGTATTTCAAAAGCTAACTATAAGAATCGTGGTTCACCTATAACCCCATAAACTCTCCAAAGAAAATGTGAACAAAACATTAGGAATACTTTGAAGGAGGAAAACTTTTTTCTGTGTTCTGCCTATGTCTGTAGAGTCGAAGACTGGGAAAATCTGGGGGGAAATTTTTAAATATCTGTAATTACAGCTGCATGATCCATACAGTTCTAGATGCTGTGTTCAGAAATGGAACAGCTCGGGGGTGACCATACTCACTTATTCCCCAGCAATGATCATCTGAGGGCTGTGAGTAGGAGGACCACGGCAGGAAGCATCTCACCATCACTCACTCTTGTCCATCCTATCAAAAATCCAAGACTAAAAAAAAAAGGGAAACCGTAGAGAAATAGGCGAGGAGGCAGGACTGGAGAAATTTACCAAGGACTCTGGCAAAAATAAACACCAACCAAGTTCTTAGAAGAATTATTTTCTCCGGAGTCACCACATATTTAGGCAACCATACTCTGAGCACAATTTTCTGTGAAGAAGGAAAACACAGCTCATTCTGACCCACTGCTATGATGACCAGGGCACAAATTTGATAGGAGATTCCAGTGTGATTGTTTAGGGTTTCTGTTCTTTATCAGCAGCACTTTGGAGATCAAGGGTGGGTGGAGAAAGGAGAATTCAAAAACTCTCAGCAGCATTCACTGCTGACGAGAAAAATCCGAGTGCCAAAACCAAACTCGTGTAGGATGATGCAATTCCTGATCTGTCAAGCATGAGAAAAAGAACAGTTTTCCAAAGCAGGCAATCAATATTTGATAGCAGCCATAGGTAGAGGATATAATCAAGAGAAGATACGAGTGACTACTAAGAACATATTAGCATTTGTTTTCACCAAAAATTACTTTTAAGTTGATTGCTGACTTGTTTTAATGACAAAAAATCATAAAGGTAAGATTACCTTGAAGCTCAAGTGCTTAAGAATCCAGGCAGGCTCTATTTATTATTTTAATTATCTAAATTTAGGAATCTATTTGAATATATTATTTAAATTCACTATTCTGTTGCTTAGTCACTTACAACCCGTATTTTAATGATCTTAACATCTCAGTTTGAAACAGCATCGGAAACAAAATTGTTTCAATCGTAGGAGCCACCCAACAAAAAGCCAGGCAAGTGACTGGAGCCCTATGCCGTCTCCACTGTCATTTACTAGGGTTACCACAGCGCAGTCTGGGGGGATGCTGAGTTCAAAAGAACCCATGCCAGACGGCTGGTTCCTCTCAGAGGATTTGCCTGAGTCCCATCAGCTGTACCACTGGGTTTATCCACAACAAACCACTGTCCTGCCGTGGTCCAGCTGGGTCTGTTTAACATTTTAGTACCAGTACCGCAGGGGTGGGTGACAGGTGACACAGATGATAAGTCTATTAAGTACCTTCACTTCTTCGATTAGAAGAACTAGAGAGATGATTTCAATTACATGTAGAATTAGAACTTGCCACTTAGTCTGTGGAACTACTAGGCTGTTATGTGTTTTCTCCACATACTGTGCACTATCTAGGCTTATAGTAAGAACAGTTAATAATTAGTAAATTCAAGCACTTATTTATCCCATGCCAGTACCGCCAGCAAATCACTGAGTACACAGGGATCAGAGCAGAATCACTGTCAGCCCTTGCGACTGGGCTTTTCTACACTAGATACTACACCCAGGCCATCTGCAGGACTGCGGGGCCAGAGAGAAACAGCTAGAAAGGGGGACTTGCAGGGCAGGAAGAGCTCAGAGAATCTCGAGGTTAAGAACGACTCCAACAGCTCCAGGTTTTATCAACCTGCTGTGCCTCTCAGGCCAGCTTCAGTGGAAGACCGGTCCTCGCCACTCTGCTGTCGGACCGCCTGCTTTACAAGATGCCCACCTCCAGCTGAGAGACCCCAGACGGGCCATGTGACCTCTCGGGACCACTGCTTTCTCCTCTGTTAAGTGAAAAGAATGGCACCTCCTTCTGGGTTGGTGTGAAGATAAATTCATAGACTTCACAGAGCATCTCGCCTAAGGAAGCACTCAAAAGATAGTTACCAAAAGGCCTGGGGAGAAGCATGTACAAGAAGATCAGTGAGAAAACAGTGAAGTCTTATGGAGTCTCCATTTAATGAAAAGTTGGAATGGACATAATTATGGCATATCCATAGAAAAACATAGTGGAATCATCAGAAAAAAAAATACGGTTTGCATTTACCATCATGAAAAGATGTCCAACAACAAATGGCTATGTGAAATACCAAAATGGAATGTTTACATCTAACGTAGAAGGACCCTCGGCTTAATTCCCCAAAAAACCCCACATCAAGGACACAATGCACTATGAATAAATTAACAGAAACAACCTATTTACAGCTCCACACATAACACACTAACTACCCTACCCTCATGATCAGCAAAGCCTTCAGATATCCAAGTTCGCATAAACTATAAAATTTTATCTAAAACATTACAAAGAAATAAAATAAGGTGAATGAGCAGCAAGAGAATAGATCAGGCAGGTTTGAAAAAGAAAACAGAACTTCTTGAAATAAATGTTTAAATTCATCTTGCATTTTGTATTTCAATAGCAAATTTGACACAGCTGAATAGCAAACACTGAAACACATAAAAATTAGTCCAGAATGTAGCACAAAGAAACAAGAAAATGGGAAATGGGGAGGATATCAACAGATACAGGAAGGAAATGAAAAATCTGACACATATCTCACTAAAGATGAAGAGGGAGAGAATATTTGAAGAGATGATGGTTTCAGATGGGTTATCTCAGAAATACCATCTGAGATTTCCCCTGAATTAATGAAAGGCGAGAATCTATAAATTTAGAAAGTACCAAGAACTGGTACCTAGACACATTTTAATCCGACTGTACAACATTAAGACGAAAATCTTAAAAAACAGTCTAAAGAAAAGACAGTTGATCCATAAGGGAACAAGCTGACAATCACTTCTCCACATCAACAGGGAAAAGACACAACGGAATATTCTCAAAATGTAAGACAAAACAACTGGCAAACTGTACTAGGATATCAAGAAAAACTGTCTTTCAAGAAAGAAACAAAAACCACATTTCTCATATAAACCCAAACTGAGCTCATCACCAATAGACCTACCTACACTAAGAAGGCTTCTACAGGATGGACTTATCCCGGAACTGCCTACAATGCGCAAAGAACTGAGGAGCTAACAGACCAGTAAAAATGAAGGACAATCTCAACAAAGACAACGTCTCGTCTGGGAGGTGAAAATGTCAGTGAGCCCTCTTGCTCAACTACAGACCCCAATAGTTAAAACCGGAAAGAGAAGCCCGCTTAACTCATCCTCTAAGTATAAGCCACGGTGTTTATTTCTTATCGCACTTTCTTGAGGCATTGAAGATGCTCTGTAGTGACCAGGAGTGCATGCAAAGAAGACCACCCGCCACCAAATCCCCATCCTTGCCCGTGATCACGGGCTGCACACATACCAACCCCACTCATGACCATGGCCGCCTGCCTGCTTTCTTGCAGGAACCCCAGGAACCGCCCCTATAACACTCCAGGGTCGACCTGTGGGAAGTCGGCTGGTAAGGCTTCTTGAGCCTGCTGCCTCCCCAGGCTGCCAGCATCAGAAATAAATTTCTCCTTCTCTTTTCCAAACCCCTCTTGAGTTACTAGCTTCTCCTGCAACAAGTGTACCCGGCAACAGCGTTGGCAAACGCAGCCAGGGGTCGTACTCTTGATCTGTCCGGGCCCCCTGGACCCACCCGGCCGGAGCGGGTGGCGGCAGCAGGACGCGGGGACTCGCCGCGTTTCTTTCCCGCGCTAGCCGCTGTGCTAGAGCATTCAGAAACAAAAATACTGAACTAGCACCCAAATACTGAACAGTGATAGTGTCGGTCAGAGCGGATGGTGAGAATTAAAACATTTTAAAGTCCTCATATTTCCTAAAGATCTAACATACTTCTTTTAAGTGTGCAGTCGAATTTCAAGGATAACTAGTAAACGAACAGAAATAGAGAACACCTAAACCAGCAGGAAAAAAAAGTATTTTAAGTTAAAAGGTACGAAAAGAAAGAAAAAGAGGGCAGAAAGAAGGAAACTACATCAGTAATCATAACAAGCCCAAGTAGACTAAACAAGAGAGATTGTGAGATGCGGAGGGGGCAACACCACAAGATATTAGATGAAAGGGTTCTAAGTACAGAGATGAAAAAAAGATACATCACACAAACAATAACCCACCCTCCAAACTGGGGGACACAAGGTTATATTAGTATCTGTCTTAAACAGATTTTGTAACAAAACACATTTTGGGGAAGTTCTATCAAGCACAGAAAAATAGACGAAAATTCAAAATATGATGACTGGCAAAGAAAAAACAAAACTATCAGTATCGGCAACATTATTTAAAAACTATAAAACTCAGAGGCATGGGCGGCTCAGTTGGTTAAGCATCTGATTCTTGATTTAGGCTCACATCATCATCTCAGTGTCCTGGGATCTAGCCCTGCATTGGGTTAGGGGCTCAGCGGGGAGTCTGCTTGAAGATTCTCTCTCCCCTTCTGCCTCTGCCCCATCCCGTGCTCCCTGCTCTCTAATGAATAAATCTTAAAAAAAAAACAACAACTATAAAACTCTCCTGAAAATTCAAATAATTAGGAGAAAGACAAAGCCCATGGCACTTTGTATGTACCAGCCATAAACAGAACAGACATTTCAAAAAGATACTAATGATTCGAACATGAAAATTTAAGGCACCTAAGAACAGATCAGCCAAAAGATATCAAAGATCTCAATGAAGAAAGTAAGTCTGAACTGAAATATTCTTAATAAAGAAAAATACATGATAGATCTACAAATCTACTACTGTAGATGTGTCGATTCTTCCCCAAATCGGCCACGAATCCAACACAATTTAATCAAAATACTGACATGGTTTTTTAAGAAACCTGAGGAGCTGATTCTAAAATCTTTGTTAGAGCACAAAGGCCAGAAGAGGCAGACCTCCCGAAGAATATGAGGAAGAAACCTGCCCTACCACGAAGAGACTTCCTATAAACCTCCAGCTATTCCCTCATACACTGCTGGTGGGAAAGCAGAGGGCTGCCAGCCCTTTGCATGCAGTCTGGAAGATTCTCAAAGTTAACCCTCGAGTCACCATATGACTCAAACCCCTGCTGTCTATATGCCCAAGAACACTGAAAACCTTTCTTCACACAAAAACTGGTATACAAATGTTCCAAGAAGCATTATCATTATAGCCAAAACATGGGAAGAACCCAAATGTTCGTCAGCTGATGAACAGATAGACAAAACGTGGTATGGCCATAAAAAAATAAAGTCCTAATTGTACAACACAGATGAACCTTGAAAATATCTTCTTAGTAAAAGAAACCAGACAAAAAAGGCCACAGAACGTATAATTCCACTTACATGAAATGTCCAAATCAGGCAAATCCAAAGGGACAGAAAGTACATTAGCGGTTGACTAGGGGTGAATGTGGGGGGAAGTAAGAAATGACCACTAACAAGTATGGGCTTGCTTTTGGGGTGACAAAAATGCTCTGTAATTAAACAGTAGTGATGGTTACATAAGTTCACTAAAACAACTGAATTGTACATTTTAAAAGCGTGAATGTTATAGTATGTGAATTAGCTCTCAATTTAAAAGGGGGTAGGGGGCTTAAGCCACTCTGGGAGATACAACAAACTCGTCACTCCCCACCGCCCCAGGCCAAGAGTGGAACAGGGGGTGAGAGGATGGGGAGGTCTCCCCCCAGGGCTCAAAAATCCACTGCCTCTGGGAAACGGGTGGGGAAACTCTGTCCTGAAGACCCACAGTGGACTCAAGTCAGAGAGTGGCTACAGAAAAGCAGTGCTGAAAACACTGTGTCTCTATGGCCCAAGCACACACCCAAGACTAGACCAGAGGAACGGAGAACCACCCCTTCCTCTACAAGGAGCCTAGCAATGAGAAACCAACCCAGTGGTCTAGGCTCAAGAGGGGGCAAAGGCATGGAGATTACCGTAGCCCAGGCATTCGAGCACTTCTAAAAACAGAGAAGCAGAGCAAAAACATGAAGAAAATGGGGTACCAGACGCCCCTCTCTAAGTATAAGGTACCGGAGGAATTTGAAGCTTGCGGTACAAGGACAAAATACGAACATCAACAAAACTCAAATCCAGTTCAATTACTGATTAGATGGACTCAATCTCACATTGATGGTCCAACGGAAGAGACATGCTCATTTCTGGGT
This sequence comes from Ailurus styani, assembly GCA_002007465.1. Lineage (NCBI taxonomy): Eukaryota > Metazoa > Chordata > Mammalia > Carnivora > Ailuridae > Ailurus > Ailurus styani. Next base: position 896,400 of record LNAC01000491.1, on the reverse strand, counting down.
ATAAATATTACTTATCTCAGTCTTCGACATACAATATCTGTAGTCAATCAAAAGTTACCAAAAAATTAAGGGTGCCAGGCTGGCTAGTTGGAAGAATGTAAGACTCTTGATCTCAGGGTTGTGAGTTCCAGCCCCATGTTGGGTGTAGAGATTACTTTAAAAATAATAAAAGCAAAAACGTCCTATAAGGGTAGGAGAAAGAAGGATTCCCCCCCCCCTTTAAGTACGGAGCCAATGCAAGGCACAGTTTTCACAAGTTTCTTTGGTATTTTCTCATTTTCCCTCACAGAATTATCTGTCTCTTATTGGTATACTTACCAGATTGGTAGTACACTCAAAGTGCTCTAAAGGTCCTACCCCAGTATAGCATAATTCCCAAACAGTCCTTCCCCAAAAGGAATCATGCCCTCAAATCAGCTACCTACCTTTCAAAACAAAACTGTGAGCATCTAGCAGCCCTTCCAACTGGCAAATTGAGAAGCAATCAGACTGACCTAAATTATACTAAAATGTGAAAGACTGTTTTCTCCAACCCTGTTGATTTCTTACAAAGGACAGGAGGGTATAATAGGATCCCTGGCTGAGTATCTTCATTCTATCAGTTATCTCTGCTTGGGTAACGAACCATCCCAAAATGTAATGCTCATAACAACAGCAATATATTATTTGTCATCATTCTATACTCATTCCCTTGGCTGGTTTCTTTGAGCTCACCCATGTCGCTGCACTTAGCTGGAAGTCCAGTTGAGCTAGGATGATCCGAGATCAAGGGAGTAGGAAAAAGTTTTCAATCTCTTAATGAGAGAAGCAGTAAAATACTACTCAATCAGGATACTTTCCTTTTTCAAAGTTTCTTCTTGTTTTGAAGACACAGATTTCCTAAAATCTCTCAAGGTTTTTCTATAAATGATCAGCATGGGAGAGGAGCCACTCTAAAATTTGGTTAGTACTTTAGGTCAGCATTAGTAGGAGGACCACCTGCATTGTTAATGACCATAATGAGTATGGAGAGAAGTTTTTTTGTTTGTTTGTTTTTTTAATCGTACCATGATCGATTCCTACTGCTAAAACTCATTTCCTTACTAGAGGATGTAGAGTCTCCCAGTGGAATAACAATACATTTCCCCAATTATAAATACGGGAACTGGTCCTGCAAGATCATGATGGGCGATCTCCTCGGATGTATAAGCAGTATATAAAAAGAGATCAGGAAAAACTGTGCCTACGAGTCTCAGGCACATACATCTGTAAGAACGACGGTCATAAACTGGATAAACTAGAGATACCAAGAGAGAAATGAGCACATCAGTGTTCTGTGTTTGTGATTCCCATCACTCATTAACTTCAACCCATCATCTTCTTCGCCCTGATGATATTACTACCTCCAGGGTACATCTTGGCTCAGAAGCCATGGGGAAAGTTATCCATCACTCTGGGAAGATGTGCTCTTAAAATGGAGGCCTCTAGGGGTGCCTGGCTGGGTCCGTTGGTAGGACATGTGACTCTTGATCTCAGGTTATAAATTCAAGCCCCAGGGCGCCTGGGTGGCTCAGTGGGTTAATGCCTCTGCTTTCGGCTCAGGTCATGATCTCAGGGTCCTGGGATCGAGGCCCGCATCGGGCTCCCTGCTCGGCGGGGAGCCTGCTTCCCCCTCTCTCTCTCTCTGCCTGCCTCTCTGCCTCCTTGTGATCTCTCTCCCTCTGTGAAATAAATAAATAAAATCTTTAAAAAAAAAAAAAATTCAAGCCCCACGTTGGGTGCAGTGATTACTTTAAACAAACAAACAAACAAACAAACCCTGAGGCCTCTATCCTTTTTTCCATAAGAAAACCACTAAGGCCACACCCTTTACACCTCTACCTATCCCCAAACACCTCGAGACTTCCAAACTTGGTGCCAGGGCGTAACTGAGACCCGCAGAACAGAAATATGAAATCTCTACAGCTCAACAAGCTTGGAAAAATGGGCATTACAACTCAGCAGCCAACTGTGCTAAGGAATCTGGCAAGCACGTCCTACTCCAAAGGATCAATAGGGGGAGCTGTGGTACAGTAACCCCAGCGAAACAGGAAGGTAGGTCAATTCCAGGAAGACAGACAGGAATCTTTCCTCCCAGAAGGTATATTTACATCAACAGAGCCATCATGAAGAAAATTAAAAACGACAAAACAACAATTGAACGAAGAACAAGCTCACTGGTGGTCACTTTCACCCTAGAGACTACAAACAATTAGTGTTCCAGATTGAAGGCTGGTCATGCACCATTCACGATGTGCCTAACTCACCAACCCTGCATTAGGAACCATGTCCCCACTGTTTCTGACGTGGGCAAGGGTAAGCCTCAGAACTACTCCCAGGAGGAAACCCTCGTCAATAGCAGGCTTCCCCCTCAACAGTAAGTTCCCAACCAGAACAGCTGACAAGTAGAAGCAGCAACTACAGTGATTAGATTTTTAAAATATAATTCAGTACATGAGAGAGAATCTCCTCCATGGCAAGCACTGGATGGATTCGGCAGTGAGTACCACTGACGCTGTCCCTGCCCTGAAGGGTTATATAATCCTCCTAGCAATTAAACGAAAGTAACATCATTAATCTATACACTTAGCAGCTGGCCTTGGAGTGATCTTGGCTGCATAAAATAGCCTGAACAATCAAGGGATTTAAAATGAGATTAAGCCGCACAGAAGAAAAAGGTCTAAGACTCTATCCACTACAGTAACAGAAGACACGGCCCAGCACGTAAGCAGTCCAACAACTCCTGAATGAGGGGTATAAATGTACACAAATACACAAACTTTATATTATACACATGCATACGTATGTGTTTTTAAATGAATCATTAACCCTGTGGACTCCACTTCTACACTCTACGATAATGGCAGTCCATATTTAAGTATCGATTCTATCTCCGGCACTCTAGGAGGCCCTGTTCCATACATCTCATTTGATTGATACGTGGGCTTCAGCCCCACATAAAAACAAGAGCTGAGAGAGGTCAAGCAACTTGCTCTAGGATCGCAGCTATTAAGTATCAGGGTTACAGTTCAAACCTAAACCCTGGACTGGCGCCAAAGCTCCAGGTCCTTGTATGGCCAACTCCACTGTTCCAGTAACAGTGTCTCCGCCTAGGGCAGCGGATGTAGCGTGATGCTCCAGAAAGCAGCAGAACCCCAAGCTCAGCCTTAGAGCCAACATGTGCTGATGCACTGTGCCTGGGCTTCACAAAGCAGCTCATCTTGGGGAGGAGATACCCTGTAATTTCCTTTCCCAAATGAAGTAACTGAACGGTGGGTGACTGACAGGTAACCTTTCAGAACTGCATAAGAACCACTTTTTGCTACTGCTACCAATTTCCTGATGGCACCCACACTGCTGTTCCCAGGCTGACAGCACGCCTTGGGAAGTTAGCTTTACTCCACAAGCTCTTCTCCCCTGCTCCTGCAGAGTGAATGAAGATGTATCTGTCGGGATGAGGGAAGACAGGTCACAGGAACCATGGGAGCAGGTCAGCCACAAGCAGGCCAGTGAGAAACTGGATTCAAGTCTATGAGGAAACTGTAGGATAAGAAAAGTCTCTATGTGTATAAAAGAGCCCATGTATAGCAGGCCTAACCACTATCCTCTGAAAGGCTGCTTACAAAGCTTAGCCCTTACCTGGTGACTGGGAACTTGAATTGGGAAGGGTTCCCACCACCCTGATTAAAGGGGCTCGTTGTGTCAAAACGCTACAAACGTTATGGTTTGTGATGAACTCCGGCTTTCCTTGGGTATCTGGAATTTGGGGACATGCTAAGCAGAGGTGCCCACATGATCCGTCTCAGTGAAAGCACGGGTGCTGAGTCTCTATTGAGTTTCCCTGATAGATGACATGTCACATGTGTTGTCACACCTGTGGCTGGGGGGAAGTAAGTACATCCTGTAGGACTATTGGGAGCGAACTCTTAACAAGCTCATGCCTGGCTTCCTCCAGACTTCGCTCTGTGAACCTTTGCCCTGTGCTCATTTTGCTTTGTAGCCTCCAGCTATAATAAACCTCAGCCATGATCATGACTGCATACTGAGTCCTGAGAGTTCTCCCAGCAAATCCTCAAGCCTGGGGGTGGTCTTGGCAACCCTGGACTCACCCTGTATCTAAAAAGAAGCCCTTTCATCTAGCTTTCCAAAACCATGGGAGCCACAGAAAGAAGCACACATCACACCGTAATGATTTCAGTGTAATGGTATAAGCTATAACCCAAAGTCTGAACTTAAGTGCACCCTGACTAAGGCCGTGAGAGACTACTTAGCCAGAAAAACCTCCCTACATCTCCAGACTCTTAACCAACTACCTACTTACCGGCTTCAACTGGAGATCATGAAGGAACCTCAAACACAACCAACATCAAACACATCTTGAATAAACCTTGGTTTTTCTTTCCCTCACTTCCTTGTGTCCAGTTCAATCCATGGGAACACCTTCTTTCTAACTGAAATAGATCTAGAATGTTTCTTTCTATTCTTCTCCTTGTGTCTGTTCCAGACGCCACCATCTCTTATCCAGTTGACAACAGTCACTGAGCCAGCCCTGCAGATTCTTCTCCTCTTGCTCTCCTATAACCTATGCTCCATTCTGCATCCAAACTGATTTGAGAGGCAGAAAACGAACCACTTCATTGCCCTACATCAAGCCCTCCAGTGCCTTCCCACGATACTCAGAAATGGGAATCCCTTCCGGTAATCGACCAACCCTCCGTGACCCGGTCCCTGCCCGCCTCTCCCCGCCGCGCTCCTGACGCTCCGGCTACGCCAGCACATCTACTCCCACACACGCCAAGCTCATGATTCCTGTGGGGGACTTGGGCACTAGCTAGACCCTCTGCCGCATGGCAGGCAGGTCACCTGTCATTCCACATCTCCCCAGAGAGGCTGGCCCTGCCCACCAAACCTAAAGTGAGCCCTCAGTCACCCAACCCGTTATATGGCTTTCCTTCCATCAGAGCATCCGTTGCCCCTTGACTGTGTTTTTGTTGTTTTTACTTCCCTGTCTCCCTCTCACTCCTCACCAGAATGTGGCCTTAAGAAGCAGAGCAGGTCTGCTGGTGGCTGCCGCAGCTCCAGAGTCTAGAACCATGCCTGGCATCTGGCAAGCACTCAAATACGGGATACGTGGGCACTGTCTAAGATGCAGGAAAACCCTTCTCTCAGTCTCTGAGGCTTTCTCCCTTCATTCTGCTGGTTAGCAGATGGTCAAAGCACTGTGTCAGCTTGTGACAGAAAGATGAGTAAGGTGCTGTCACTGCTCTTGGCATAGCTAGTCCAGTAATTCCAAATCCGTCACAGCCTTTCCCAGCCTCCATCAGCGTCCACGGATGCCGGCAATGCCACAACATCGCCCTGTACTTGGTAGCCCTGACCTCCATTCTTATCACCTTCCTATCACCACTGCCACATCATGCTCGGGGTAGCCAAGGACAGCAACTGAGCCCCAGCCTGAACTTTCTTTCTCCTCCTCCTTTCCACAACAGGACCCCCGCATGCTTTACTTGGACCCGTGACCATCAAGTCAGACGGCATTTCCCTGCCTCCCTGTCAGTGAGCTGAGCCCTGAGACCAAGGTCTGGTCTAGAGGAGATGAATGGAAGGAAGCAACATCACCTTTAAAAAGGAAGCATCATCCCCCACGTCCCTCCTTCCCACAGGCTGGAATCAGAGCTGGTGGTTAGGAGGCACAGAGGCAGGCTAACCCCCCCCAAGATGGTGGAGCAGTGTTACGGAGGACCCCAGGCCAGTGAACAACACAGAGCCTGGGGCTGGTGAGGGACAATTAGAGACTCGGAGTCTCTATTTTGGATCTCCCTTTCAGCAGTTTAGCTTCTGCCCCAGTACAATTCCTGAGATGAAAACTCATCAGTATGAGAGGAAAGTCAGATCTAAGTTTAGAAATTAAACGCTCCCCCAAGATATTAGTAAATTAAAGTGGCAAAGTGTGTATTATGATCCCACGAGTAAAGTTTTACTTAATAAGGATATATAAAATGCATTCATCTAATAAATAAAAAATTATCAGTTTATTATATAAACGTATGTAAATATCATGCATATAAATCATTGTAAATATTTAAAAAATTAACAGAACTGCACCTAAGAAATGTTAATAGCGCCTCTGAAGTCACACAACACCCACAGGGCTGAGAACATCGTGTATACTAAGCACTAAGATTTGTGAATATGAACATTCATTTTGCATTTATATGTGTAGACAGACAGACAGACACACACCACACACCCAACCCCAGGAGGGAACGCCCTGCCTACACGCACAACATCAAGATCACATCAGCAACACCTAATATTCATTAAAAAATAAAAAATAAACTACCCATGCCAGGCCGATCTCCTGACAGAGTGGGTCAGCCCTGGGGTATGGGGCCCAGGAGTTCCAACCAGGCCAGCTGGTGAACCAGAAGCCAAGAGAAGGACAGTGCGCTAGCACTCGGGAGACCTGGGCTCTGGTCCTGGCTGTGCTGTGAACCCCTATTTAGCCTTAGCAAGATTCCTTCTACCCTAAACCTATGTTTCTTTCTCTATAAAACATGAAGTAGGACGCCTGGGTGGCTCAGGTCATATCTCAGTGTCCTGCAATCTAGCCCCATGGCAGACTCTGCTCAGCAGGGAGTCTGCTTCTCCCTCTCATTCTCTCTCTCGGTGCTCTCTCTCTAATATAAATAAAATCTTTAAATAAAAATTAAAAAAATAAAACATGAGATAATCAAAGTCCCTTATAACACAGCAACTGAAAAAAAAATCAGTTACATTCTCCAGAACTCCTCTAGGGAAAACCTTGTCATCAGAGGACGCTAAGGACAAGGAAGATGGCTAGTGAGCGGGAAGTGGGAACGAGAACCTAAATATCACTCTTCCCCATTCAGGGATCTTCCCACATCCTCCACCTACCCTCGGAGGCGGCGAGGATGTTACCCGACTCTGCACAGCAACTCTTAGGAAGTTTCCTCCAAACTCGGTGGGCAGTTAGCAACAAGAGAGCAAAGTACTCTGATTAAATAGAAGGAAACACAATTCTCCCCCAAAAGTAAAAGGCCTCTGGATCAAGGGACTTAGAGGAGAGAAAGGCCCATGGGGGGGGGGTGGCGGGAGGCCAGGGGGAGAAAAAAAGAAACCAATTCCAAAAGAGTAGAAAACTCCCAAGAAAGTAGTCTATGAAAAACACTGCTCACACTGTTCTCCGTCCCCTCTAGACTCTAAGCCTATACATTTGACAAAACGGCTCCCATTAGAGCCGTATCCCTCCACCCCACTTATTATATTCGAAGTATTCTCTGTGATTAAATGTCCCTCCAGTGATTTTTGATGTCGGAAATATCCTATCTCACTGATGTGCCCAAACAAGCGCCCTGACGTTCCAGGTGTTTCCGATACTTCCACTGTAAGAGCTATTCTACTGCACGTGCTTGAGCAGTATCGGACACTCCCCTAGCTGGGTGCTCCTGCCAGCCGATACACCGACGCTGGGTTTCAGAATGGAGTTAAGATACGGGGATTTAAAGCAAACTGCTTCCGACATTCTTCGAAGTTAAAACACTTGGTCTGCTTCCTGTGCAGCTGCAGGTGAGAGAGTGGTAGCCAATTCACTCCCCCGTTCATCATCTGCTTGCTTGTTCAAATGCATCTGGGGTTTGGCTTCTACACTGACTTTCTAAGGAAGCCAGCTCCTCTGAAGAGGGGAAAGCCATGATGCTTTGATTCAACTGGAAGACAGGCTTTGTGATTTGGGGGGCTGATGCATGAAGGTCCTCTGACGGAGGAGAAAGAGATGGTTTAACTTCTGGCAAGGGTTCACTGTTCAACAAAACATTTCTATTCTGGTTGCACATGAAGATAAAGTCGTCAAACTATGTTACCTCCTAGATACCCAGGCCTGAGTCTGTTTCAACCAAAGAGGAGAAGTCTTTTTTTTTTTTTAAAGATTTTATTTGTCAGAGAGAGAGGTGGAGAGAGAACACAAGCAGGAGAAGTAGCAGGCAGAGGGTGAAGCAGGCTCCCCACTGAGCAAGAAGCCCGATGTGGGACTTGACCCCAGGACCCCGGATTGTGATCTGAGCTAAAAGCAGACTCTTAAGCAACTGAGCTACCCAGGTATCCCAGCAGCACACAAGGAGTAACTTGTGTTACCCTGATATGACTTCCAAGAAAGCTCACTAACCTGCTGTTGGGAATTAAGGTGAAAACCCAGCACAGGTCCTCGACCTTTTAAACGGGACTCCAAAACCCAAAAGACTGCAAACCAAAAGCTGCAACCATCGGGCAGGAAGCCAAGCAGCCTGAACTGCATTCGCTGGGGGGCAAAGCCTGATCTAAACGGACACGAGGCAGTGTGAAGCTTTATCATCACACCTAGCATGACTGATCACATGCCCTGCCAATGTGTTCGCTGATGGACTGCTGTTCAACCCATCTGGAGGTGTCACATGTGGCATGTGCCCAGCACTGCCTTCCCATACCCCACCCCATCAGAAGTTGAACTGTAACTGTGCCCCCACCCACAAAGAGGTGTTGAACTCCTTTCTCCAAGTACCTGTGAATGCGACCTTATTTGGAAATAGGGTCTTTGCAAATATAATCAGATTAAGAGGAGGTCATTAGGGTGGGCCCTAATCCAATATGACTGGAATCCTTATAAGAAGAGAAAACACAGAGACAGAACAAGGATGTGCCCTGTGACTGCAGAGGCAGAGATGGAAACACAGCAGCTGCAGCCAAGAACTGCCTGGAGCCCCCCAGGAGCTTCTAGAAGCCGGCAGGCAGAGGCAGGGCAGGACCCTCCCCTGCAGGCTTCCCTGGGAGCACAGCCTTGCAACACCTTGGTTTCAGACTTCCAGACTCTAGAACTGTGAGAGAATAAATTTCTGTTGTTTTAAGCAACCAAGTTTGTGGCACTTTGTTATGGCAGCCTTAGGAAATGGATATACCTCTGTCCTCAACACTGAAAACCTTAATTCTGAAACACATCTGGCTCCATGGACAAGAGACTGGGGACTGTATTTTAATGTGCCAGTTTATTCTGCCCATTTCAAAGTAACTCTAGGTTTCATTCACTGTTTCTGGAGACTGGTATTTATATAAATACGTGAAGATTTTATGATAAACTGTTTTTGTATTAAAAGGGGGAGAGGAAGAAGCAGAGAGAGAGTACACAGGACACATATTTAGCCTTCAAAATTAGCAAGACAGAACGGCTAAAACCATCTAAATCCACCTTCAATGCTTTTCGTGCAAATGAATGTTCCCCATTTCAGTGATATTGAGGCAGTGTTACATTTAAACCCAAAACAGCTGTCAACACCCAAAATGCTGCAAAATTAACCATGGTTAGTAATTCAGACAGAATACCTATTGGTATTTAATACTGGAAAGGAAACAAGAGGAAAGAAGGAGTTTAACAGTGAAGTCTGTGTGCACGAATGTGTGTGTGTGAGAAGTGTATATACTCATTTCCTTACTCATTTATCTAGCAAATATATGCCAATAAACATGTGTGACATGTGCCAGAAGGCACAGGGAATGTAATAAAGCTATAATGAGAGACAGAACCTTACAAGGAAGAAGAAATGCTACAAAGGAACAAATTGGTCTCCTCCCAGTTGTGAAAATTTCTCTCTGGCTCTAAACTTAAACTTGCCTTCTGTTCTCCTACCGCTCAAGACTGGAAATTTCAGTAATTTGATAATTCCTGTCAAACATATTAAAAACAATCACTTTGAAATAGTCCGTTTACAGAAAGTGATCCATGGGTCAAGCAGAGATACACAGAGATTGATGTCGGAAGGAGTTCACTGAATCGTCATTCATATGAATGCAAACAACTGATTAGTCAAGAGGAGACCAGCAAGGGCAGAATCATGCCCTCCCCCACCAAAAAAAAAAAAAAAAAAAAAATGTCTTTGTTCCGAATCCAAGAACCTGTGCCTGTATTACATGACAAACTGGAATTAAGGAAAGAGACGATTCAATTCAGGTTGCTAATCAACTAACTTAAAATTCCTGGGTGGGCTCAATGTCCTCACAGAGGTCCCTTAAAATGGCAAGTGGGGGCAGAGGTCAGAGTGATACCACATGAGAAGGACTCATCCTACAACTGCTGACTTTAAAGACGGCAGAAGGGACCAATAGCCACGAAGTCCAGGTGGCCTCGCCACGAGGCAAGGGAATGGATTCTCCTCTGGGGCCTCCAGGGTGGAAGGCAGCTCGGCCCCGCCTTGATCGGAGGAGTCCAGTGAGACCCGTGCTGGACTTCTAACCTGTGGAACAGGAAGACAATAAATCTGTGTCGTTCCCAGTCTCTCGGTAATTTGCGGTGATTGGTTACGGCAGAAACAGGAAATACAGGCACTGATAAATGGTAGTCGATCCTAACAATGGAATAATTATGCTGCCATAATTAAGAACAAGGGACGATTGTCATGATACATGTTCAACAAGAAAGAACCAGCTGGGAGCCACAGGACCCCAATTTTGCTTAAAAAAGTCACACCAACCCTCAGATGCGTTAAAGAACCAGAAGGACAAGCGACTGAGGTGGTTCTGAGGAACAGCACTGATGACAGTCTTTGTAGAGTGAACCTGTTTTTCGAAGTTTCTGCAATAAACAGTTATTTGTCAGCAGAAAAAAGTATTTAAAGGCCGGCAGCGATGTGTTGGACCAAGGTAGCTGTGAGAGGCTCCTTGGTGACTGAACCAGGGAAAGCCTGGGATGGACACACTCTGAGGGATAAGGAGGAACATGCGGGGGAAAAAGGAGGTTCAAAGAGCACAGAAGTTCAAAGATTCTCATCCAGATGAACTTGAAGAACAAAGACCTTCATTTCGTCCGTCCGCGACCCGGGCACGCAGCCTGTGCTCCTCGCACTGCTGGGACCTCCGAAGACGCTGACCTGCTGAACATGAGTCAGCACATCCCAACTCCACTTCCCGGGCACAAAATCCATCTGGGTAGCTCTCCCGTGACAACGTCGCAGCCTGAGTGAGTGCTCTGCCCCAACACTACTGTCCCCTCAAGCCTTCTTATTTTTAGTGATTTTGCAGAATGCCAAGTTTTTCAGAAACACACAGATCATGTTAGGGTGGAAACCCCTGTACTCGGTTTGATGTTTTAAGACCTACATCAGCACCAAACTGGCTGAAACAGACCAGGACAAAAGCTCTGACCGTTCCGTGCCTACCACATGGCATTCTCAACATAGTGTTCTTTGCATAATATCCTCAATGACATTTGGGCATAATTTCATACTGTGTACTCCTACCAAAATACTAAAGTACATTCTGCAATCCTGAAAATGCAATGGTCACTGAAAACTCAAAGAGCGGTTTCACAATTGCAAGCATGTGTGTGAGCAACATGCAGGAACACAGACACTTACCATCTGGTTCAGAGCACCGTCTCTGATGGGGGACGTGCCCAGCTCCCTCACAAAACAGGCTACTTGCCACCACTACTCTTCCAACAGGAAAACTTCTGAATTTTTTTTTTTTTTTAAACCCTAGGCCCCTGGGTGGCTCAGATGGTTAAGCATCAGCCTTCAGCTCAGGTCATGATCCCAGGGTCCTGGGATCGAGCCCTGCACTGGGCTCCCTGCTCAGTGGGCAGTCTGCTTCCGCCTCTCCCTCTGCCATTCCCTCTGCTTGTGCTCTCTCGTTCTAGGTCTCTGTCGAATAAATAAATAAAATCTTAAAAAAAATAATAATAATAAATAAAATCCTCTCCCATCTAGACAGGATACCAGGTCCAAATGTTTCTAACAGGCAAGTTCCACCACACTTCTGAGATAAAGAAAACTGTCACGTTAAAAAAAAAAAAAAGAGGGGGGCGCCTGGGTGGCTCAGTTGGTTGGGCGACTGCCTTCGGCTCAGGTCATGATCCCGGAGTCCTGGGACAGAGTCCCACATCGGACTCCCAGCTCCAAGGGGAGTCTGCTTCTCCTTCTGACCTTCTCGCCTCTCATGCTCTCCCTCTCTCTCTCTCTCTCAAATAAATAAATAAAATCTTTTTAAAAATTCTTTTAAAAATCTAAGAAAGCTACCCCAAAGTGACCCTGCTTCCAAAACTGTACAACAAAAAGCTAAAGGCCACTTTTACGTAATATATGTACAGAATCTTGAATACTAGCAGAATGAATATGAATACAGTAATGTAGCAAAATTTTAAAAATTACTAGTAGGGCTTATCTCAGGAATAAGAGGCTAGTTCAACATTAGATGATATATTATTGTGTTTCACTACATTAAGATTTTTTAGAAACAGATGTAAAACATTTGACAAAACTCCACTCACTCATGAGAACAAAGAAAACAAACATCCTGTGTCTAAGCTTCTCCCAAAAGCTTTCATCAGACAACATATTTAAGACTAAAGCACAAGAAGCACTCCCATTAAAGCTGGGAACAAGTAAAGGATGCCTGCTATCATCAATATTATTCAAGGTTGTACAGAATGTCCTGGCTAATGCAATAAACAGAAAGGAAACACAGTCGAGGTGCTTCTTACGTTAGGGCTGGCTTCCGAGGCCAGCGTGCAAGTGGGAAATGGCATAAAGTCAGTTTTCCTTTGAGTATGATATGGTCGGGGTGGGTCTAGGGAACCCTGTTCTGTTAAAACAAAACAACAATAACAAAAAACAAAACAGTGCAGCAGTGGAAAAGTACAAGGAAAGACCCGTAGCAGCTGGAAGGGGAGACTGACTGACCAGGGCCCACAAACGCTCGTGGCCCAAGAGTAAAGGAGCCAACACTGTTTAAATTAGTACTCTCTTCTGTTTACTAGGTATAAATAGCCAAACACATTAAGTTAAACATAAGTATGACCTGATTCTCTGCTAAGAGCTCATAAGATGCCAGAAAGGAAGAGAACAGAAATCTGTCATTCCAGATATCATCCACCTAGAGAGTGCAAGAGAACCAACCAATAACTGTTCAGCAGGTACCCAGAGGCCAAGCAACATATTAAAAACACAAAGCGAAATCATTCCTAAATATGAGAAAGTCAAACAGAAAAAGTCCTGCTCACACGGGCGAGACAAGGTCCCTACGAAAAAAGGCTGACGCCGGCCAGTGCTAAATGAAGTATTTTTAAAAGCCTCACCAGAGGGCTGAAATGAAGAAACACAAACCTTAACAAGTGGATAAAGAGGAGATTTAAAAGATATAAATGCTCCCAACCTCGACTCCCCACAGGGCTTAAGGGACGTGACACACGGGAGGAGGAGAGGCGTCACAGCCACAGCCACGGCGGCCCGGAACGCGCGGTGTCAGAACTGGCCATACGGCCCGGTAAAATCCACCATAAAGCTGTAACCAGCCAAACGGAGTTATTAACACGGGAATATAGAGATTAAGGAATCAGAGAAGAGTGTCCATAACTAATCCGGGTTCTTAGGGAATTTAGAGGCCATTTCAAAGCATTGGAATGGGATAAATGGCCATATACTTCGATAAAAAGAAAATCAGACAGAACCCCAAAATACACGCAAGAAGTGCTACCCTTGACAGCAAGACTGTCTACTTTCTAGCTCCTCTCTTGGTTTTTTTCACTCACTTGCACTGGTCTGAAGCTCTTGTTCAATTAATCCAAGCACTCCTCCTCCTCTCTGTCCCTTCCCTTCCTTGGGGACTGTCAGGCTGGACGGGGCAAGGTGAAACTCACCATTCTCACCAGCCAGTTTCACCTGTTCCGTGACAGCAGATGAGCCCTCACACACAGCTGCAGCTCACAGATAAGGCTACATTTACAAGCATTCAAGTAGCAAAAAAGAAGGTGCCAGAAATCAGAAGTTTAAATGCTCTGTTAGACAAGAAAATGAGAAAAACATGTGCCAGTTAAGTTCCATGTGGCAGGATCAGGAGTCTAAGGTGACCCAAAATGTGACACCCCAGCCCCTCACTCTTCATAATCAGAATGCTGGGCTCACCAAAGTGCGAGTCTTCTGCTCAAACCCTGCTTTGAAAAGTGATCACAGTGAGGTATTTCCATCCTTCGGTACCTACACAGAGCGTCCCTAGATGAAGTTTTCTTAGATGAAGACCACCCCTCTCAGAACATGTTTTTCTTTGTGGGAAAGGAAAGAAGACGTGGGCTGCCCTGCTCAGCAGAGAAAAGGCGCATCATCTTGGCCACCTCGAATCCTTTTCAGAAGCAGGTATGGTATAGATTAGGCGACTCCGTCTCACGGTGAGGTCAAACCATGATATCGCAGGGGGCCATTAAGAAATGTGGGTCACTGTTACAATTACCCTCACTCAACAGGTAAGGAAAGAAGAGTCAAGTGTGATTAAGCAATCGCCAAGGGGCCATGTGACTTCACGAGGATTACCTAAAAGCTCTAAAAACCGGTCCACACAGGGTAACCCCAGTCACCTAAGAAGCCCGAAAACAAGGACCTACAGGATAATGTTCTAAATATACTTTCTGTTCAGAATTCATATTTAGTATCTTAAGGAGTAAGTATCTGCTGAAGGTTAATCCTATTTTAAGGACACCCGTATTATAAAGTGTAGACTTATGAAAAAAAAAAAAACCTAGGAACTTCCCTTGAGAAAGGGGGGGGAAAAAAAACCCAGCTGCCTCTGACATCCAGGAGCTGATGTGAGGCTCACAGCTAAACCTCAATATCATTACAAACCTATCAGACGCTTACAGCTAAGTCGTGGTGCTCTGGAGGACATATACAATCTCACAGGACGTCCACATCAAACAAGGTCACTCTGCAACCGTGACAAAATGAGACAGAACAAGATCCCCGTGAAACCCACAAAATACCCAACATCCCCCCTCAGCTATAATGAGGGACTGCAGCTTCTTTGCCAATTACAGCTTTCAGTATTCTATTCCGCCCTCTCTATAGGTAAGATGTATCAAGAGACCCAATCATAGAACGGCCCCCACTTTTTGAAAACACCCAATCTCGAAAGAACCTGCATTTTTGTAGACCTTCCCAGGATTACCCAACCAAAACCCGAATAGGTTCTTTCTAATACCCTCTTACTCCCCAAGGAGCGTTCTCCCGCACTGCAAGGAGCAATGTCCTCAACCTGTTTCCTGACAGGTGCATTCCTTATGGTCTTTGGCTAAAGGGCACAAACTTCACTTTGCAAACTTCCAATTTCTTTCCCCATCGAGATCCCACATATGCTTACATTTTGCTAAAACCAAATTTAACTTAACAAACTTTTCAGAATCTTAGCTATTGCATAAAAGCACATTATGTCTATAAGACAAAATGTCTCTGGCAGAGACTCTAAATTCATCGAGACTTTTGCTCCATTCTTTTAAAAATATGGAAATGCATTTCGCTATTAATATAGAGAATCCTTCACACCCAGGGCTCTGAAAATTCAGGCAGCTTTTTCTTCTCAAGTTCAAAGCAAGGCAAACTGTGAACATACCTCATAGACTACCTTTTCCAAATCTGCAAGTTTTGAGAACATCAACTGTACGCTCAGGGAGCCGTGTAACCCTGGAGTAGACAGAAACGGTTTTTCTAGACACCCTAGACCCTGAGACCCAATTTCAAGAAGGAAGAGATCAGCAAGACAGATGAACCTCAAGCGGTACTGGTGGGAGAGAGGAGTCACACGCGAGGAGCACACCCTGTAGGAGTCCAGCTAAACAGAGTTCGGATCAGGACAGGGGTTACTCTTGTAGGGATGGCGACTATAGAGGGCAAAGCGGGGTCGACGGTGGTAGTAACACCCCGTTTCTTGATCTGGGTACAAGTTATTCAAGTGCCTTCCACCTGCGAAAATTCACCGCGCGGTACACTCAGCACACCTACAATTGAAGAAGTTACGCTTCAAAAGGGGTTTTTTAAAAAAGAGAAGGATGCCGTGTCAGCGTGTCACAGAGCAGCAGCCACTTAACTGGGACTCTGAGGGCAGCACACGTCCACCGCTTAGGCCAGCTTCCCGATCTCCCTGAGCCTCCCCGTCCGCTGCAAGTGAGGTTAACCGCTTGCTCTGCACAGGGCTCTTCGGGGCGCCGCCGCCATAACGCTCGTGGCTGGCCTGCTGCCTGAGCCCAGACGTGCGGCTTCAACCAGGCGGACATCCCGCCTCCCCGTCTCCGCCCGGCGGCATCTCTGTACAGCCTGGGGAGACAGCAGAGGGCAGAGCCACGTCTGGCTGACCCCTTCCACGCTGCCTTCACCTAGCTCTTCGTACCCCATCCCGGGCCTTCTCAGGTCTCACCAGACTCTCCCCGCCACCCTCTCCACATCTCCCATCTCAGGTGGCATCGTTTCCACTCCCAACACTCCAACAGCGCTGTACCATTCAGTCAGTTCTTTCGACTGTCTTCCCGTTGTTCTCACAGACGCAACCATGGCAGGGGTGCTCACTTCCCAGCAACGGCACCGGCCCACGCTTGGCCAGAGCGGGCAGAGCTGCCCCATGAAAACGTGAGGCCAGGGCCCTGGGTGGGGGGCAGGCACGCGCTGGAGAGCCACCCGGACGTAAGAGTGAAGATGAACATAACGCAGCGTATTCAAAAGAAGAAGGAAAGTAATGGGGCTTTAGGTGGGGGGATTTCCGCCTGCTTTGTCTGGGTGTCCCAGGAGGGCACAAGGAGGTCATACACCCTGACCCACTCTCCCCTGCAGGGTCAGCCGAGGGCTTACTGAACTGCAGATTCACTCTGAGCTCCTTTTTACACACCGATTCATTCTAAAAGTCACCAGGGTTCTTTGCATAAATATATAAGATTTTTAACGGGAAAGAAGCATGGATGGCCAGAGGGAAAAAAGAAAAAGTCTAACAGTAAAACTAAAAGTTCCACAGATGCTGATCAACAGGTCTTACACATTTTGAAATTTTAGTTCTGAGTGTCCTGGCAGCCTAAGCAGTTTTTGTTGCCTAAAAACTGAGGAGCTTTAGTTGGTATTACGACCCAAGAAAACGATTTCTTCTGTGAGTCCTCATAAAAGGGACACAGTGTGGCAGGGTAAATGGCATTCAAAAATATTCTCACTCCCATGTCCCTGTTCCTGAGATACACACTGAATACTTAGGAATTGAGTGACCTGATATCTGAAACCTACCTTCAGATGGTTGGGCAAAAGCGAACAGAGAGAAGGGGGAGGGGAGGGGAGGAGAGGGAGGGAGATGGAGGGAGGTGTGGGATGTGGGAGTCCTACGACGCTAAAAATTGGTGGATTTAGGTGAGGGGTATGAGGGTGTTCACTGATCTGTCTACATTTTAACCAAAAAAATTTTTTTTAAATTCAGAAGGAAAAAGAAAAAAAGAGTGATATATTGTTACCCCCAAAGCACAGTAACCAGGATTCTGAGGGGTCCCATCGACTTAAGTAACCGGCTGGCTTCTCTGCCCACTGTGACCTCTCTCATCTCCTTTGTCTGTATTGGCAACAGCCCTCAGCATCCTAGTCTTTGAGTTAAACACCGTGTGTCTTTACAACAACCATACAATGTATCAGTTCTGCTGGAGACTAAAGTCTAGGGAGTCCAAAGTGATACTGGAAGGTAGGGGCCGAAGAACTAGGAAAGGAAATAAACTCCCTTTTGTGGCTTCAAGTGAGATGATGGCATCACTACCTTGTGAAGGACGGGCAAACACTAAGATGTCCTCGGACACAGCAGAGGACCCAAGTAGAAGCAGCGCCAGCTCTGGCTGGAGCATCGGCTCCCCCGGATGGCTCAGCCGGTGACCGTCTTGATCTCCAGATGCCGAGATGGAGCCCAGCATCGCGCACCTTACTCTATGGGAGTCTGCTTCTTCCTCTCCCTCTGCCCCAGTCCAGGCCCCCAACTCATGTTCTCTCTCTCTCAAATAAATAAAATCTTAGAAAGAAAAAAGGAAAGGAAAGGAAAAGGAAAGGGAAAAGGTAAAGGAAGGAAAAAGGAAAGGAAAGGAAAGAAAACCGAGGCTCCCTTTTTTCTTCTATTTGCTCTTCCCTATTCTATCAACTGAACCCATGTAAGCACAGGTGAATGATAGGAAAAACCTAATTAGTACGTTTTATTGCCAGGTTGTTCAAATTATAAATCCTGTCCAACAGGACCATAATATTAAAAGCTTGTGTCCCTTTTATTGGTTCCAATTACATAAACTGGAGTGAACTGAATTGATTATGTACTTAATGAGGAAATCTAGTTTACTCTTAAACCCCTGAAATGTATTTGAGAACGTGGGCTAGGACTCCTGTCATGTGAACTGATGGTGACCGGAGTACAGCCTGTCTTAAGAAACTGGATCTATAGAGTCTGAACACAGTATATGCCAGAAAAAGTTTCACGCGATGTTGTCAGGGTTCGAAATCCTCAACAGAGAGCCCCAAACTTTGAAAAAACATCGTAACACTTCCTAGCATTTTACAGACTGTCACCTTCTTATGTGACCCAAGGAGTGATCCATGCTGGCCTAAGACAGGTCTTTAGTGCTACTCCAAAACCAGTTTTGAACTCCCAATACCTACCAATTTGTAGATTCTACTGAAAGGAGAGTTTGGTAATAAAAGCCATGTATCTTTGTTCTCTCACTGACTTCTAAGTTATTTAGGCAAAAAGAAGAGTTTGCGGGCGCCTGGGTGGCTCAGTGGGTTAAAGCCTCTGCTCTCGGCTCAGGTCATGATCTCAGGGTCCTGGGATCGAGGCCGGCATCGGGCTCTCTGCTCGGCAGGGAGCCTGCCTCCTCCTCTCTCTCTGCCTGCCTCTCTGCCTACTTGTGATCTCTCTCTCTCTCTCTGTCAAATAAATAAATAAAATCTTTAAAAAAAAAAAAAGAAGAGTTTGCAATGCTAGTAAAATTGACTAAGTTCCAGGAAAAATATACATATAAGCAACATGGCACTTATTTCTAAAAGGAAAGCCAAACCCTTCAAAATTCAAGAATGAAAGGTATTTCATTAAGCGAAAAAGGCAAAAGAGAGAAGAGCATATGCAATGCGTTCCCATTTCTGTGTATTTTCTTAAGAGCACAATATAGGCCCACAGTTGTATCTGCAAAAAATATACCCAGGAAAACACTTGGGAAAATGACTAAGAAACCAATAATAACAGTTATGCCTATGAAGACAAACCAGGGTCAAGGATAAGACCTTTTCATTTTCATATGGCTTCAATTCCAAATGCACCAATTACATAATGTTTTAAACTTACCGTTCCTAAAATAAAAAACTGTCTTTCAGTTTTAGCATGGAGCCTATGCACTCTGCATTGGTGGAACAGGAGTCTCAGATGATCTCCCCAAAGAGAGGAAAGTAGAGGGTTCAGTGGCCAGGGACAAGAGCTGAGTAGTTAATAATATTTAATGACTGAATGCATTTTGGGAAAAATGCCAATAGAATATTCCTGCTTGTCTTCACCGACAGACTTAAACCCACCAATATGCAAAGAGATATAACAGCCTTGGGCGGGAAACACAGACGAGCTCTCCCTCTACCTTACAAACTTGCGCTGTAAGCTAGCCCTCTGGGGTGGGGTTGCTGGTGCCCTCTGCAGACCCAGACCACACCCGAGATAACCCAGTGATTCTCCATGCACCTCCCCAGGCACCAGATCCACACATAAGGAATTTTACCTACATCTGACCCTTGCCAAGACCCCAACCAAGATTCTAATACTAATTGATCCTCCTCACCCATCTTAACCTCCCATCTGGCCCCAGCCTCTGGCCTACTTCATTGGTAGTACCAGTGAATCCACCTTTTCGTCCAGGCTCCCTTTCCATCCCCAACATAAGCAGTCAAGATCGGAAATGTGCATGAGACATTTTGGAGACAGCCATAATACAAAAATGCACAGGCTTCAATAAAGGAAGGTGTATAGTCTCTGACTCACTCCATGTGCAGGTTAAAGGGCTCCTCTCCTCAATGCACTACTAAGATGCTAAGAGGACATGTAAAGAGTCTACTAGGGGCGCCTGGGTGGCTCAGTATTTAAGTGTCTGCCCGGCTCAGGTCATGATCCCAGGGCCCTGGGATCAAGCCCAGCACCAGGCTCCCTTCTCAGCGGGCAGCCTGCTTCTCCCTCTCACACTTCCCCTGCGTGTGCACTCTCTCTCTCTCCCTATCAAATAAATAAAGAAAATCTTTAAAAAAAAAAAAAAAAGAGTCTACCACCTGAGAACCTAAGACTCTAATAAATGTGAGAAGAACATATCCTCTGTCATCTCCCTCTTTCCTCTTCCCTTGTACAAAGAAAACACAGACAGGCTACTTACCCTTTAACTAGAATGAGCACAGAACAAAGTGTGAAGGGCGGGGGGAGATCCATTTTGGATACACTTACTCCTCTATCTACAGACTCTCCATCTTCATTCTCTCTCCAATCTCCCAACCAAGTCAGAAAGTTTGCATAACAAGCAGTAAATCTTTTTGCCACATTTGGATTTTAAAATATGAAGACTATTGGCAAAAACACATCCTAATGAAAAACTAAAAAAGAATGGATTAAAATGCTATTTTTGCAGGCCAAATTTATTCATCTGAAGAAAGTTCTAGAATGGCATAGTCACTGGAATCAAAACTACTCCTAATTTAAAAAGCACATATGCCAGCACTGCTCCTTGAAGTAGATGCTCTAGATACCGAAAGTTGTACTGAGGCTGTAAGAGTAAAAGCATGGCCGTGACCTCAGCAGAGCCCACATTCTAGAAGACAGTCTCCTCTTTTGTGTGATATTAATAAATATTACTCTACACAATTCTTAAGTGATTTAATTTGTATGCCTTCATAAGATTTCTCACACAAATCAGGATAAAACCACACATCAGAACACATTTCAATTTTTAGTCAGAACGCATGCTTTCCGAGGGAAGAGAAAGTACAGAGTACAAAGAACAGTTTATTAAGAGACGTGGGTTCAAGTTCTGACACTTCTGGCTACCAGTGTCATTTCCCTGGTCTATCATTTGTAAAAATAAGCACTAGACTTGCAATAAAGGACACTTAGGGTATTCTCAGCTCCAGAATTTAAAGACAGCCAAGAGATAAAGCTAGAAAAGTCTCTTCCCTTCAAATGGATGTCTTACTTATTTTACCACTGGTTCAGGTTTTATTCACAGTAGCCATCAGAAGACAGACTATGAACCCAGTCAAAACTGGCTCCACCTACTTCCAGATCCTTCCTCAGGCCACATCCAGATCACACTCTGACCACACTCATCTCTCAGTTCCTCAAACCCGCCATGCTTCTGTTGCTCTCAGGATTTTTGCATGGCCTGTTCCCTTGGCCCACAACGTGTTTTTACCAATCCTCTACAAGGCTGACTTTTATCATTCAGATGATGGTAGCCTAACTGTCACCTCAGGAGAGCTCTCCCTAGCTGCTCTGAGAGTTCCTGATTATATCCTCTGAAAACTATATGCTTATCTTTCAAAGCATCTATCATAATCTTTAAAAAAAAAAAAAAGACTTCATTTGAGAGAGAGACAGAGAGAGCAAGATCAGGGGGAGGGGCAGAAGAAGAGGGAGAAGCAGACTCCCTGCTGAGATCATGCCATGAGCCAACATCAGACACTTAACTGAGTCACCCAGGCACCCCTTCATCTATCACAATCTTAAATCTACAATTTAAAAATTAGTTGTCAGGTGTCTATTTCTCCCCTCCTCCCAGCTAGAACATAAGCCCTAAGAGGCAGGAATGTCCCCCAGACCCTACCACAGTGCCTGACAAACAATGGCCTCAGAAATACTTTAGAGATGAACGAAAATGACTGGCCAAGTGGTCAACGTGGAAGAAGGTTAAATTTAAGGCCCAGAGCTTTCAACCTATCTTTAAACAGGGGAAATGGAAAATACTGCAGAGTAAAATAAAACCACCAGATAAAAGAGTCTGAAACTGACCAGGAGAGAGAAATAATGCCAATTAACCTGAAGTCCATTTAAGAAGGTTCTGGAGAGAGGAAAAGGTTACACTAATAGTATCCAAGATGCAAATAATTCAGTAATTGATCAATTCATCATGGAAGATTTATCCTAACTCAGAATTGTACATGAAATATAAAGTGATAGTATAGAGAAAGATGAGGGAGACTTTAAAAGACACCAGGAGATGTGCCTCTAATAGTCAGCCATGAATTGAAATCATTTAATGCAATTTAAGAGTATCTAACATGATTGCTTCTATGATTTCTTCTGAATCTCTCTTAAATGCACTGTATATCATTTAAACAAAAACACAACAGTAGCCATCCTACATTTTTTTTCCCAAAGGAGTCAATATGCAGTAAACTTTTACCTAACATAATAATATTTTCCTGAGATTATAAATGACATAAGAAAGCATGAAGAAACTTCATTGTGGCAAAAACAAACAAACACACACCAAAAGCCAAGTCAAAAAATAAGTGAAAGTGGGAAATCATTTTCCAACTCTAAATTAGAAAAAAGGGCAAGTCTCTAAAATACACAGAGTGCTGAGAAAATGGCTAAGAGAAAGACCAACATCCCAACAGACAATCAAGAAGGACTATGAAGTGGGCATTTGCTGAAAAGGAAACCCAAATGCTCTTTCCAAACAAGGGAGAAAATGGTTGCCCATCCCCTTGAGAGAACTGTGGATCAAACCAAGATGCCATTTCTCCTCTACCAGACTGACAAAATCCAAGCTGGATAAGAGCATGGTCCAGGGCCACCACACTCTCCCTGCCAGGCTGCTCCTGGAAATGTAAATTAGTGCCGGCCCCACTGAGGGCGACTGGGCAACATCTATTCAAGTCGCACATACACAGTTCATCTGACCCTGCAATGTCACTCCTGGGAATTTACCCGGAAATGCAGTATTTCAAAGTTAAGAAATGTCTCTGGAGTCAGCTTGTCCAGGTGTGAATTCTGGCTCTGCCCCTCTCTGGGGTGTGCCTCTGGGCAAGTCACCCAATCCTTGGTGAGTACCAGTTTTCTCATCTGTAAAATGGAGAGGATACTGGCTACCTCACAGGCCTGATGGGAGGACTGAGCCAATACAAGGAAAAGGCTGGAGAGAGTGGCCTGTACATAGGATACACTAGATAAGCACTACCAAATGCAATGTGTCCTCCTAGATATATTCGCCCACATGCAAAATGATCCATGTTCAAGGTTACTGTAACAATGTGAGACAAAAACTGAAAGCAAAGTGGACGTCCAACGGTAAGAGACAGACATACAACGGATTACCATGCAACTGTAAGAAAGAATGAGGAAGTAATGAATGTATTGTTATAGAAAAGTCTCCAACACATAATTAAGTGCAAGAGAAAAAAGGCATACAACAAGGAATCATCACCTACACCACTTTTTGTGTAGTAGGGAAGGGGAGTACATATCATGAGATGCCTTTCTACTCAAAAAATGCCAATTAAAAAATCAGAATTTTTTAGGTAATTACGTGACTTGATGCAGGAGTTAGCTGATGCCATAGTGGTAATCATTTCACAATATAGAAGACTCAAATAACACGTACACCTTAAATTTATACTGTGCTACATGTCAATTATAGCTCAAGAAAGCTGGAAAAAATAACTAGTGGGGAAAAAAATGAAAAAAAAACCTTTTTTTAAAATTTTTGATTTATTTATTTGACAGAGAGAGAGAGATCACAAGCAGGCAGAGAGGCAGGCAGAGAAAGAGGGGGAAGCAGGCTCCCCGCTGAGCAGAGAGCCTGATGCAGGTCTCAATCCCAGGACCCTGAGATCATGACCTGAGCCGAAGGCAGAGGCTTAACTCACTGAACCACCCAGGTACCCCAAGAGGAAGGAAAAAATAAAAAAAAATTTTAATGGCGTCATCTTTTTACAAGCCTCAGGTGAAATTAACACGTACTCACAAATGTACAGACTAGTGGTTCCCAAATGTTGTTGCTGTAATTTTGGAATTACCTGGAAATCTTTAAAAATTCTGAT
>LNAC01000491.1:852860-872282 GCA_002007465.1 Ailurus styani | reverse complement strand
GCCAAGAATCTTGCCCCATGCACGAGCTAGTGACCCGAGAGCCATCCCACTGTGCAACATCACGGCTGGGAAGCCAGACTGCATGCCTTCCTGAGGGCAGAACCAGCGTGACTAGGATGCTTGGGGGACTAGTACCAAGAAGCAGAGCAGCAGGTAAAAGGTCCCAATAACAGCTGCCAGCACACTAAGCAGGAAGACATTCAGGTCTGGGGCCAGCAGCCTCCGGGCACCGGGGTAAAGGCTTAAGGCAGAGAAGCAAGGATAACACGTCAGATTCCAGAAAAGTCTCTCTTGTTTATCTGTCAAACACAAATTTACTAGAGGAAATATTATTTTTTTTTAAAAATGTGGTATGTAATGGTATGTGGTTATAAATCCTTATCAGTGATGCAAACTGAACTATTTATAGGTGAAACCATTTCGAGACTGACCACGTGTTGAAAATTGGTCAAGCTGGGTGGTTCATAAATTCGCTTTCCTTTTGCGTATGCTGAAAATTTTCCGTAATAAAAAAAGTTTAAACAAAATCCTCTCACATCATAAAAACAAAGTTCACAGTAGGAGAATGTGAGAAATGTATTCCCACAGCAGGATCAAGAGCCAGACATCCGGGGAGGAGACAAGGCCACGCAGCCTCCGACCGGAGCCGCCGCTCTTCCCCCGGTGGCCGGAGCCCTGGGGCCCCAGGCGCACGCGGGACCCCGCGGGAACCGGGCAGCCTGGCCTCTCCGCGGGCGCGGCGGCCGGGGCTGTGCACCGGGGGTTCGGGGTGCCGAGCTCCGCACCCGGCTCTCCCCCGACAGAGAAGGCCGGTCCGCCCGACGGGACAACCCGCACACGCAGGCAGGCCGTCCAGAAGGGGGCTGGTGCGGCGGAAGAAGGACGCGAGGCCCACCGAGCCGCTCCGAGCTGCAGGAGCCCCCGCCACGGAGCCCGCGGTTTCGGCGTGCGTCTGTCCGCCGTGCGTCTGTCCGCCGTGCGTCTGTCCGCCGTGCGTCTGTCCGCCGTGCGTCTGTCCGCCGTGCGTCTGTCCGCCGTGCGTCTGTCCGCCGTGCGTCTGTCCGCCGTGCGTCTGTCCGCCGTGCGTCTGTCCGCCGTGCGTCTGTCCGCCGTGCGTCTGTCCGCCGTGCGTCTGTCCGCCGTGCGTCTGTCCGCCGTGCGTCTGTCCGCCGTGCGTCTGTCCGCCGTGCGTCTGTCCGCCGTGCGTCTGTCCGCCGTGCGTCTGTCCGCCGTGCGTCTGTCCGCCGTGCGTCTGTCCGCCGTGCGTCTGTCCGCCGTGCGTCTGTCCGCCGTGCGTCTGTCCGCCGTGCGTCTGTCCGCCGTGCGTCTGTCCGCCGTGCGTCTGTCCGCCGTGCGTCTGTCCGCCGTGCGTCTGTCCGCCGTGCGTCTGTCCGCCGTGCGTCTGTCCGCCGTGCGTCTGTCCGCCGTGCGTCTGTCCGCCGTGCGTCTGTCCGCCGTGCGTCTGTCCGCCGTGCGTCTGTCCGCCGTGCGTCTGTCCGCCGTGCGTCTGTCCGCCGTGCGTCTGTCCGCCGTGCGTCTGTCCGCCGTGCGTCTGTCCGCCGTGCGTCTGTCCGCCGTGCGTCTGTCCGCCGTGCGTCTGTCCGCCGTGCGTCTGTCCGCCGTGCGTCTGTCCGCCGTGCGTCTGTCCGCCGTGCGTCTGTCCGCCGTGCGTCTGTCCGCCGTGCGTCTGTCCGTGCAGAGCCTTCTCCCGGGAATGCCCTTCACTCACATCCCCCCGGGGAAATAAAAACCACCACGCCCGCCAACGTTCTGTCATCTGTAAAGTGCTCAACGCTGCCCGGGCCAAACTCGGCCACTGCATTTCCATGTGTCCCGGGGCCAGTCCCAGGTCCATCCGACCCCAGGTCCTCCACTGCCCTTCTCCTGCTCTGCAAGGCGGCGCCGACTGACCTCCCAGGGGCCGGAGCCAGCTCACTTCCCCGGGCCGGCCCGTAAGCCGCATGGGGCAGGAGACTGGAGGGGGGCGAAGGGAGAATCGGGGAGTCCCTTCCCCTTCTTCTCCACCTGCCCGGCATTGCCGTCTTCGGGCCCACCCGGCCCCCCGGGCCCTCTCCCTTTGCCCTGTCGGAGGAGGATGGGAGTCACGTCCCGCGGTGCCAAACCCGGGTCTCACCGCATGGCCCAAGGAGTCAGCTTCTCAGCAACTCTCCCACTGGGGCAACAGTCCCTGGGTTAAATCCTCTCGTTGCGCACAGCTTCCTTCCTCCTGTGTGAGCCCTGAATGGTCAATTCCCCATCTTCCCTCAACCGTGGCCTGCTCACTGCTTTCCCACCTGCCCCTCCTGCCGGCCTCTGAGCTTCTTCACAGCAGACCCAAAGTCTGCTTGGGCTTTCGATGCCCTCAGCCCAGGGCAGGGGCCGCTCAGTTATTCATGAGGCTGCCTTGCTCCTAAAAGGACATCTCAAGTGTAGAGCTGGCACTTGGCAGGTACCCAAAAGCTACGGAGTTAAATAAACACAAGGATACCTCGCCATCTTTTAAAAGTTAGAAGAAGGGGTAGGCACCTGGGTTGCTCATTCGAGCGTCTGACTTTTGGTTTCAGCTCAGGTCATGATCTCAGGGTGCTGAAACGGAGCCCCTGCATCAGGCTCTCCACTCAGCAGGGAGTCTGCTTCAGATTCTCTCCCCGCTCCATCTGCCCCTCCCTGTGGTTTAGGCTACCTCTAAAACAATAAATAAATCTTTTAAAAATAAATAAAAATAGGTTGCCTGGGTGGCTCAGTCGTTAAGCGTCTGCCTTCAGCTCGGGTCACGATCCCTGGGTCCTGGGATCGAGCCTGCTTCTCCCTCTCCCGCTCCCCCTGCTTGTGTTCCCTCTCTCACTGTGTCTCTATCAAATAAATAAAATCTTTAAAAATAAATAAATAAATAAATAAAACAAACTAAAAGTCAGAAGGCGGCCACGGGAAGAGAAAACTCTTGGAAACGTTTAAGGGACAGAGGAAGGGACAGAAGGAGGATGCTTTTGAAGGGAAACTGATTCTACGGATTCACCACCCATGAATTACAGCAATTTCCCAGACAGTAGGGCAAAGACTTACAGTATGAATTTAAACAAACAAAATAAACAAAGCTGTGCTGTATTTCCAGCTCCTACAAGGAATTTCATAGAACCTTGCAGCTGCACGAAGAAGACACAGTGGCTACAGTACGGACAGGGCCCTCCAGGGGCAGGCTGCCAAATCCCGGCCCCACCACCTACCAGCCGAACAACCCTGGCAAGTCACCTTCCCCATACCTAGGCCCTCGCAGTCTGGAAAGCTGGAATAATTGTGCCTGTGGTTTTGTTTCAAAAGCTAACTCAAACAGTACATCCTGGCACCATTAGTCATGATCTGCAGCATAGCTCCAGGGGTCCCGAATTCAACTGCCATCAGAACAGGAAGGAAACAAGCACGTGCAGCCACAGGCGTGAGAAGCACGAGGGACGATGCCCAAGAGCAACCAGAGCATCCGTGCCTTTCCTACAACATTCTCTTGCAGAAGTCTTTCAAAACCCTGAAGCCAAACCACTCGCTATGGGCCAAATGCAAGCCTGCCGCACCTGATCTCTAAACAAGTCTTCCCAGTGAACGGCGAAAACAGAGGCCCCAAAATAATATGTGACTGCAGCCTGGCCTCACAGTGAGAGGCCGAGAGGCCTCGTTCCCTCTGTGCCATTTCAGGCTCAGAAGGAAAGGAGAAATGAAACAAGAGGGCTGGTCACATGTGGCCAAATAAAAGGGGACACCTGAGGCATACAGTCAAAGATAGCTTCCAGAGAGGAAGAAATAAGGAAGTTGGTGGTAGAAGGGCAGAAAAAGTGAAAGCAAATGGACAGCAGCTTGAGGAAGAAGAGGAGCTGACGCCCTGAAAACCCAAAAGAGCCCTTCTAAAGAAAGGACACTGGGGTGGCTTCATGGGAGAGAGAAAAAGATGATGGGCAAATCTGTAATCACTGAACAAAGAGGGAAAAGGAAGAAATGGGCTGAATGTGTCCCGAGGGCTTTCATAAGTCACATCATTCATCCCTCACACCTGAGAGCTGAGACTATGACCCATTTTTAGAGAAGACATGGTGTCTTAGGGGTCAAGTAAACTGCCATAGGATCACAGAGTAGAAAGAAGCAGAACTAAGTTTTGGTTTTTTTTTTAAGTCCTATGGGCTTTAAGATTGCCTGATAAAATACAGGATGCCCTGTTAAATTTGCATTTCAGATCATTTCTTAGCATACGTATGTTCCATGCAACATTTGGAACATACATATACTAAAAAATTACTCATTGTTTATTTGAACTTTAAATATGGCTCCTCATCCTGTTTTTAGTCGCTAAATCTGGCAACCCTATCTGGTTTCCAAATCTCTATTATACCAAGTTCACTCAAAGAATCCTGGGGTGGAAAAACAGTAAGGAGCCAATGAATAAAACTAAAAGGAGGGACAATTCACACAGATGGCCTAATGCAGAATCCTAATCTGCAACACATAAAATTAAGAGCATAAAAACAAAGGTGAGCAGTGGAACCCACAGGAATGTGAGAACTGCAGAAAGAATACACTGTACTTATGGAAAGCAGCAAAGCCTAATGGTTTTCATTTGTGGGCTAACAAGCGCATTCCAATTGCCTTTTCACATCGCCCGACAGAGATTCCAATGACCCAGAGCTGCAAGGCTCTGGGCCAAGTAAGAACCAACCAAATAAGGGATTAAAGTCATTAGTGCTAATCTCCCTTACCTGAAAAAAGAATGGGAAGGCATTCAAAGTAGTTTGGGAGGCAGACTGAAGAGAGACCAAAAGACTCCAATAGTCTTGGTTTACAGCCACACCTCCTCAGCGAAGGCACTAAGATGGGCTTTCCTGGGTTCGAGAGGGCTTACTTTACCTTATTTACAATGCCAGCTGAGTCCCTGAATTATACAAACTGTTCTCCTTGCCCCCTTCCATCATCCAAAAGCCTTCACACCAGGGCAATAAAAGCCCACCCGTACTCTGGTGAAAAGCGTGTTCCTTCCTTCAACCTTCAAAAAGTCCCGAGGCAACCATTCCTATTGCTAGAGAAAGACCCAGAGGCGACAGAAAGAAAACAGGTCAGTCGAGGAGTCCCCTGCACATAGAAAACGACTGGCCTCCCACAGACCTGGGCCTGTCTCACGAGCTGGGCTGTCCTTCCGCCATGTGGGTACTGCA
This sequence comes from Ailurus styani, assembly GCA_002007465.1. Lineage (NCBI taxonomy): Eukaryota > Metazoa > Chordata > Mammalia > Carnivora > Ailuridae > Ailurus > Ailurus styani. The sequence goes on along the minus strand of LNAC01000491.1, from coordinate 867,090 downwards.
AACCTGCAAAGTCCGTCAGTTTCAAAGACATTCATGTTTTGGCTTCTGCTCTTTAGACCAGCAGCTGAACGGGAGTAGCACTCTCGTCTGGGCCATCCGTCAAAGCCCACCCTCTGGAATCCATGCTCCCTGAGACAGGGTCAAAACGCAGGAGAAGCAGGCTGACTGTCCACTGCCCACAGTGCTAAAGACAGAAAACTGGGAAAATGCACCCTGGCCCTAGAATAATGGAAAGGGCCCTAGAACCAACCTACAAGAGAAACGTGGATCTTTTAGAAATACACGTTTGCCTCCTGCTCTGTTACTCTGACACCACCGCGGAGGCTGGCTTAATCCTAACTCACCAAACCCCAGGGAAGTTCCCAGGCATCCCCCCCAAGTGCCAGAGAACCGCCGGCCCTAAGAAGCCGGGATGCAGAGCTCCCCAGGCTCAGGTCTCCTCCGGAGCTCGGGGCCTGCTGCCTCCACTTTCTCCCGTGAGCTTTCCAGACGTTATTTTGATACCGTCATCTTACAGAACTATCAAGAACAGTTTTGATTTTGAAATACATTTTGGAAAACGACAGAAAGTGTGGGGGGGGGAGCACTAATTATCTTAAATACCATTTCCACAGGAATAATAATACACAAATTACCAAGACGCTATGATGTGTATTGTCTCATTTTACCCTTAAGGACAACAGTGGGATCCAAGTGACACTGGTATTAACCCTAAAGACTGTAGTTTTAACAGGTTAAGCCCACTGAGGTCCAAAGGCTCTCAGTGCAATATAACTTACCTAGTCAAGGAGCGAGAACCTCTACCAACTGGAACCCCATCCTGCAGGGCCTTTCACACAGTGAGCGAAGGAGGGCAGGGGGAGGGTGCCGCTGCGGGCACCCACCAAAACAATTCCACAGATATGCAAATGGTGGAAGACTGCACCGCAGTAAAAAACACCTACCTCCGCGGGCAACAACATACTGTTTCCTATTAGTAAATAGATGAACTAGGACAACAAATCAAAGAATCCAGCACACAATGAATACATTCTGCATAAAACCACTTACATGAAGTTTAAAAATCAGCAAATCTACAGTGACAGGAGTCAGTACAAGGTGACTTTTGGGGGGCGTGGTGACCAGAACAGAGTACAGGGCATCTTGGCAGAGGAAATGCTGATAACAGCATGTATCTTGAGCGGGGTGATGATTACACTGGTGAATTCACTCGTAAGTTCATTCAGCATAAATGTGTGCATTCAAATCTTGTGCCCTTCATTGTAGGCATATCCTACTGCCATCAGTGTATAAAAAGAAAACCTGGGCACCCCACAAAACAAATACCACAAAGTCCACTGAGCATCTACTACAGCCTCAAGGCTGTGGAAAGATGCAAATAATCGTTCCAATGGCAGAGTTTTTTTTTGTTTTTTTTTGTTTTGTTCCAATGGCAGAGTTTTTATGCACCAGTCACGTGAGGAACCCTCAGGCTGCCTGTGTTCAAACCCCGATTCTACCACTTACTGTGACCTCTGAGAGGCTGCTGACACTCCTACACCTCATTGCTTCACCCAGGACACAGAGATGGCAGAGGGTAGCTAGGGGTCCCTAACTCAAGTGTTTGCAACTGTACCAGGCACACAGTATGACTGTAGCATGCAGCTAGTATCATGGAATAAGACAGATCATTTCATAGGTGATAAGTGACAAAGCACCTGCCTTCAGATAGAAGGAAAACACAAATGTCTGCACCGAGCAGCCAGAGCAGACGATGAAAACACAGAAATAGTCCTACTGTTCCCCCGTCCCCCTTCTGCAGTTAGCCCCTGGATGGAACCCAGGAACAGAGCCCACCAGAATTGACCAGCAGGATCCTGCTCTCCTCCCCAGTTTGCCTTCTGTCCCCACATTCAGCTTCCAGAGTCAGGGGGGTGTGTCCCTCCTGACAACACCCCTGCCCCCATCTTGCTCGAGATGAACTACAATTTATCCTTCAGGCTTTTGCTTAAAAATCACCTCCTGAGAGACAGGAAGCCCTCCTTGACTATGGTCCCACTTCCAGATTGAGTCAGGAGCCCTTCACCAATTTCCCATGTGCTGTCTCATCCCAGTTATTAGATATGGAACACTGCCTAGTATACAGCGGGCGATCAATACATTAAAAAAAAAATCCACTATGACTGCGCTAGTCAGACTATTTTTAAGTAGAGGTTATAAAATAAGTACAAAGAGATTGATTCCAGATTGGGACAGGGGCGAAGGGAGGGGGAAGGGCGAGCCCAAAGGGCTGTGCTGTAGGCGGAGGGGCAACCTCCTGGGGTGCTCTGGGCAGGGCACAGGGGTGGACACGCGAAGGCCCACCACGGGAGGGTGACCGAGCCAGAAAGGGGCGCAGGGACTGCCCCCCTCCTCCATGTACGGGAAGCACCCTTCCATCACTGCTGCTTTTCCAAGGCAGGGAGTCTGCTACCCTGGAAACACTCCCTTAGGCCCGGCATCCTGAGAATGTGCTGCGGTAACGGGGTAGCCCTGACCAGTCTCGCTGAAGAAACAACTAGGAGGAAAACACCCACAACACAATAAGGGTAAAACTTACCATAAACTACTGGAGGAGATTATGCGGAGTGAAATAAATCAAGCAGAGAAAGTCCATTATCATATGGTTTCACTTACTTGTGGAGCATAAGGAATAGCAGGGAGGACATTAGGAGAAGGAAAGGAAACGTGAATTGGGGGAAATCAGAGGGGGAGATGAACCATGAGAGACTGTGGACTCTGAGAAACGAACTGAGGGTTATGGAGGGGAGGGGGAAGGCGGGATGGGCGAGCCTGGTGGTGGGTATTAAGGAGGACACGTATTGCATGGAGCACTGGGTGTGGTGCATAAACAATGACTCTTGGAACACTGAAAAAATAAAGTAAAAAAAAAAATTTTTTTTTTTTAAATTAAAAAAGCAAAAACTTACCATAAGCTGACTTACAGCCCACCCTCCCCCGGGCTGTGCAGCCTGGTGCTCAGGCTCTGAGGCCAGGCCTGTGTTCAAACCCCCCTGGCCGACCGGGCCCGGCTGGCAGGTGAGGGGACCTCTGAGCCGCACCGCGCTCGAGCGGGGAGCTGCGCGCGACGGGCCCTGATCGCACAGGAGGGCAGCGAGGTCCAGAGCACTCGGCAGAGCCTTCCCCACGGGGCCGGCCCACCGGAGGCACTGCGTGACCGTGACCGCGACCGCGAGCAGTTACCGCAGCAACACGCCGGGATTTGGAAACAGAGCACTGCCCGTAAGTAAGATTTGTCGTTCATTTCTTCAGCCTTTTGTTCAAACTTTCTTTTTTTTTTCTTTTTTTTTTTAATTTTATTTTTATTATTTGCCCAAGGGGTACAGGTCTGTGAATCATCAGGCTTACATCTTTCACAGCATTCACCAAAGCACAAACCCTCCCCAATGTCCATAACCCATCCACCCTATCCCTACCCTCCCACCCCCCAGTAACCCTCAGTTTGTTTTATGAGATTAGAAGTCTCTTATGGTTTGTCTCAAACTTTCTTAAATTATGGTTTATTTGAAGTGCTATCAAGGAAATTAAATGCTTACCACACATTTCATTAAAAAGGGGGGAGGGGCGCCTGGGTGGCTCAGTAGGTCAAGCATTTGCCTTTGTCAGGTCCTGGGAATGACCCCCGCTCGGCCAAGAGTCTGCTTCTCACTCTGCCCTGCNCCCTCTATTTCTTTCTAACAAAAAAAAAAAAAAAAAAAAAAAAAAAAAAAAAAAAAAAAAAAAAAAGAGGGGCACCTGGTGCAGTTGGTGGAGCTTGTGACTTCTGATCTCAGGGCTATTGGTTCGAGTCCCACATTAGATGCAGAGATTACTTAAAAATAAAACCTTTTACTATGCTAAGTGAAATAAGTCAATCAGAGAAAGACAATTATCATATGATTTCACTCATATGAGGAATTTAAGAAACAAAACAGACAATCATAGAGGAAGGGAAGGAAAAATAAAATAAGATGAAATCAGAGAGGGAGACAAACCATAAGAGACTCTAAACTCTAGGAAACAAACTGAGGGGTGGAGGGGAGTGGGGTGGAGGATGAGGTAACTGCGTGATGGCCATTAAGGAGAGCATGTGATGTAACGAGCACTGGGTATTATAGTCAACTGATGAATCCTGAACACTACATCTGAAACTAACAATACCCTATGTTAATTGAATTTAAATAAAGTTTTAAAAATTTAAAAAATTAAAAAATAAGACCTTTAAAAATTAATTTTTAAAAATAAAGAATAATTTAAAAAAAAAAAGCAGCCATTATTTATGAGATGTCAGGGCAAAGTCCTTTCCTTTCCTAGAGGACAAGTCTTCACAGAGAGTTATTCCCTCCCAAGGTTCTCCACCTTTGGGTGCTTACTCTAAATGCAAAATAGGACCTAGGCACTGAGCCCAGGTCTGTGGTACTGTCCGCATTTGTTGAAGGAATTTGTTGAAGGACCGAAAACAACCAGATGTGGGAGAGCCAACAAGCAATAGAAACTGAATATGGAACAAGATATCAACCTTATTTTAATTAAAATGTTTTTAGGTCCAAAGGCACCTGGGTGGCTCAGTCGGTTAAGTTGTCTGCCTTTGGCTCAGGTTATAATCTCAGGGTCCTGGGATCAAACCCTGCATCAGGCTCCCTGCTCAGTGGGGAGCCTGCTTCTCCCTCTGCCTCTGCCTGCCACTCCCCCTGCCTGTGCGCTCTCTGACAAATAAATAAATAAAATCTTTAAAAATAAAAAAATAAATAAAATGTTTTTAGGTCCAGTGGCGACTGGGTCACTCAGTCGGTTCAGTGGCCAGCTCTTGGTTTCCGCAGCTCAACTCATAACGTCAGGGTCGGGGATAGAGCCTCGCCTCTGGTTCCTGCTCGCTCAGTGGGCAGTCACTGTCGGGATTCTCATGCTCCCTTGCAACCCACCCCCCTTACTCGTGGCTCTCTATCTAAAATAAATAAATAAATCTTTTAAAAAATAAATGCTTTTAGGACCAAATTCATAACTTCAACACGTGGACCACAAAAAGACAGCTAGCTGCTTTTGTGGAGCAGAGCACATTTTTTCCTTTAAAAAAAAAGTTCTTAAGTCACTAAGAATAGAGGTTAACAGGGGCTAGAGGTAAGGGAAAATGGAGTTTTTGTTTAATAACTGTCTAGAGACAGTTTCGGTTTGGGATAACAAAGTTCTGGAGATGGGTGGTGGTGATGGCTGCAAAACATTGTGAATGTACTTAACGTCACTGACCTGTACCCTTAAAATGGTGAAACTGGCAACTTAATGTTGTATATATTTTACCATATATATTTTTTTTTAATCACACAAAAAAAGTCACTGGCCCTCTTCACTGGGTACATATTTCTCAATAATAAGGCTACAGGGGCACCTGGCTGGCTATGGCAGTTGGGCACCTGACTTTGGTTTAGGTCATGATCTCAGGATTCCTGGGATCGAGCCTCAGGTCAGGCTCCCCACTCAGCGGAGAATCTGCTTCTCCCTCTCCACCCCCCCCCCATTCGTGCTCCTTTTCTCTCTCACATAAATAAAATCTTAAAAAAAAAATGGCTACATGCATTCAAGGTTCAAAATGATATGACATAATATACTTTACAAAAGAAATGGCACCTTACCCCTTAATGATTTCTACCTCAATGAGTCCAAGCCCCTACTTCATGGCATATACATTTAAATTGTACTCGTTGGTTAACAAAGATGTTAAAATCATCTAGCCAATTTTTCCCCCCTCAAATTTTAGTGTTTCTATAATCAGGAGCTACTAAATGAAGCAGAGACACAATGTTTTGACTCTCAGCAAATGTCTTTGTTTAGATAAATTAAGGCCTGTCTAGTGAAGACCAAAAAAAAAAAAAAAAAAAAACCCACACACACACGCACACACAAAACTCTATAGAATAAAAGTTATTATTTGAGGGCGCCTGGGTGGCTCAGTGGGTTAAAGCCTCTGCCTTCAGCTCAGGTCATGATCTCAGGGTCCTGGGACTGAGTCCCGCATCGGGCTCTCTGCTCAGCGGGGAGCCTGCTTCCTCCTCTCTCTCTCTGCCTGCCTCTCTGCCTACTTGTGATCTGATCTCTCTCTGTGTCAAATAAATAAATAAAATCTTTAAAAAAAAAGTTATTATTTGAGTTGGCATATTAGGATAACAGGAAAAAAACTCACCGCTTACATGCGAATAATGTCACAAGTCGAGAAGCTCTTTCTATAATTAAACACCAAATAAATTATTTTTCTCAAGACTATTTTAGCCTTTCTAACTCAATCTCAAAAACGCCGATAGCACAGAAAAGACTCTTCTTGGCTTAGGACAGCAACGGTTTAATCTAGTGCAGGTACTAGACTTCTAAGAACCTCCTTTAGCTCATGCATACTCCATGTGTTCATTCTTTCATTTTACTCTTTCCTTTCTGGAAAACTTTTTTGACCCATGACCAGTGTCTGGCTGAATATCCTAGCTCCGCTCCTCAGTACCCAGTGGCCTCACTCGATCCGAGGTGCCCTGAGATGCCCTGGAGGGTATTAACGAGATCACTGCGGACACACAGCTGGCACCCACAGGAGGCTGGTTTGATCTGGAACAGACGCGGGGAAGATTATCCCGTCAATCAACACTGCTTTTTTAAAAAACTGGAATTTGGAATTGCCCATAAACTAGTATCTCTAATTAACTTTAATGTACCAAGTCTTTATTTCACATAGCTCTGGATTAAAGACTTAGGAAATTCGAGATCCGTCCGACAGTATTCCCTGAAAGGAACGTGGGTGGGCCTCAGGGTGTAACAGGATAGGCGCAAAACCACCTAGATCATTTCCATCTACAGGCAGATGCAAATTATGAAATTAAAACATCAATGACATTTCTTTTCAATCATCACCACATAAAAAAGAAAATTAAAAACAAACAGAAAGCCTCCTGGTGCCACCTCGACACAGACAAATCGAGTAACAGCTCTCCCCATCTCCCTGCCTTACAAAATAAACTACAGGCTAATTAAACTGTGAGTGAATATGACACATCGTTTCTCTTCAAGGTACTCAACAAAACAGAGAGGGTAAGATAGCCCTCCCTGGAACCCAGACAAGAGTCCCAACTTCCTTTCTTGCTTCCACCTGCATGCAAGTGATTTCTGCACTTCCCAACTCTCTGGACTGGAAAGTGCTGGAGAGGAAAGAAGGGCCATTCCCTCTGCTCTGAATTCCCTACAGCACCAAACCAGAGCCAAGCTGGACTAAAGTCAAGTGCAACCCTTGGCTGGCTGCTAGAGAGGCCCTTACATTCCTTCTGGATATTTCAGAGTACTGGCGCACAGTAGGCCGCTCATAAGCAGCTGTAGGTGGAAGGGTGCCTATTTCAGGCTATATTCATCACATGCCATTTGGTGCCTTACTGAGGAGGCAAAGGGGGTAAAAAAATCACAATTTCCCATCATTAAACTAGTATTATAAAACAGGGTTGCCTGGGTGGCTCGGTTGGTTAAGCGTCTGTCTGCCTTCAGCTTAGGTCACGATCCTGGGGTCGAGCCCCATGTTGGGCTCCCTGCTCAGCAGGGAGTCTGCTTCTCCCTTGCCCCCCCCCACCCCGTTCATGCTCTCTCATAATAAAATATGTTTTTAAAAACTTCATAGTGAATTTTAATCACTAAGGTGCACCCCATACATCAGATCTAGAAACCAATAGTAAGTAAGGGGGTGAAATAACCATAAATCAAACTATTAACCCTTCTGAGCATTCTTCTCCCTAAAAAAGAACGCTGCCACAAAGTGAGATTTGTATTTACTGGAATGAGCACTGGAATAAAATTCACAGCTGTATACTTGACAGCCATAAAAGATAAGAAAATTTGACAGGATTGGGGAAGAACCTGTGAACATTGACTTCACCACCTTTGACAATAATTCAATTTATCTAAAAGCAGCGGCATTGTGATTGAAAACAAAAAGCAACTCCTACCCACTGAGGGAAGAGGTATGGGGGGAAAGGAGGAGAGGACTGTCACTCCTTGTTCAGCCTGGCTGTGGTTTAAAAGCTCAGATTAGCATTTCTAGGTGTAAATGCAATTCTCTCTGCAAGAAATGATTTAAGAGAAAAAGAACGCCGAGTACACTGTGTGACACTATTTTCAACCCCCTGAAACTCCACTCTGTAAGCCCCATGTGGGCATCCACGAGGGTTCAGCAAGTCTCCCAATCCCGTTTGCAGACACTTCCCCAACTAGAGCTTCAAGTTACTGGGACCTGCATAGATGCAGGATAGCCCAAAGCTGCTTCCCAGAGGCAGTTGTGGGGCATTTTACCATTGACAAGTTAGAAGAAACACTACAGTGATCTGTGTCACCATCACCCAAACTGAAGTGGTAAATCTGAACACTTCCAACACAGCCACTTTTCCCCTAAAAGTCTGGCTCAAAAATCCTTGGAAAGGTGAACCTAAAGACACTTTGTCCCCCTTTCAGAGGTGAAATGTATCATGAACATGTAGATATATGCTACAAGGGAGCCTACAACATCACCCATGGTGAGAAGGCAAGAGCTTGGGAGGCCCCTGATTGTAGTATTCCCCCAAAGTACACAGTGTATCCATTCATCCACCTGATCTGTTTAACCAACCAGGGCAAAGATGGTGTCTCATGACACATTCAGGAGAGTGGCCCTGTTAGTCTGGGGTCAGGAGACAGTAGGGGCACCCTCGCCCAGTTAAAAACAAAAACAAAACCTGCACTACCCAATGCCTCCAGAGTCAAGCCAACATACCCTTGAGTATCCACCACATGCCCAGCACTGAGGAACAGGAGTAAACAAAGCAAATTCTGCCCTGGAAAGGCATTTACATATCTGCGGGGGGAGACCTATGTGATGGGGGAGATATATGATGGGGATGTGCAAGGAGTAACAGATGGGTCCTGTGGGACCCCATGAATGGGTGCATAATCCACTGTGTGCATGGCAAAGAGGCAAGGCCAGTGCTCACTGGGGTGGGGGTGGAAAAGGCAATCTAGTCTACTTGGATTTACCAGGTAGAAGGGAAGGGAGGAGGAAGGAATAAGACTAAGGGTAGGAAGTACATTCTAGAGGAGTCAGAGAAACCTTTTAAAATTCCAGGAACCAGCAGTTCAACCAAGTGAGAGCTTCAAGAATGCGAAGGGTACGAACATGAGGGATACCTCTGGGAAGCATGCAGGGGCCAGACCGAGCAGAGCCTGGCAAACAACCAGAAAGTCTACCTGGAGCCAGAGGGTAATGGGGAGCCATCGAACGTTTTTAAATAAGCAATGACTATTTCAGGTTTTTGCTGTAGGCCAGTCTCTCTGGTCTTGAACAAGAGTCCCCACAAACCAGGTACTGGTGATTCTCTGAACTATTCCTCATCCCCAGCAAAACAAATAAGGACAACACAGCAAAAGACCAAACAAGAAGGACTTTAACTGCAGAAGAAATCTAACAATATAGCCTTTTTAAGAAGCCTGAATTTGTGTACAATTAGACCTAACTGTGAGGTCATACATTTCTCAAAGTTGCATCTCAAGTTGGGTGTTTCCATTAAGAATCTAAGGGGGAAAAAAAAAATTTTAACAGGGAAAAAAAAAAAAGACACACCACACCTCTTTACAAGGGCAACGTCAATCCGACAGCTTCAGAGTCTGCCAAAATGAAGGCTTAAAAATGGAAAATAGTGTATTAGGCTTCCAGAGTAAATAATCCCATATCCACAACATTTACTATATGGTGGCTCTTATTGGTTAATGAGATCATTACACTGCTGATGTTTAAAATAGCCAGGTTTTCTAATCATGCCACACCAACCTGTTTTTCTACTATAACCTCAAAATACATTTATATTTATGTATTTCCCTAAACTTCTATAATAAAGTACTAATTTTATAGTTAGAGAAAGATATTTAAATACTAGTGACTTATTCCAGGCCTTGATTTTCAAACCAGACACAAGCTGAAGGTCTGAACTGGTCTCGAAAAAGCCCACACCTAGAACTAGCCGCACCAGGTGTGAAGCTCTACTTATACTCTGAGAATCCCAGCAACTAACCAGTCTAAAACTGTGAAGCCATCCAGTGACTGCCCACTATTGCATTTCAGTTCAGATCACAATCTCGGGGTCCTGGGATTGAGCCCTGCACTGGGCTCCACACGGAGTGGGGAGTCCGCTTAAGGATGTTCTCTGTCCGCCCCTCCCCCCACTTACAAACGCTCTCTAAAATAAATAGATCTTAAAAAAAAAAAAAGGAGGGCTACACACACACCTGTCAGAATGGCCAAAATCTAGAAGTCTGACAACGCCAAATGCTGGCAAGGAGCAACAGGAACTCTCATTCACTGCTGGCAAGAATGCAAACTGTACAGACACTTTGGAAAGACAATTTGGCAGTTTTTTAACAAAATCAAAAATATTCTTACCATACAATCCAGTAATTTCTCTCCTTGGTATTTACCCAAAGGAGCAGAAATCTTTTGTCTACACAAAACTCTGCACACAGATGTGTGTTGCAGCTCTACTCAAAAATGCCAAAAGTTGGAAGCAACCCAGTCCTTCGGTAGGTTAATGGGTAACTATGAAGACAGTAAGAAAGATCAGTGGTTGCCAGGTTAGTGAGGGATAAAAAGGCAGAGCATAGCGGATTTTTAAGGCACTTGGTCTACTATGTATGACGTTATAATGGGAAATCCACGGAATATACAAACAGCAAGAGTGAACCCTAATGTAAACCATGGACTTGGGTGATTATGATGTGTCAAAGTTGGTTCACCAGTTGTAACAAATGTACCACTCTGGAGGGGAATGTTGATAATGGGGGAGGGGAAGAAGGACAGGGAGTATATGAGAAATCTTTCAACTTCCTTCAATTTTGCTGCAAATCTAAAACTGCGCTGAAAAATTAAAATGTTTAAAGAGAGATTAAGAGGGTACCTCTCCTCCATTGTGTGGCTAATGAGCAATGTATCTTTCTGAACATGGTCAGGGGAAGGAAAGACATCCATAATTATCTTTAGTGCTCAAGAACATGAAAGTTAATATTACAGGTAGAGGAAATAATAAAAGACAGGAAGGCAAGTAATAGGATTATGGTGCCATTTTCCCTTCAGATCAACTAAAATAGTGAAAAATCTGGCAAGGCCTTCATTTAATTGAATACAAGTCTTTCTAGGCACCTACTAACAAGGGCTATGTTTAAGTTAGAGTTGTTATGGGTTGTGCAGCTTAACTGTGACATAAATTACGATATGGTCTGGTTCAATGGACCCCTTACACCAACAGACCCATTTCATGTAGTCACACACATCTCTCCTTCCAAATTACATACCTAAGAAGTCAAAACCACTTCAACACAATCTAGGTCCCAGATCAGTTAACAAAACTCTCAAAAGCTTAAAGGAATCTCTTCTCTACGTTGGCTTTAATAACACCTGCCAAGTCCTAGGGAACCAGGTAAACCACAGGCATTTTTATTTGTCTCCTTGAATATATGAATCAGAGATTAAAGAAGAACTGAGCGGCGGCTTTTGGTACTTGTAGGCTGTCATCTAAAACAATTTTAAAACTCTACTCAGTAAGGCCACAGAACACCTCACAAAGTGTATTTGGTTGGATATCAGTTTTAGCTGAGGGCAAGTGCTAAGAAATAAAGCCACCACCTTACACAGTCTTCAAACCAAGTGTTCAGAAGGCCTCTGACCTTATACACCAGGAATGAACATGTTTGTCCGTGTTTGTGTACAATTTACAGACCTACTTATAATATGGTCAAGTGTCAAACAGATACCCTTTCATAGTACCTCCACCCCCTAATCCTCTCCCAAACAAACAAAAACAGCCTGAATTGCTCACTGTATGCAAGCAGCTAGGGATACTGTTTCATAAAGTTTTACTACTTTCCGTGGTTCACATTCTCCAAGAGACTAACCCTCTCATTTACTAACTCAAACCTTAAATAAACTGCTTCCACCAACTTCCCCCTCTTCTCAAACCCCCACTCAGCAGAGACATCTCTCTCGGCCAAGAAAGCTACAGAGGAGGCTTGGAAGTGGCTGCCTCTGCAAATTCCTCCTTCTTCCTACCGAAAGGGCACTTCAAGAACTTGACAGTCTGGAAACGCGTGAATGTTGCTCCAATTCCATTCACCGGGACTGGATTTGAGCATGCGAAGTGTCTTTCTACAATCAATTTCTATTTAGGCTGCCAATTACACGGAAACTTTGGTGCAAATCTGCTTCCTAAGCAAATTCAGAATGCCATCCAGGTCCCACGTATGAGCTAGCATTGGGGAAGCACACACACCCGCTCACGCATACACACTCACTCCTCTGCTGAAGACGTTTTCTGGCACAGGGGCATCCGAACCTTGCCCCGTTTCATTGACAGACTGTCATCTTTGATCCACTCCCAAATTCATGCCTTTTTCCCCATCTGAAGGTTCAATCTCATCAGCTATTGTGCAGCAACTACGGTAATTTATCCCCTTGATTTCTTGACATTTTCTTCTCCGCTCCTGGCTGGGGAACTGTTTTGATCTGAATAGAGTTGTCTGTATGGGGATTCTGCATGTTAATGATGTGGCTAGCTGGCAGGATATTAGGTGCGAGCACACGGTGTACTTTTGCCAGTTATGTTTCTCCTCATCACGGCTATAGTGGCCTTTCCAATCGCCTGCTACTCTAGGAAGGAGACTGCAACACCTAACCTTACCCTCCTCGGGGGAGCCTCGGGGGCTGGGTGGAAACAGAACAGCCAGCCTGTTCTTCCACCGAGGATCTGGACTCAGAGGCAAAATACCCGCAGGCACTCCGCCACCAGTGAAGCAAACACATGTATGTCTTATCTTGCTCGGCAAGGGAAAAGGAGTCAGTCGATACCATGGTTTGAGCCTGTCCAAGCTTCATACCCTCCACTCGGTCCAGGCTACTATAAGATGCTGCATTCGCCCGGCTGTTTACGGCCGCTGCCAGCCCCCACCCCAACCTCAACCCCAACCCAGGAAAGGACTTCCAACGGAGGTGGGAGCATCAGCTCCGGTACCCGCCCTTCCCTCTCAATCCTGGCCAGAAAACTCCACTTCCCGGATTCCCAGCCACTCTCTCCCGCCCCCTCCCCGGGCGATCAAGCTAGCGCCGTCCAGATGCCAGCGAAGTGCCCAGCCCAGCTACGCCCCCCCCAGCACCCCAAGCCAGGCCCCTGGAACTGGCTCCGGGTTCCTCCCTCTCCCACAGCCTCGGGAGCCCCAGATTCTGGACGCACCCCTTAGGCTTGCGAGGACTGAAAAAAGTCCCACCCCGCCCCCCCAGCCACGCCACCAGCCTCCAGCACTGCCCGGGAGGGGCCTCCCCCCCAGAGGCGAAAAGGGGACGCGGGTGGTGGTCCGGCAGCTTTCTCCCACACCCTGCGGGGAGCTGACCCCCAGGGAAGGCCAGACTCGCGTAGCCTCGGAGGGACACCTCCCTCTCCCCCACCCCCCGGGGACCAGCAGTTCTTGGCAGAGAGTGTGCCTGCTGCGGGCTCCCGGGAGCCTCGGAGAGTTCGGGGCTGCCCGGTCCAGGTGCAGCCTCTCCCGGAGGTGGGCAGAGGTCGGCGCCGCGGCGCGCCCCCGGGGGGCACTCACGATAGTCACGCTGGCTTTGCGCAGGTCGCGGTTCTCCTCCTGCAGCGCCTTGCACTTGAGTTTGTAGGTCTCCAGCTCGATCTTCAGCACCTTGTTCTCCTGCTGCAGCGAGGCCAGGCGGTTGGTGAGCTCCTCCAGGCGGAACGGCGAGATGACAATGCCCCCCGACTTCCCACCGCCGCCGCCTCCCCCGCCGCCGCCGCCGCCGCCGCCCGAGGTCGACGAGCAGGACGACTGCATGGCGGCCGAGCTGCTGCTGTTGCCCCCCGCCCCGTCCGTGTCGCTCTCGCTGGCGCTGTCCGCCATGGCCGCGGCGGGTTGGGGAGAGGAGGAGGAGGCGGCGCAGGGAGGCGGCCGCGGCGGCGGCGAAGGCTGGGCTGCGAATGAGTGGGCGCCGGGCGAGCACAGGGGAGCGCCGAGCTGGGCGCCTGGCAGCAGGGCGCAGACTCCGAGCGGCGGCGAGAGAAAGAGAGGGAGCTTCCCGCTGCCAAGGGACCTCCTCTGCCAGAGAACAGAGACCCCGCCCGGGCTCGGGCAGTACTGCACTGGGGCTCGCGCCAGCCGGGCCTGGCGCGCACTAGGCCGCCCTACA
>LNAC01000491.1:731745-838738 GCA_002007465.1 Ailurus styani | reverse complement strand
GTCTGCCTGCCTCTCTGCCTCCTTGTGATTTCTCTCCCTCTGTGAAATAAATAAATAAATAAATCTTTAAAAAAACAAACAAACAAACAAAAAAAAACTGCCTTCGGGCCTGAGTTACAATGCTGTTGGCCATGAGCTCAGTGTAAACGAATGAACAATAGATATTAAATAAGGAGCCATCACAGAGATACATACGTAAAACAAGATTATATAGAGATGGGTTGATGAAAACTCTGTGACCAAAGGCTCAGAGGAACCTAAATCTGGATTTCTCCTAGAAGCAATGACTCCTACTTCAGTGTTTGCTAATTCACTAATTTAGTGTCTGCAGACACAGTACAGACAGTAACTACCATGAGTAATAAGAATCAACTGTATTTAATTGAAAATATAATATGTATTTCTAAGAGAGGTGCAGGTTGTGTTATCTCTCTAATAAATTTGAAAAAAATGGAAAAAATGTCAATGTNAGTAACTACCATGAGTAATAAGAATCAACTGTATTTAACTGAAAATATAATATGTATTTCTAAGAGAGGTGCAGGTTGTGTTATCTCTCTAATAAATTTGAAAAAAAATGGAAAAAATATCAATGCAAAAAGAAGACAATTTTTAGGATGGACCTAATTTAACTACAGAATGATTTGGACTATGCTGTTCATAGCCTTCTCTTGTTCTAATATATATTTTTATATTGCACTTCTTACACTTTTGAAACTGGGATGCACCCTATAAGCTATGTGTTTGTTTATGTAGAACCGTTCTTTCGATTCCCCTCAAAATGTCATTAAACTGATGGTAGGGTGTAAGATTGATGATGTTTTATTTTTTTTTAAAGATTTCATTTATTAATGAGAGAGAGAGAGAGTGAGCGAGAGAGAGAACACAAGCAGGGGGAGAGGCAGAGGGGAAACCAGGTTCCCCACTGAGCAGGGAGCCCCATACAGGACCCTGGGATCACGACCTGAGCTGAAGGCAGAGGCTTAACCGACTGAGCCACCCAGGCGCCCAATGATGTTTTATATATAGTATAGTAAATATGGTGCAGTTAAGTAATTCTGATAGGCTTTATTGATATCCAGTGATTTCAAGGAGAGGTGGGTGTGTGGCTGGTGGTCAGGGACACACCCTGTATGCTTCATCTGAAACCTCCACCAGCCTCTGTCAATTTAGGCGGTGGATGTCACTAAGTTTCATCATTGTATTTCCCCCTCTCCTGGTGGAAGACGTGGGAGGAAAGAAGGAACAACCTCTGAAGAATAATCATCTCAGGTAAGAAAGGCTGAGGGATGTAACAGCAATGGGGAGTGTTGGCAGATTAGAGGAAGGTGGAGTTCTTAAAGGGAAGAAAAAGAATAGGCAGGTATGAAAACCAAATCTGTCAAGGTACCTGGTTATATAATTTTTTATTTTGGAACCATGTAAATGACTTGCATAACTAAAAACAAAGCAAAAGATTTTAATTTTTTATAGAAGAATTCCTAAAAATCAAAAACTAACTCACACAAAGGAATACAGGAATCCTCAGTACTCCCTCTACAATTCTTCTGTAAGGCTAAAATTATTTTGAAACAAAAAGTTAAAAGAAAGTAAATAATCTTAATTATATATCAAGTTGGTGGCACAAGGATAGGAGAAATTTCAAATGTCTGTACATGGTAGGCAGAAAACAGCTCTTCAAAGATGTCCTCACTCTAATATCAGAAACCTTGAAAATTTTACATTAAAATGGCAAAAGAGATTTTGTGGGTGTGATGAAGATTATGGACCTTATAATCAGGACATTTTCCTGGATTATCTGGTGGGTCCAGTCTAATCACACAAACCTTTAAAAGCAGAAAACTTTCTCTTCTGGAAACAGAAGAGGTGGACCAGAAGGGGTGTCGGAGAGATTGCAAGCATGACAAGGATTCAACATATTTTGGGCGGCACTGACACAGAGAGACACATGTGCATGAACTGAATAGAGGCTTCAGGAAGCTAACAGTGGCCCCGTGACTGCAGTCAGCAAAGAAATGGGGACCTCAGTTCTATATTCACAAGGAACCAATTTGTGCGACACCTGGGATGACCCTGGAAGTAGATTCTTCTCCTCCACAGCCCCCAGGTAAGACTCCAGGCTGGCCGACATCTCAATTTTGGCCTTCTGAAACCTGAAGCAGAGAAACCAGCTCAACCAAACTGGACTTCTGTCCGACAGAACTGTGAGATGAGAAATTTGTGTTATTTTAAGCTGCTAAATTTGTGGCTATAGGCGATATGTTATGGCAGCATAGAAAAGTAATGCAGTATAAAAATTATATTTTGGCTGTATATTCCTGGAGGGATGTGTTGTTAGGACAAAAAGAAGTACAATAAACTTCATACTGAGTAGTCCTATTTTTAGTAATTACACTGGCATTATTAGCTGGAAACTATTAACAGATATATTGGTCATGGTTCTGACAAAAAAACAGTCTCAAATCGGGATAATTTGAGGAGAGTTTGTTAAAATACTAAGAAATGTGGGCAGATTGTAAGGAAGCACACAAAGACTAAAGCAGGAACCTATCAACTCTAGACCGGAAGGGGAAAGGGAGTCAGTCCTGCAATCTGTAAGGAGAGAGCTGTGAATAAAAGCAGTAAATATTGGTTGAATGAAGGAATGAACTAATTTCATTATTTAGAAGGTCTGGAAAAAAAGAACTGCCCATGTGAAATACATACGCAGAAAAATAGAACTCTATGGATGTAATGCGTTTTCTCTAACCTATCCCGGACTCCATCTTTATGCCCAGAGTTTTTTAAATTGGGCCTATTGTCCCAGTTATTCATTCCCCTCTAATAAAAATATAACTTTACCCCTTTTCCACCTACCTCTGCAATGTCCTCTCTGCAATGTCCTCAGCAGAATGTACTTACTGTCCCACTGATATGAGCAAAGGCTTTAAAGGTCTCTTCATGGTATGGGCTTAGTGTCTTGCACACTTGTGATTCACCAATCACTGCTAGCTGCAGGTTCAAAGAGAATGTGGAGTAGATCTAAATTCAACTTGCATTCTGGAATCTGGAGCCTCTGTAAAGCGCTAAGAGATAGCTAAGCCCAGCTGAATGCAACTGAGCCCAGCTGAGCACAACCAAACTAAAGCCTGAAGCAGAGCCTCCCGGTCAACCCGCAGGCCCACTCACACTGACTCAGAAACATTGTGCCAGAGGTTCTAGCCAGAGCAATTAGTCAAGAACAAACAATAAAAGGCATCTGGATGGAAAGAAAGAAATAAAAACATGTCTATCCACAGATGACACAGTCTTTTATATAGAAAACTCCAAGGTGTCCACTAATAAATTATCAGAAATAGTAAGTTTAGAAAATCTGCAGAATTCTACATCAACATATAAAAGTCAATTGTATTTCTATACACTAGTATTGAGCAATCAAAAAATGAAACAAATGAAATAGCTCCATTTACGATAGCATCAAAAAGAATAAATAGGAATAAATTTAACAAAAAAAAAAGCACCAGACTTATATACTAATAGCTATAGGACATTATTGAAAAAAAACTTAAGGAAGACCTAAATAAACGGAAAGACATCAATCTATTAGAAGACAATATTGGGCAATATTCCCCAAATTAATCTATACGTTCAATGTAATGCCTAGCAAAATCCCAGTAGTCTCTTCCATAGATTTGTCCAGGTTACCATAAAATTAATATGGAAATGCAAGGGATCAGAATACCAAAGCAATCTTGAGAAGAAAAACAAATTTGGAGGAATTACATTTCCATTTCAAAGCTTACTGTAAAACTACGTTAATCAAGACAAGATGATACTGCTGTAAAAACAGACCTGTTGGTCAACAGAACAGAATTATGGGTGCAGAAATAAACACATGTGTAGTTAGCTAGTTTTCAACAAGGGTTCCAACACAATTCAATATGGGGGGAAAAAAGTCTTTTCTATGAGTGGTGCTGATATAACTGGATATCCATAGGTAAAAGAATGAAGTTGAAACATTCCTTCATACCACACAGGAAAATTAACTCAAAATAGGTCACAGACCTAAATGTAGGGGTTAAAACTGTAACACTTCTTGAAGGGAACATCTTCATGAATTTGGATTAGGCATTGGTTTCTTAGACATAACAACAAAAGCCCAAGTGACATAAAAAAAAATAGAAAAGCTGAAATTCATTAAAATTAAAGCTTTCATGCCTTAAAGGACACAATAAAAAAATGCAAGTTATAAGGAGAGAAATTATAGGCAAATCACATATTTGATAATGGAGTGCATCTAGAATATGCAAAGACCTCTTCCTACTCAATAATAAAAAGGATTTACTCAATTTAAAAATAAGCAAAAAGATAAAGGGAAGAGCAGCAACATGGCGGCGCCGGGAGCTGGTGATCCTGTGGATGCTCCGCCTGGAAAGGCCCCGCTGGCCTGACTGGGGAGAAGCTGGCCTCCGAGTAGTTCGTGCAGCAGGCGCAGCTCGCCCAGTGACAGGAGACTGCCATGGCAGCAAGCTGGAACATTGTAACCTGTGTGGGCACCGGCCCTGGTGGTCACTGTTTATGTTTATACCTTTTATTCTGTGTCCCAGGAGTGTTTCCTCGATGAGCTGGAAGACGAGGCCCAAAGCTGCCCAAGCCTGAGCCCTGGCGAGAGCATCAGGACCCTGAAGCAGATGGGCCCTACACACCTCCAGCCCGCTAGAGCCTGTCACGTCGTGGATGATGCCCCATGACCCTGTGGAAATTGAAGCCTGCGCACGACATTGCTAGCCTCAACCTTGGATGATGACTGAGCCCAAGAACCTAGGGCGTTTGGTCACATCCGGGAAATATTGACCACCTCACACTCACTGTGTCCAGTCAATGATCCCTTCTCATAGTTGGTTTCCTTGTTTGAGAGTTGTACAACCTTGGCTTCTCACAGGCCTTCTAACTTTGCAGTTTACCTTCTTCACCTCCCAGTGGTTTAGCTAGTTTGGCAGGGGGCTGGGGGCGGGTGGGAGTGGGTGGCAGCTCTGTGTAATGTTGGAGCCTAAAGTGGGAAAGATGGGGTCAGGTTGAGAATAATAACCTGAATCACCTCTCTTGGGAAAAAAATGAGCAAAGGATTTGAACACGTATATCTCCAAAGAACATATACAAATGTCTAACAGCACATCAAAAGATGGTCAATATCATTAGCCATTAGGGAATTGCAAATCAAAATTTGAGATAGTATTTTACACCTCTGAGAAATAAATAAACAAAAACAGACATTATCAAGTGCTGGGGAGGCAGTGGAGAAATTGGAACTTTCATACATTGCAGGATGGATTGTAGAATTGGCAGCCACTCTGGAAAACAGGTTGGAAGTTTCTCAAAATGTTAAAATAGAGTTACTATGTTACCCAGCAATTTCATTTCTAGGGATATATCCAAGAGAATTGAAAACATCTGTCTATATAGAAATTTGGATGTGACTGTTCATAGCATTATTCGTGATAGCCAAAAAGTTGGAACAATCCAAATGTCAAAGAACTAATAAATGGGTAAATAAATGTGGTATATCCATGTAATGATGATTATTCAGCCATTAAATGGAATAAAATACTTAGACATGTTACAACATGGATGAGCCTCGAAAACATTTTGCTAACTCAAAGAAGCCCGACATAAATGGCACACATTGTACGATTCCAATTCTATGAAATGTCCAGAATAGGGACATCCATAGAGACAGAAAGTAGATTAGTGGTTTCTGAGAACTTGGGGGAGAGAAATAGGGATGACTGTGATGAGTATTCTTAAAGGCCACAGATACAAAAATGAAAGCTTCACAGTTTGTTTCTTAAATGCATATTCTCTTGGACAAACCAAAGATCACAAAGCAGGGTCTATTGAGATTAAGTGGCATCTCATGTAGGTTTATTACTCTATCTTCTGTCCCCCGCCCCCTTCTTTGCATCCTCCCTTCCTTCCCTCCCTTCTTTTACTTTGAACTTTTCACTTTTTGAAAAACATTTAAAATAGAGATGCCTGGGTGGCTCAGTTGGTTAAGCGTCTGCCTTTGGCTCAGGTCATGATCTCGAGGTCCTGGGATCGAGCCCCGCAATGGACTCCTTGCTCAGTGGGGAGCCTGTTTCTCCCTCTCCCTCTGCCCCTCCCCTCTGCTAGTGCCCTCTCTCTCTCTCTCTCTCTCCCTGTCAAATAAATAAAATCTTAAAAGAAAGATTTAAAATAGGTAGTACAATGGGTTGCCTATTTGTTTGAGACTACACAGATAGTCAGATATCACAAACCTTCAATAATTATCAATGCATGGGCATTTTATTTTTCATCTATAGCCCTTTGATCACTGTGTTAGGTTTGGTACTTTGAGAAGTAAATGTAAAGATAGGATAAGATGGACAAGAAATGTATTGGGGAAAATACCTCTGGGGGAAGGGAGACAGAGGAAGCTAGGAGAACTGTCAGACTGCAGTGCAAGGTCTAACCTCTGTGGAGAAGAGAAAGGAGGAAGAAGTCTGGGCAGGAAAAGTTTGAGACCTCACTGTGGTTTTAAGAAACTCTCGGCAAAGCTGATGGAGAATCCTTGAGCCAAGGTGACATGTCAAATGAATCCCCAATCTCCTAGGAATGGACCTGCCTTAGATCTCTGTAGCACTTAATCATTGGCTGCCTATATTCCATGGGAATCATGGCCGCGGTGTAAACTGGTGAGGAGTGGATTTCAGAGCTCACTTGAGCTGGAAACAGTTTCTGCATTTACCTAGTATTTTAACAGACAAAATTACACATAAGCAGATGCAAAACTTGCATTTTGCTTAAATCATCCCCTAATAATTCAATTGCACTGGAATAATTTGTATTTTCAAAACAAGCATTATAGAAGAAAGGAAATCTCCACTTCCCCTTCAAAGTGCACTGAAAAAATACATGGTAAGACGGTGGAAGCCTGGTGGGTCATTTGACTCAGTCCCCACTCTAGGAACGAGTATGTGCCATGGATGTTCCTGGGTTGGATACCAATCTCATCTCCTTGATGTGCATGAATTGATCGAGTTCTACATGTTTCAAAGAATGATGTAGAATCAAACATGTCTTCAATATTAATCTCATGTGGTCAAAACTGAAAGGGAATTCTCTAGAGAATTGTATGCCATCTGAAGAATTGCCTTTTTCCTTTGATTTTTCAGGTTGTTCACTGTGGGCACTTTATTTTTTTTCTTGCTCTTTCCCCCACAGATGGTCAATTTGAGAGAAATTCTACTTAGCTTCTCAGGAATGGCTAGCCATTTAGGAATACATTTCTTTTGTCCTTGAAGACCTTGAGTTCACTATTCCCCACAGGAAAATAAAAATGATAAAACATAATGTTGGCAATATGAGTACAATATCTCCCTAGTGCAGCAAATTTATGAAGAAAGTTTCTTCATATTTCTGTAATTAGGGAAGGAATGGGGCAGTAGAGGAAAAGGTGCCAAATAGGCATAAGAGATTGGGTTGTGCAGGTTTTGTTTTTATTTTATTGTGATATATGTATAATTTTAGGTCTTATAACATTCCCTGGAATGAATACTTACTGGAGCCAATTCCAAAGTAAATTATAGAGACTGTAGATGTTTCTGCACTAAAACTTTAATTTTTTAACTATGTGATCAATTATTTAAGAAATATTAGTTCACCTTTTAACCTTCATATATGTATTTTATTTTCCTTCACAGCTCCTTGTGATTTGGCTTTTTAAGTATGACTTCACTGGACTATAAAAGGACAATAAATGTAATATAAATTTATGGGTAATAATTTCACATTTTTGCAAATAAACCTTCACTTGTTGCAATTGGTTATTCATTCCTTTAATGAAGGATATTCTTAAAGTAATGTTTGCAGCAATAATATATGATAGTTAGTTATTAGTTATTTATTGCTTTTTGAAACTGTTGTTGAAGATGGTGAATTTTCAGTTTAATTACTATGTAATGACATAATAATTACATAAGTAAATTGCATTTTGTAGATGGTAATTAAAATTCTATTTTCCTTTTCTTTCTCCAAGAAGATTAGAAACAGTTTCTTGCTTTTGGTTTTGAGAATTTTTACTCTATTTCAAAGAGTAGAAACTTCTTAATAAAAACCATTACAAGACCTCATTTTTTTTTAATTAGAGGGAAAAAATTAAGCATTTACTGTGCCTCTAGAAGGAAATGTAGTTCAGTGCTAGTTAATAAGGACAAATGCTCCTTTACAAAAGAGTATCAGCTAGTAAATGTAGAAAAGATAATATAATTAGAAAGTCAGAATTCTGTGTCCCCCTGTTCCATGAGATCATTGAGGTAAGCAAGGGTCAGCAATAGTTGCTAAATAATTGAGTGAAAAGTTGTCAAAAAACAGAATACTCTCATGATGCCAAAGCTTCTCTCCCAGTTAAAGGGAAAAAGTATCTTTACTTTGAAGCAACCTGACAGTCACCACCTTAACCCAGTCATCAAATTTAGAAATACGAATAGTAGGATGTTTAGTAATAGCATGCAATATGCCATGCGCAGTGCCATCTATGAAATACATATGCCCCAGATGTTTAACCCAAATTGAATGAAGTCTTTAGATCTAACTTTCCAGTTTATAAATGCAAGTGAGAATCAAGGTGAGCACACTATAAGAAAATCATAGATCAAATCCAGAAGGTAGGACATTCTACCACACAACTACCTGATCTCAAAAAATACTCAACATCATCAAAGATGAGTTGAAACAATGTTCTATATTAAAAATATGTAAGAGATGGGCGCCTGGGTGGCTCAGTGGTCCTCTGCCTTCGGCTCAGGTCATGATCCCAGGGTCCTGGGATCGAGGCCCACATCGGGCTATCTGTTCAGCGGAGAGCCTGACTCCTCCTCTCTCTCTGCCTGCCTCTCTGCCTACTTGTGATCTCTCTCTCTCTCTTTCAAATAAAAATTTTAAAAAAAATTAAAAAAATATATATGTAAGAGACATAACAGCCAATGTACAGGATAGACTTGATTGGATCCTAGTTTGAAAAAACCAAGTAAGGAAGATTTTATGGAATTTTTAGAGAAATTTGAATCTTGACTGGGTATTGGATGATCTTAGAGATTTGGCGTTAATTTTTTATGTATGATAATGGCATTGTGGTTGTGTAGGATTTCTTATTTTTATTTTTAGGAGATGCACACTGAGATATTTAGAGGTAAACTGATAGGTTGTCTGCAACTTCTTTTCAAATGATTTACCGAGAATATATACACACACACACACACACACACACACACACACACACACACAAATGTACATGTAAAATATATTTTTAAAGGGTAAAATGTTTTTAAATTTCTTGAATATAAATTGTGGTGTGTGGGTGATTATTGTACTATTCTTTTGTTTTGTTTATTTATTTATTTATTATTTATTTATTTATTTATTTATTTCCACTTTATTCTCCTCATTTTTTTTTAAATTTTTATTCTTTGCCCAAGGGGTACAGGTCTGTGAATCATCAGGCTTACATCTTTCACAGCATTCACCAAAGCACAAACCTTCCCCAATGTCCATAACCCATCCACCCTATCCCTACCCTCCCACCCCCCAGTAACCCTCAGTTTGTTTTGTGAGATTAGGAGTCTCTTATGGTTTGTCTCCTTCCCCATCCCATCTTGTTTCATTATTTTTCCCTCCCTACCCTTCACGACCCCCCACCCTGCCCCTCAAGTTCCTCATATCAGAGATCATATGATAATTGTCTTTCTCTGATTGACTTATTTCGCTCAGCATAATACCCTCCAGTTCCATCCATGTCGTTGCAAACGGCAAGATTTCGTTTCTTTTGATAGCTGCATGGTATTCCATTGTATATATATATACCACTTCTTCTTTATCCATTCATCTGTTGATGGACATCTAGGTTCTTTCCATAGTTTGGCTATTGTGGACATTGCTGCTATTAACATTCGGGTGCACGTGCCCCTGAGGATCACTACCTTTGCGTCTTTAGGGTAAATACCCAGTAGTGCGATTGCTGGGTCGTAGGGTAGCTCCATTTTCAACTTTTTGAGGAATCTCCATACTGTTTTCCAGAGTGGCTGCACCAGCTTGCATTCCCACCAACAGTGTAGGAGGGTTCCCCTTTCTCCGCAACCTCGCCAACATCTGTCGTTTCCTGACTTGTTGATTTTAGCCATTCTGACTGGTGTAAGGTGCTATCTCGCTGTGGTTTTGATTTGTATTTCTCTGATGCCGAGTGATGTTGAGCACTTTCTCATGTGTCTGTTGGACATTTGGATGTCTTCTTTTTTGTTTTGTTTTAGAGAGAGAGAGTGTGTGAGTACGGGGAGGGGGAGGGAAGAAGGGAAAGGGCAGAGGGACAGGGAGAGAATCTCAAGCAGACTCTGTGCTGAGCCTGGAGTCCAAACTCATGACCCTGAGATCATGACCTGAGCTGACATCAAGAGTCAGACGCTTGACTGACTGAGCCACTGAGACACCCCAGTACTATTCTTTCAACCTCCTGCATTTAAAAAGTTTTTCAGGGCGCCTGGGTGGCTCAGTGGGTTAAAGCCTCTGCTTTCGGCTCAGGTCATGATCTCAACGTCCTGGGATTGAGGCCCGCATCGGGCTCTCTGCTCAGCAGGGAGCCTGTTTCCTCCTCTCCCTGTCTCTCTGCCTGCCTCTCTGCCTACTTGTAATCTCTCTCTCTATGTCAAATAAATAAATAAATAAATAAATCTTTAAAAATAAATAAATAAAAAAAAATAAGAAGTTTTTCATAATAAAAACATAAGTGAGACACATAAAACTTCAATTTTTATTTGTTGGCCTGCAAGTATTTCCTACAACTTATAAAACCATATCAAAGACTTAAGAATATGTTGGAACTCAGCAGCCCAGAGAAGTGGAAAGGAGGTAAAAGCTTTAGTCTTCTTAGCATCACACACTCTATGGATCAAGCTCCTTGCCTAGAAGCAGAAGTCTTATCTGGGCTGAGGTAGTTTGTGGAGTGCTACACAGGGCAGTTGCCTATGGAAAGAAAATAATTCTTCACCATGCTAAAATTATCCAAGAATATATATATAAATAGGTTCAAGACTGAGATGCCACCCTCAAATTGATTCTATTGTCATAGCTCTTGCTCAACTAGATCAATACTGAGACTCCTGGTCAGTTCTGAGTTGAGAGACCCATAGACATCATAGTAGCTTACTGAGTCCTAGAATGAAGAGATCTTCTGTTTTTTTAAAGTACGTCCCACACCCAATGTGGAGTCCAACATGGGTTTGAACTTACAACCCTGTGATCAAGACCTGAGCTGAGATCAAGAGTCATATGTTTAATGAACTGAGCCACCCAGGCACTCCATAGTGAAGAGATCTTAGAAATATGAGTTTGAATTCTATGAAATTGTTGATATGAGACTTTTTCTGACCAACAAAAATAGAAGTTCGATGTGGTTGAGCTTATTACTTGACTCTCCTCTATGTCAACAGATGGTCACCCAGTCTTTTCACAATGGAAAGATTATGGAAGCCCATTTCATTTTCAGACACCTACCTACCTTCCTTCCTTCTTTCCTTCCTTCCTTCCTTCCTTCCTTCCTTCTTCCTTCCTTCCTTCCTTCCTTTCTTTCTTTCTTTCTTTCTTTCTTTCTTTCTTTCTTTCTTTCTTTCTTTCTTCTTCTTTCTTCCTTCCTCCCTTCCTTTTTCTTTCTTTTCTTTTCTTCCTTTCCTTTCCTTTCCTTCCCTTCTCTTTCTCTCTTTCTTTCTTTCTTTCTTTCTTTCCTTCCTTTCTTCTTTAAGATTTTATTTATTTATTTATTTGACAGAGAGGGAGACAGTGAGAGAGGGAACACAAGCAGGGGGAGTGGGAGAGGGAGAAGCAGGTTTCCCGCTGAGCAGGGGGGCTTGATCCCAAGACCCTGGGATCATGACCTGAGCCGAAGGCAGATCCTTAATGATGAGCCACCCAGGTGCCCCTTCAGACACCAGATGATCTTTCTTTAATCCAGATGAAATTTGCCACTTTTTTGTACCACCCTCTTTCCATGATCCAGCATGTCCCTTGACTCTCTTTAGATTTTCCAAAGCAGTTCTCATGCTCTCCCAAGTTCTCTTCTTCTCCATGTTAAACAGTTGTGGTGCCTTCAGCCATTCCCCATGTGGTACAATTTTAAGTTTTTTTATTATCTTCTTTGCATTTCCTCTGAAGTGGTTTTTGTTCTTCAATGACCCAGAGTTCATCAGTCTTGGAACCACTGACATTTGGAATCGGATAATTCTTTGCTGTGGGGGACTTGATGTGGGAAACAAATGCAGAAGAAAAAATTATAAAATTTCCTTACTACCTACAAGTGCTTTGATAAGTCCTTGAAACAGGCAAAGTGACATTCCTCTAGGGACTCAACTGCCTTGATGTTGACGCTTTGCTAAGGGCAAAAGGCAATCCTAGCCCGACCTTCCCCCCGACAACCCAGGATCCTGTAAGCCTACTTTAACATAAAAATTCTTCTGGAAACTTCCTTTATCTCCAAACTCCCAAGATACATGTTGGCAACCATCCCCCAAGCATATGGCCCACCGATACACATCTGAAGGGTCTTATGACTAAGGTTTTATTAGATAGTAATACATGACATTTTCCCAACAATAGCTAGCCCCTTCGAGGTCCTGAAAATCTTGCTTCCAAAATTCTTTAGAGACTTATGCTATCCCTAACCCCTTCCAACTTGTATATAATGGGCCACTCCTCATGACCCCATTGCAGCTCTTCCTGCCCACGGGTCCTATCTTCATGCTTTAATAAGATCACCTTCTTGCCACCACAGATGTCTCTCTCTCTTGGCTATCGGCTTCGAATCCTAATGTTCTTTCCTACATCAGGACTGTCCTGTCCATTGTAGGCAGTTTAGCAGCAGCCTTGGCCTCTATGAACTAGATGCCAGTGACAACCCCATCCCCACCCCCATCACCAGTTATGACAAACAAAATTGTCTACGAATGTCCCTTGGGGAAAAAATTGCTCTTGGCTGAGAACTACTGGTTCTCACCCAAACAAACAAATATGAAATTTCAAATATAACAAAGACTTAAACTTCCTATTTGAAAAACTAAAGATCCTTGTACCTTGGGAAAAGCAGATTGCTCACCATAATAAAGGAAGGATTATTTGTATTTCAGAAGGGAGAGGATGAGGATGAGAGCAGGGAGAGGAAGGGAGTTAAGAAACAAAATTCAACTAAGTAAATGTGAAGATCTTATTGGCTTTATTCGATGACTCATAAATCAGGCAGTATTCCAGCTAACAATTAGAAAGAAGGAGCTGTACAAAATGGATGACTTTAATGGGCAGAAACAAGGTGGGATAAGGAAGTTATTCGTAAAAGAAAAGAAAGTATTGTTTCTGCAAAGTCACCTTCTTTGGGGGGGAAGGGCAGGGGGTTCTATCATGCAAATTGCCTCACTGGTGCTGATCAGGAAATTCCAGATTGACTGGTTATAAGTCACGTTCCTCCAATTAAGTCTTGGTTTTGCTGTTGGGGGACTGGTAAGAATTCATTTCGGGCCTGGTTGGTTGGTTTGTTAGTTTTTAACAAAGCTTATCCCAGGGAAAGTCCTGGTGTTTTCTGCCTAAAGGAATTTCCGTACAGAATAGTCAAAAGTGTGGTTTTACACTCTGGGCCTTGTTTACTCTATAACAGACTTAAGTGACATTTACTATACCCTGGAAAGCTTTGGGTCAGGTTATATGATTTGTGACCTTAAGAAAGGGACTCAACTCCTCCTCTGGGTCGACGTAGTACAAAATACACTTTGTGCACAACAGAAGCTGGGAGACAGGGGCACCTACGTAACTCTTGGGAAGAGACTTCACCTTCCTTCAGATGTAGAGTACAGAGTCAGCCCCTGCTAATCAAGTTCTTCAGGGCCTGTGCAAGGCCAGCTGGCACCTGTGCATTAAGCTGGTGTGGCCCCTGGCCACCAGGGCAGGAGAGGACTAGACTCTCTCTTGTTTGGGACATTTATTAATGTACCCTAGAATTTTCCTCCCAGCCATACGTATTACACTGATGATTCATCTGTGTGTGTGTGTGTGTGTGTGTGTGTGTGTCTGTATTATTTAATAGTTAAAAGCACTGACTCTAGGATTAGATTGCTTGAAATCAAATCTTGTCATAGTCACTTTACCTCTGCCATTATGTTTTACTGCTTTACTTCTTTAAGCTTCAATGTTCTTATACTCTCAAATAGGAATAATAATGCTATTTCAAGGGGCTGCCTTTGAGAATTAAATGACCTTGTGTACATAGCACATATTAGAATCTGTAAAAGCATAAACTATTAACAAATGTTTGCTACAGTTTTT
Source organism: Ailurus styani (assembly GCA_002007465.1). Classification (NCBI taxonomy): domain Eukaryota; kingdom Metazoa; phylum Chordata; class Mammalia; order Carnivora; family Ailuridae; genus Ailurus; species Ailurus styani. Next base: position 824,389 of record LNAC01000491.1, on the reverse strand, counting down.
TAGTCCTTACCCATCTAAAAACATGTTTTCTTCCACATGTGCTAACTTTCTTACTTCTCCCATCACAGCCTTGTGTATTTGTTGTTGTTTGGCTCCAAGTGCAGGAATTCACATTCATCTCTCCTTAATTTCTTCTTGACAAGATCATGGCACTCTGAATCAGATAACTTTGGTTTCAATGTCAATCCAACCTACCTCTTATCAGAATTATGAGAATGAAATAAAAATAACTGTGGCAAGAGACTAAATCAGAGGTTCTCAGCTAGGGGTGATTTTGCCTCCCAGCTGACATTTGGCCATGTTTGGAAATATGTTTTTGGTTGTCACAGTGAGCCTGTTACTAGCACCTAGTGGGTAGAGTTTTAGTGATATGGCTAAACATCCTACAGTGCACAGGACAGCTCTTCACAACAAAGATTTATCTGGCCCAAAATGTTAATACTGCTGAGGTTGAGAAACCATGCATTAAATTGCAAAGTCAGTTGTTATCTATTCTAGCACTAAACAAACCTGTTGAAATAATTCTGAATCCCAACTCCAACCTCTAATGCCATAGCTTCTCCTTCCTCCTTTTAGATTATGACTACATTTGATCAGCACGCCATCTACATTGTCATCCAAATTACTAATAAAAATCGATGGTGTAGGCTAGGATAAGGACGGAGTAATCAGATTATTGTTGAGGGAGGATGCATGGCAGTTACACGTGAGTGCACTGATATGAAATCTGCTGTAGTTCAAGTCCCAGCTCCATGATTACCAACTGTGTGACCTTGGAAGTTATTTAACTAATATGCGCTTCCACTTCCTCATCTGTAAATTGGAGAGTAATATTTCCATAGAGTTGCAATGAGGATTAAATAGTATTAAGGCAGGTAAAGCATTTAGTCTGGTGACTAACCCATAGGAAGTGTTTGTGTTAACTAATCATCAACACTAATGGAGTGACTATTCTTTAGGTGTCCTTGTTCAAGAAGTTATATGTTCCCTGCTCTGTACCCCAATACAAACCACATTTCGCCATTTTGTCAACATAGTGTTATAATATAACTTGTCGTATACTTTGTTGAAATCCTCACATTGCATGCATTTTATTAAAAAAATGAACTCTAATAATTGTTTTTTTCTGAAACCACTGCTGTACATCAGAAAAAAGACAGTGTCAGCCCTGTATGTTTACTCATGTGTATGGACCAGGGGCAGGTCTTCCTAAGATGGGCCACTTTGGCATGAACATTATTTAGAAGTAAAAGCAATCCAAGCCCAGCAGATACAGAAAAAGCTCTTTACCTCAACTGCCTGTTAGTACCAGGAAGAGAGCTATGGACGGAGATTCCTCTTTACCTAAGAAACTCATCTACATAATAGGACAATCTTTGTTTCCCAAACCTCTCCTCTCACCTTCCCCAAAATGTTTGTATCCTCAGACATCTATTCCTCTCTTTAGCTCATATAAGCATCATGTTGCCTGACTGTCCGAGGAATTTCCATGTCTGTGTAGGTTCCCTATACATACGCTATTAAAATTTTATCCTATTAAATTGGATTTTCTCTTGTTAATCTGTTTTATGTCAATTTGATTCTTAGTCCAGCTAGAAGGATCTTGAAGGGTAGAGAAAATTCTTCCTCCCCGACAGCAAAGAGATGAGGGAGACTGAGTATGCTACCTGCACAGCACTGAAAGGATTTTGGATTTTATTTTTAATGAGATAGGAAGTCATTGGAGGGTTTATTTATTTTTTTTTTCCACAGAAAGTGGTTTATTGCTTTTAGAACAAGAACTTTTGTTAGTGAAGAGGAACAATTAGAACGTGAGAACTTTTCTGTAACCGTATTTTGTCAGCTGATGGAAGTAGGCACTTCAACAGAGAGAACTCCTGGCGTGCAACAAGGCATGCGACAAGGCGCGCAACAACTAAGCACAGCCGGGCGGTCCCCACACACCCGGCTCTCGGCTCAGAAGCGGGGCTTGCGCCGGCGGCCGCTGTACAGGATGTCCGGTCTGACCTCCCTGCCCTGCCTTCTTCTCCAGCACCCACTGGCGGCTCTTCCTCATGATCCCTCGCCTCGCGATCTTGTACGGGACCCTGTGCGGGAGACACTGCTCTGAGGGGATGGAGGGTGCGGCCTGGCCCCAGTCTCAACCACTGGGGGCACCAAGCAGCTCCTGAGGCCACCCCTTCCACTACAGAAGTCCCCACCTTTAGACCTGCCCCGGGCCCAAAGCTGTTGCTCAGGAGGCGAGCAGGCCAGGTGGGGAGACGCCCCCTCTCCCTCACAGGCATCTTTGTGGTAGAGGACTACCTGATTCCGTGTGTTTACTGGTCAAGTGCTGCCCGTGTGGCAGGCAGGGAGCCCTGTTAATTTGGGGGCAACACAGGCCCGGAGCAGCTCCTGAGAGCCTGGCCCCATCTGAGGACAGCCAGAGGCCCCGTGCCCGGTGCGGCCACTTGAGCCCCTCGTCTGGCTGTGGGGTGGGTATGTCCTGGGATAGAACACTTGGGGGCTCCCAGCCCCTACAGATGTCTGAGGCCCCCAGCTCCCAGCAGCACCAACGATGATCCTCCAGGGCTGATTTTGTCCTCCAGCCCTGGCTGAGGAGTAAAGGGACCCTTCACACAGCCCTGTGGGAGAGAGGTCCTGTAATTGGAGGGTTTAAACAAGGCTCCATTGCCGTGAAGAGAAAGTGAATGGGGATATAGGAGAAACAAGTATGACCATGCATTGATAATTAATTGTTGAAGCTGAATGATGAGTAGGTACAGGGTTTTGTTATGCTCTTCTCCCTTCTTTTGTATTTGTTTAAAACTTCCCATAATAAAAATGAAAGAAATGGAAAAGAACCCTTTAGCTGCTGTATTAAAAGTAGATGGAAGAGAGGCAAATGTAGAAGCAAAGGGGACCAGTTAGAAGGCTTCTGCACTTATCTGGGGAGAATTGATGGTGGCTTGGGATGGTTATGGTGAAGGTGTTGAGAAGTGGGTGAGTTCTGGATAATTCTTAAGGGAAAGTAGAAAGAATTGGTTAATGGATGTAGATGTGGAGTGGGAGAGAAACAAGAATTAAGGATGACTAAACAACTAGAAAAACAGAGTTCTTGCTAACTGAGATGGAAAAAGAGTGATGGATGCAGGGGAAGAGCAGAAGTTCACTTGTAGCCTTGTCCAGTTTTAGATACATATTAAAGTAAATATAGATGCATGTAAATGGTTGGATATAAGAATCTGAGGTTTGGGGCAGGTAAGGATCAGAGGTATGAATTTGGAGCAGGGAGTGTATAGATAGCATTGATGGCCATGAGAGACTGCATGAGATCACTGACTGTAATTCTGTAATATTCTGTGATTCTTTTGAAAAACAGCCCTGGGGCATCTGGGTGGCTCAGTCGGTTGAGCATCTGATTCTTGGTTTGGCTCAGGTCATGATCTCAGGGTCGTGGGATCAAACCCCACCTCAGGTTCCTGCTCAGCACAGAATCTGCTTGGGAGTCCCTCTCCCTCTTTCTCTGCCCCCCCATCTCAAAAAGAAGAAGAAGAAGAAGAAGAAGAAGAAGAAGAAGAAGAAGAAGAAGAAGAAGAAGAAGAAGAAAGAACAGAAAGAAAAGAAAAAAGAATGAGTGAAAAACAACCCTTCCTCCTATAAAGCTCAGACACACTCAAGTTGGTTCTCCAAATGTAGGAATAACATACTATCTGAAATATGACTATACTCAGAACTCTGACTGCACACATATTAATCACTTTTATGAGGGCTTCCAAGTATCATTTAATAAATTGTATGGTCCTCAGCCACATTAAATGGAGTCCACTCATTCTGGCAGCATGGAGAGAAATAATTTTACATCTTGAGGGGTATAGTGAATGATAAATTCAGTCATTCTCTTTTTCAATGTCAGTAATTGCAGCGGTTTTATCAAATATCAATTGTTTAGTTTATTAATATCATGGCCAGTCACCCTTCTAATGATCTGCCAATGAAAACGCCCACAATTATTTAAGCCACAAACCAGTTACAAGGGCAAGCAGAATAAGATTGTGCTTTCTCAGTCTGGGCCTGCTAATCAAATGTTCCATGGGGTCTCCTAGATTTTCTCCCACAGATATTTGTAGTGCTTTCCAAACAGGTTGATCATTATAACCACCAGCGGTGATTGCTGGGCCCCACCTTTGGAAACTCTGAGTCAATACGTAGGGTGGAGCACAGGTATTTGTATTTTTAACTAGCGCCCATGTTTGGGAAAGACTGCTAAGCAAACAGTTTCAAGAAGTATTTTATTTCTTCTTTCTGTAGAAGTGTGCTTCCCACGTCCCATTTACTTGCCCTATTACAAGGTCTTTCTTATGTCCGATTCCTTTTTGCAGTTAGCAGCAGGGAACCAGAATCTGAGGTCGGCTGGGGCGGCTTATGGAAGTACGGGGTTCGAGTTGTGAGGATTCTTTTGCCCTGACTCCACAGTCACTCTTAATCTGCTCACTTTATTTTTTGAATCTAAACCTTTTAAGTTAGTAGACCTGCAATGGGGTTCAGATCGAAATACTCCCCTAAGAGAAAAAAGAAAAACAGAAAGAAGAAACTTCCTGTCAAACCGAGATCCTGCCACTAGGGCGCTAGGGAAACCAGAGAGAGCCATTTTGATATTCCAGTAAGCGTAATTGGAGAATAAACACAGTAGGATAATTTGAGATTTTTATTTCCCAGAGGGCCTGGGTCAGGTGACTTTCTCCCTTTCAAGGTACTAAACCCCTTGAATTTTCTCTATGGACTGCTTGGGCATGTCTGTAGACCTCATGTTGGGAATCTCAGCTCTAAATATACTTCCCACAGTAAAGCCAGAGAGAAAATTTTAAAAATATAGATTAGAGTTTGTCGCTTCCCTGTTAAAACTCTTCAGTGGCTTCCTCGACTTAAAGGCAAGACTCTGTTGACACTCTCCTCCCCAAAAGCCCCCTGCGATGTGTCTGTCCCAGGCTCACCCCGCCAACCTCGCAACTCCTGCCCTCTACCCCACCGTGCTATAGATCCACACTGGCTTTCTTTCTGTATTGACCATAGGGCCTTTTCCTCTACTCTTCCCTGTGCTTGCAATGTTTTTTCTCAGTCTTCTGGGCTGATTTTATCTTCACAGTCTAGTTTTAGACACAGTAGTGCCATCTTATTTTCTGTATAACATTTATTACCCACGAGTGTTTTTCTGTTTGTTCATTTGTTTACTGGTTTCTTATAAGTCTTCTGCTACTACGATGAAACCCATGGGAATAGAGATCTTATCAGATTTATTTCGCAGTGAAATGGCTACATTTAGAACAGTGCTTCGCTCAAGGTGCTACTCAATACATTTTTGCTGAATCAATAAATGAATAAGCAAGAGAGAAATTGTCAAGGCTGATAAGGACTAAATTGATGAAGGTGGTTATCTCAGGGATGGGGTTGGTGAGACCGAGGGGAGGAGGAAAGGCTTGCGTGTTTTGCTTTATACTCTTTCCCACCATAAATGGAGAAAAATGACTAGGGGTGACTTTAAGTTTCCTCTCTCTGTTTTTATGTATTTTCCAAATTTTCTAAAATAAACATGTTTTACGTAGAAATCAGAAAAGTGAAATAAAATGTAAACAGTGATTATAATTACTTATCAAGTTTTGCATTTTCAGAGAACTCTGGCCCTCACATTCTTGCATAAACACCATTTCTTTTGTTTTCTACCAAGGACCTAATCATCTATTTTGGTATAAAGCCAGATATTAGAATATTTTCTGAATAGTTATCAGTCTGAGTTTTCTTGGACATCACTAAGGAAAAGCAGAAGATTTAGATGGTCTCCATGGTAACTAACTCAGGGACAAGACTGATCTTTGAGGCTAACAACAGTTGTTATTTCAGCACAGGAACATTTTTTTGGATTTACCCCAGGTTGGGAAGCACCCTGTATGTTTAGTTATCTGAGCACCAGTCTGAGGAACATTTTTTAGCCAAAGACTGCCTTACAAATGTAATCTTGATCCACCGGCAGAAGAGCCTTCTGCATTGAAGCTGCTTCCTGTCTATAAGATCTTGCCTTCCCTTCATAAGTCTCCTCCTATCTGAACCTTACTCATCTTTCCTCCTCCAGTAAGAAGTTAACTCTTAGATGAATGAACCCTGCCTCCTATATACCCGCTGTGAGCTGTGCTTCATTCTGCCTTACAAGTAGGAACTTTACATGATTATTCTGCTCCTGAGTTATTGATGGCAAAGACCAGTGCAGAGAAACATTAATAAATGTGGTGGTTAATTTTCTGTGTCAACTTGACTGTGCTTCAGGGTACCCAGATATTTGGTTAAACATTCTTTAGGATGTTTCTGTGAGGGTATTTTTGGATGAGTTTAACATTTGTACTGGTAGACGGAGTAAAGTAGATTACTTTCCCTAATGTGGTGGGACCTCGTCTAATCAGTTGAAGGCTGAATAGAACAAAAAGGCTGAGTAAGAACTCTTCTTGCCTGACTGCTTTCAAGCTGGGACATCAGTTTTTTTCTTGCCTTTGGACTTAATCTGAAACATTGGCTCTTCCTGGGTTTTAAGCTTGCTGACATTTGGACTAGAGCTACACTGTTAGCTACCCGGGTCCTTCCTAGTCTTCTCAACTCAGACTGGAACCACACTACCAACTTTTCCTGTCTCATATATACACATACATATGCATATACACATAGATCTCCTGGCTAATACAATGAACACAATTCTATTACGTGTCAGGCCCTGGGCTAGGAGGTGAGTTCCCCCAGCTCTCTAGCATAGAAGGAGATGATAGACTAATTTTAATGTGATAAGCGCTCTTAGTTGAATTGCATACCTACAAGATGCTATGCGAGCACAGAAGGAGAACCTAATTGCATAAGGAATTGAGAGGGCTTCACTAAAGAGTTGACATGAGCAACATTGTGGAAAATGACACTATATTGAGAAGACTGAAGAACTTGAACTCCTGATACATCCACCAACATGGATGAATTTCAGTCATAATTTTGAGTGGATTAAAAAATCAGACACAAAGAGGACGTATGAAGATTCTATGGCCATCCTTAAAACACAAGCCCCGATGCTGAACTTGGGAGGACAGTATCCAAAATGTCATCATTTAGTGTAGTGTTGGCAGTGATTACCTAATGTACATACAACACCTGAAGAATGTCATTTGTCTTCTTGATATGACAAAATTTTTTTCAACAACAATAGTGCAATAGTAAATATTTAGTAGTAAAACTAATTCTTCTCTTCATTTGTTCTTCAGGTTAAAAAATAATGAAAAATTTAAAAAGAACACATTTCAGCTCTCTTGAAATTTAATAAATATTTCATCTATGAACTAAAATTCACCCTTCAAAAAAATTGTACCTCACAGTTTCCACTGTTTCATTGTGTTAAATTTTAAACACATATAAAAGCTCCAAATGGTCACATAGAATTACAGAATTGAAATAACTTGAGTTCTGTTTGTCTTTATTATGATCTCTGCTCTATCGTGTTATTTTAAATCCACTCTTTAAAGGTAGGAATATGTGTTTCCACAGAGATGGAGACAAGAACTATACATGAAGCAAGCTTGAATGATTCTGAATTAAGAACTTACTCTCTGAAATGAATGCATGTAGCTGAGTCTGTGTGTGTTTGGCTAATCGTAGAAGTGAAGTTCTTTGGGGACACCTGGGTAGCTCAGTCAGTCAAGTAGCTGTCTTGGGCTCAGGTATGATCCTGGAGGTCCTGGGATCAAGTCCTGCGTCGGGCTCTTAGCTCAGAGGTGAGCCTGCTTCTCCCTCTGTCTGCCGCCCCGCCCCTGCCTGTGCGTGCTCTCTCTCTCTTTGACAAATAGATAAATAAAACCTTAAAAAAAAAAAAGTGAAGTTCTTTGAACTAGCTTCCACGAAGAATAAAATGCTTATTACAGGAAAAGTTATAAAGGTATGCTATTTTGATACTTACGTGAAATACTAAAATTCAACAATAGTAGCTACAGTTGTTCAGAATAACAGTGTTCAAACTTTTTGGACTCAGGGAAAAAAAAACCCCTTTTTGTTCTGAGGATGTTACTGCATTCTTACAAATTATTGAGCCCTTTGCTTTTGTTTATGTGTTATATCTATTGATACTCACCTTATTAGAAATTAAAGCCAAAAAAATTTTAAATATTTATTTTTTTTTTTGAAATTTTTTAATTTTATTTTTGTTCTTTGCCCAAGGGGTACAGGTCTGTGAATCATCAGGCTTACATCTTTCACAGCATTCACCAAAGCACAAACCCTCCCCAATGTCCATAACCCATCCACCCTATCCCTACCCTCCCACCCCCCAGTAACCCTCAGTTTGTTTTGTGAGATTAGGAGTCTCTTATGGTTTGTCTCCTTCCCCATCCCATCTTATTTCATTATTTTTCCCTCCCTACCCCCCACGACCCCCCACCCTGCCCCTCAAGTTCCTCATATCAGAGAGATCATATGATATTTTAAACTAATTTTGCATCTTAAAAATATATAATTTACTGTTTATTAACATACACAATACAAATTTATAAAAATAATTAATTTTCCAAAACCAAACAAAATTTCCTGATAAGAATGACATCATATTATATTTATACAGCTGTAGTCTCATATGTGCTTCTGCATCTAATTTTTTGCAATATGTTATTCTAGTTAAAGTATATGAAAAGCACCTGCCCTCACACAAGTATGTAGTTGGAGAAGAGAGGGTCTTTAATAGCCTATTGAAATAATTGTAGATATCAAAGACTTGATGCTACACCAAAACTTGACAAGAAATAGTTTCTTACAGGTTGGTTATAATGTGTTTTGAAACCACTTTTTATACTCTGTTCCATTAAAATCTGTTGGCCTATCTTACATCCTGAATGCATCTTTTTTCTCATGCATGACTTTGTAACATTGGGCATTGGTGATTTGGAAAATACTATTTCCTTGAATCAATGCAGCTTTTCTAAATGTTGACGCATTTCTTTTTATAATAGCAAAAAGATCACATTTGTTAATTTCACCATTGATCTCATCAGAAAAATGTATGTTCATGGAAGCTTTTAAGCTCACAATAGCGGAAATAGATTTCCAACATTCAATTTTGAAAGCTCAAATTTTAGGTAGTGAATATTTAAGTTGTTTGCTTTGATAATGCTAGGCTTACTTAGATCACTTTTGAGATAACACTACTAAATAATCAGGTCTGAATAACTATAGTCTATCAGATATATATGTCGATATATATTTTTTAAGTAGGCTCTACACCTGTCATGGAGCCCAATGTGGGTCTTGAACTCAGGACTCTGAGATCAAAACCTGAGCTGAGACCAAGAGTCAAACACTTAACCAACTGAGCCATGCAGGTGCCCCATCGGATATTTTTTTATAACTCAAAATGGTGTTCCACGGAAGTGGCTGGATCAGCTCTCAGTTGAAATAATCACTACAATGCTCTTCTGTGGGATAGCAGGGTCCTTTAGACTTCATTTCATTACTCAAAAAAGATGGGTGCTCAAGGGTTGAGATTCAGTAAATTCTTTACTGTTTCCTTAGGGACATTCTTAAGTAACACTAGGTTTTTTTTAACTGTGAGTGTCTAGTGGTGAAGAATGTGATGTATACCAGCACTCCTCGCTGAGGAGTAAGCAGTTCCGCTCACCATTGTTTCTGGACCATCAGTGCACGCAGTCAACACAATGAGAAGGCAAAGAATGTTTTACGTTATTTTGAAAATATTTTTACCCCATAGACTCTCTGAAAGGATTTCAGGTTACTTTAGTTCTGTGGATCATATTCCAGGTTTAGAACTTACACCAATAAATGATGTTTTTTCCTAGATGAGTATTTCATTATGACATTGTTTAGCATTTTCAGCCCATGGTAATAAAGTACATACCGGCTTTTAGTCAGTTTTATTATTGCTTTTACATTCTTCACAGACAATATGATGTTTTATTGTCTGCACCTGGGGCATACTTTTCTACTGCCCTGCCCTTGGTACACCAAGGGATGTTTTATATATATATGTGTGTATATATATATATATATGTATATATGTATATATATATATGTATGTATATATATATGTACTTTTTTTTAGAATTGAGTTCTTTATTAATGTATTTATTACAAATACTTTCAGTCAGTAGTTTGTTTTAAGGGTGTCTTTTGAGGAACAGAAATCTTTTTTTATTTTTTAATAAATTTCAATTTTAGAATAGCTTTATTTGTTTATTTATTTAAAAATTTTTTATTTATTTGAGAGAAAGCAAGAAAGAGCACAGAGCATGGGAAGGGCAAGCAGACTCCCTGCTGAGTGGGAAGCCTGATGCGGGGCTCGATCTCAGAACCCTGAGATCATGACCTGAGCCGAAAGGCAGAAGCTTAACCAACAGAGCCACCCAGGCGCCCCTAGAGTAGCTTTAGATTTACAAGAAAGTTGCAAAGCGAGTACCAAGTTCTTATCTATCTATAACCCAGTTTCCATGCACATTTGTCAGAACTAGCAACCCAACACTGACACATTACAATTAACTAAACTCCAGATTTTCTTTGCATTTCAGTCATTTTTTTCACACATAATTAACGTACAACACTAATGTCCTTTTTCAGTTTTAGAATTCAGTTTGGGATACCACACTGAATTTAGTTATCCTGTCTTCTAGTACCCCCTGTTCTTTGACAATTTCTTAGTCTTTCTATGTTTTGGATGACTGATGGTTTTGAAAGGTACTGTTCTGATATTTTGTAGAATGTCCTTCAGTTTGGGGTTGTCTGATGTTTTTGTCATGGTTAGATGGGAGTTATAAGTTTAGTGGGGAAGGTCACAAAAGTAAAGTATTTTTCTCAAATTTAAAATGTGAATGTTTGTTGTTAATGAAGTTATATTGGTTTTCATTAGGCTTAGTTTTTTAACCCCCTTGTACATGTTTTCATTCTTTTCTTTTTTTATTTTATTTTATTTTTTTTAAAGATTTTATTTATTTATTTGACAGAGAGAGAGAGAGAGAGATAAGAGAGAGATCACAAGTAGGCAGAGGCAGGCAGAGAGAGAGAGGAGGAAGCAGGCTCCCAGCTAAACAGGCAGCCCGATGTTAGGCTCAATCCCAGGACCCTGAGCCAAAGGCAGAGGCTTTAACCCACTGAGCCACTCAGGCACCCCCATTCTTTTCTTTTTTTAAAGTTTGGGTAAAAATTGAAATATAATTGACATATAGCATTATATTAATTCCAGATATAGAACATAATGATTTGTTATTTGTATATTTTGTGACATGACCACCACAATAAGTCTAGGTAACATCCATCACCGTACATATTGTAATTTTTTTTCTTATGATAAGAACTTTTAAGATTTACTCTCTTAGCGACTTTCAAGTATGCAATACATTAGTATTAAGTACAGTCACCATGCTGTACACTACAGTCCCATGAGTTCTTTATTTTATAACTGGAAGTTTGTACCGTCTGACCTCTTCACCCATTTCAGCCTTCCCCAACACTCCTCTGGCAAACTTCAGTTTGTTCTCTGAATTCATGAGCTGGTCTTTTTTTTTTTTTCATTTACTTTTTAAAATTTAGATCCTACGTTTAATGAGATCATACGGTATTTGTCTTTCTGTCTCTATTTCACTTAGCAGAATGCCCTTAGGGTCTGTCCATGTTGTCACAGATGGCAAGATTTCATTTTTTTTTTTATGGTTGAATAATACTCACTTGAATATATAACCATGGTTTTCTTTATCCACTCATCCATCGGTGGACACCTATGTTGTTTGCATATCTTAGCTATTGTAACAAATGCTACAGTTAAAATGGGGGTAAGATATCTTTTTGAGTTAGTGCTTTTGTTTGCTTCAGATAAATCCCCAGGACTGGGATTGCTGGATTATATGGTAATTTTTAATTCAATTTTTAATTCTTTGAGGAAGCTTCATACTGTTTTCCATAGCAGCTGCAATCCACCAAACAGAGCACAAGGGTTCCCTTTTCTCTCTAGCCTCACCAACGCTTGTCATTTCTTGTCTTTTGGATTCAGAAATACTTAATTTTTTGACATGAAGTCTAATTTAACAATCTTATATAATGTGTGCTTTTATGTCTATTCCAGGATTGCATTTCTGGCATAAATTCCACTTGGTAATAATATATTTACTGTGTTTTTTATATAAAGGAGGAAAGCCATATAATCATATCAATAGATACAGAAAAAACATTGACAAAATTTAACAATAGAAGGAAATTCTGACATTATGCTGATCTTATAAAATGAATTGCATTTATACTCTCCTCTTTTCTACTCTGTGGGAGAGGTTTTTTTTGTACTGTTTTGTTTTAAATACTGTGTGTTTTTTTTCCTTAAATGTTCAGAAGAATTCATTACTAAAGTTATTTTGACTTTAAGTTTGCTTTGCGGGATGGTTTTTATTTTCTTTATTACTTTTTTAATTTTTATCTTTTTAAAAATATTTTATTTATTTGACAAAGAGAGAGAGAGAGAGAGAGAGAGGGAACACAAGCAGGGGGAGGGGAGAAGGCAAAGCAGACTTCCTGTTCAGCAGGGAGCCAGACGTGGGGCTCTGGGACTAGACTCCAGGACCCTGGGACCATGACCTGAGCTGAAGGCAGATGCTTAAACACTGAGTCATCCAGGTGCCCCTGTGGGACAGTTTTTAATCAAGGATGCAAAGTTGCCGATACTTAATTTCATTCAGATTTTCTATTTCTCCTTGATTAGCTTTGGTAAGTTGTGTTTTTCAAAGCATTTGTCCATTTCAACTACATTTTTTCACAGCTTTATTGAGATATAATGAATACGCCATTAAACTCTTCCATTTAAAACGTAAAATTAAATTTTTTAAGTATATTTTCAAAGTCGTGCAACTACCACCACAACCTAATTTTAGAACATTTCCATCCTCCAAACAGAAACTTCATGCCCGTTCGTAATCACACCCATTTCCAACCCCAGCCCTAGGGAACCACTAATTTACTTTCTGTCTCCATAGATTTGCTTTGTCAAGTCATTTCATATAAATGGAATCATATACGATGTGGTGTTTTATATTTGGCTTCTTTCACTTACTATATGTTTTTATAAAACTTAATTTTTTTAAAGATTTTATTCATTTATTTGACAGAGAGAGAGAGATCACAAGTAGGCAGAGCAGCAGGCAGAGGAAGAGGAAGAAGCAGGCTCCCCGCTGAGCAGAGAGCCTGATGCGGGGCTTGATCCCAGGACCCTGAGATCATGACCTGAGCTGAAGGCAGAGGTTTAACCCACTGAGCCACCCAGGCGCCCCAAAACTTAATTTTTTTAAGTTCATGTGTATTACAGCATGTGTCAGTACTTTTTGTTTTTTAAGATTTTATTTATTTATTCAACAGAGAGAGAGTGAGGGAACACAAGCAGGGGGAGCAGCAGAGGGAGAGGAAGAAGCAGGCTCTGCTGAGCAGGGAGCCCAATGAGGGGCTCGATCCCAAGACCCTGAGATCATAACCTGAGCCGAAGGTAGACGCTTAACCAACTGAGCCACCCAGGTGTTCCTCTTTCTTTTTCTCTTTAAAATAAACTTTTATTGAAGAGTATAACCTATGTACAGAAAAATGCACATCTTTTAACAAAACAGAATTTTTTACAGTAAACACTTTCATGAAACCACCAGACATGTCAAGAAATAGAACACTGCTCGACCACAGCAGCCTCTTCATGTCCCATTCTCAACTTTGCCCCTTCCTTATAAGAAACCAATAATACCCTTGGTAATACCATAGTAATTAGTTTAGAATAAGAATGGAGGGCGCCTGGGTGGCTCAGTGGGTTAAAGCTTCTGCCTTCAGCTCAGGTCATGATCTCAGGGTCCTGGGATCGAGGCCCGCATCGGGCTCTCAGCTCAGCAGGGAGCCTGCTTCCTCCTCTCTCTGCCTGCCTTTCTGCCTACTTGTAATCTCTCTGTCAAATAAATAAATAAAATCTTTTAAAAAAGAGAATAAAAATGGAATCATGTAGAATGCATTATTCTGTATCTGCTCTTAATCAACTATGCATTTTTAAAAACTTTTTAAAAAGATTTTATTTATTTATTTGAGAAAGAGAGAGCACAAACAGGAGGAGGGGCAGAGGGACCAGTGGAGGGATAAGCAGACTCACCGATGTATGGGGAGCCTGATGCAGAGCTCAATCCCAGGACCCCGAGATCATGACCTGAGCCAAAATCAAGAGCTGGCTGCTTACCTGACTGAGCCACCCAGGCACTCCTGTATTTTTAAAAACTTTTAAGAGCAGGTTCACAACGTGGTTAAGAGGAAGATAGAGATTCCCTGTATACTTCCTGCCCCTGCACACACATAACCTCCCCCATTAACAACATCACTCATCAGAGTGGTGTATTTGTTACCTAGGATGAACCTACAATGACACATAATCAATCACCCAAAGTCCATGGTTAACGTCAGGGTTCCACATTTGGTACATACTATGGGTTTAGATAAATGTGTAATTTATCCATCATTATAATATCACCCAGAGTATTTTCATTGGCCTAAAAATCTACTTGGGTTTTTTAAATTGTTGGATGTTATTATACTGTATAGTTATATACCACATTTTGTTTACCCATTCACCAGCTGATGGACATTTGGGTTGTTTCCACTTTTGGGTTATTATGAATAATGCTGATAGGAGCAAATATAAGTACAAGTCTCTTTACAGACATTCATTTCTCTTATGTTGATACCTAGGAATGGAATTGCTGAGTCACATGGGAACTCTGTGTTTAACATTTTGAAAGATTTTTCAAAAATGGCTTGTACCACTTTTTTAATATTTTATTTTGCCATATATATGAGGGTGGCAATATATGAGGGTTCCAGTTTTTCCAAATTTTTGCCCACACTTATTTTCTGTTTTTTTCTCTCCTAAATTATAGCCACCTTAGTGTTTGTTAAGAACTATTTCATAGTGATTTTGATTTGCATTTCCCCAAAGACTAATGATGTTGAGCATCTTTTTTCAGTTTATTAACTAATTTGCATATCTTCTTTGGAGAAATGTTTATTGAAATCTGTTGTCTATTTTCTTTTTTTAATTTTCCAAAGTGTATTTATTAGGTCCCTTTTGTTTGCATGAAAACCACCTCCTGTCCCTTCTGTTTGCAGAAACCACCTCCACCTTAGATGAAAGAACAGAATATACTTTGAGGGTAGTGTTGGAGAGAGATATCCAAGTTATGCAAGGGCAGCAATCCAATGAAACACAGGAAAGACTGGACACAGACCCATTGTTTATCTCTCCTCAGCTGCTTCCTTCCCATCTCTTGTAGGGTCTGTCTTTCCATTCTCAGGCCGCATGGTAGGACACAGTTATTGAGAATTATTCTTAGGTTCTCCTCTCTTCATTTTAAAAGCCTAATCAGATACCTCTTTGTCATATATTCTAATTTCCTAGGGGAGAGATTCTGATTGTCCCAGCTTGGTTTATTTAGCCACCCCTAGAAGAAACAGCTGTGGCCAAGAGGGTGATAGTCCAGATGATAACCATGTAGAGCCAGGGCAAGTGTTGGCCATTATGGCTCTCTGGCACCTGATTTTTTTGTGCACACATTGAGCAGAGAAGGGTTTCTGCATTTTTAAAAAGTTGGCGGTAGGGTGAGGTACTAGCAAAGAAGAATATGTAACAGGGATGTATGTGGTCAGAAGAGTATAAATATTGGGGCTCCTGGTGGCACAGTCAGCTAAGCACCCAGCGCTTGACTTTGGCTCCTCATGACATCAGGGTTGTGAGATTGATTGAATGTTGATCTCCACCCTGGGAATGCAGCCTGCTTCAGATTCTTTCTCTCAGGATGTCTGGGTGGCTCAGTTGATTAAGCGTCTATCTTCGGCTCAGGTTATCAAGTCCCACATCAGGCTTCTTGCTCAGCAGGGAGCCCGCTTCTCCCCCTGCCTGCCACTCCCCCTGCTTGTGCTCACTCTCTCTCCCTTTCTCCCTCTGACAAATAAATAAATAAAATCTTAAAAAAAAAAAAAGATTCTCTCTCCCTCTTCCTTGCCCCTCCCCCACCTCTCTCTCCCTCTTTAAAAAGAAAAAAGTATAAATATTTATTATCTGACCCATTGAAGAAAAAATTAGCTGATCCCGATGTAGGAGGAGGGGAATAACTTCTCCAAAGGACGGGTGAGATATACTGATCTGCCACCTAAAAGAAGTCTGTAGGCCATTCATTCCACAGGATATTAACAAACGTGTTCAACCTGCATGGGAAACCGGACAGCAAAATTTAAAAGGACTTCTGTGTTGCAAGAGTTCTCATAGTATTTGACATGTTAGAAAACACTGTAAATCTTCAATAATCTTTTTTTTTTTTTTTTAAGTAGGCTCCACACTGGGGAGCGCAATGCGGGGCTTGAACTAACAACCCTCAGATCAAGACCTAAGCTGAGATCAAGAGTCAGATGCTTAACCAACTGAGCCATCCAGGTGCCCCTTCAATAATGTTTAAAAGGAAAATATATATTTTTTCCATATATATATGACCATAAAATTTAATTTCCTCTTACCTCCAAGAAAGTAGTATTTCATGGAATACACTTTGAGTAAACTTCTAAAGAAGAACTCTCACATGTACTAACATGGGCTTTATTTCCAGTCTTCCTTCAAGTTGAGTTCAACAGTGACTTTGTACCAGGCCTGGGGGGCTATGTGTTATGGAGGCCCACACTGAACAAAACACACTCTCTGTCTCCAGGGCATTTTTAGTCTAGTGGAGGAGACTGATAAAAAGGTAACTTATTGTAAGGGGCTGAAGAGTGCTATAAAGGATAACAGAGTATCTAGAAACACAGAGAAGGGACATCACCTCAGCTTCATGGGGTGGGGGTGGGGGACATCAAGGAAGGCTTTCGTGAAGACATGGTGACTGAGCCGAACCGTAAAGATCAACCAGTAGACGTTTACCCGGTGAAAAGGGAGAACAAAAGGTGAACCTTTGCACAGAGACAGATAAAGGCAGTGATGTTAGATAGAACTGAATCATTTTAAGAGTAACCGAGTAGGACTCAGTCATTGACTAGGTACAGAATATGAAAGAAGGGATGGCACAGAAGAAACTCTCAAGGTTATGAGTTGCACAGTTGGGTGGGGGCCCATAATGAATTCAGTTTTGGATCTTTGGGGTTTGTTGTCCGATCAGCCATCCTACTGGAGATGCCCTGCAACATTGCACGTACGAAGCTAGAGCTCAAAAGAAAGATCTGGACTGGATTACAGATGAAGAAGTCATTACCGTACAGATGATAGTTAAAACTGCTTATTTTAAGATGAAGCTCTTTGTGTTAATATTGAATTATAAGATTTCTTTACATATTCTGGATACAAGTTCCTTATCAGATATAGTTTTGCAAATATTTTCTCCCAGGCTGTGGGTTCTCTTTCATTTTCTTGATGGTATTGTTTGAAGTCCAAAACCATATTTCTATAGTTTTCTGTGAGTCTGGCTAATGCTAATTTTTTATTATCCACTGCATAATTCCACATAACTTTAAAACTTAAGGGGGTTTAGTTCCTTTACTGGCAAAATGCCGGCTGCTGCCTCCCATACCCTTGGTAAGGGCTCCTTTTTTTGCTCTTCGGCTCTGTTCTGTGGATAGAACTTATGGGAAGTAATTTTGTATTGGGAAGAGTTTTATAGACCACCTCAGGTTTTTGCTGGGACAGGAACAGCTTTAAGATCATAGCTGTTTATATGCAGATCATGTCCAGATTCACACATCCAATATTTACTGTTCATCAAAATCAGCAGAGGATTCTAAAAAATCCTAATGACGAGGCTGCAACCAAGACCAATTTACTCATAATCTCTGGGTTTGGAAGGGCAGGGGCATCCAGGCATCAGTGGCTTTGAAAGCTATCTATGTAATTCCTGTATTTATCTGAAGTTGAGAGCTACTGTGGTAGAGTCCTGTGCTGGACATCATTTCATTCATTCGTTAATTTAACAAATACTCATTGGAGGTTGGCTGTGTTCTAGACACACTGTCAGGTGCTGGGTATTTAAAGGTCAATAAGACAAAAATAGTCTCTGCTTAAAATCTAGCAGGGAAAGACAGATGCTAAACAACACATATGAATAATCATTTTCTGTAGCTGTGAACTATTTAGTACATATCTCCGTCCAGATTTCCCCAAGTTCATTGTGTCAAAAACTGAACTCTTAATCACTCTGTCCAAATCATTTCATCCTTGTGTAGTTTCTAACCTAGTAATGTCCATTTCAGTCATCCAAGCCTTGATATTTACCTCTCTCCTTTATGTTTCTCACTCAATCAGTGCCCCATTTCTGCCTCCATCATGTTATGTAACCGATTCTTCTTTCGGTCCCCCTCGCTGATATCTTAGGGCAGGTCTTCACACCTCATGCCTAGACTACTGCTGTTATCTAGACCTGGTTTCTATCCCTATTTCTAGATTGGTTCCCTTCCAACCCAGTCTCCATAATATCACTGGAATGATTATCCTAGAATGCAAGTATTTAATGGATCCTCAAAACTTACAAGATAAAATCCAGCTCTTTACATGTCCCTCGAGGATCTGACAATTTTTGTAACCTTATCTTCAACACAAAAACCACTCTCCTCTTATGCTGATTGTTTTGGTTATGTTGTTTGGTTATGTATTGCTACATAACAAATCATCTCAAAACTTAGTGGCATGAAACAACTGTTTATGACCTAAGAGTCCCAGAATATAATTTCTATAGCATTTTATTGATCAGGCAAGTCACTAAGGCCAGTCCAGGGTAGAGGAATTAGATCCCACCTCTCACTAGGAGTAGCAAAGAATTTGTGAATGTTTCTAATCTGCCATACCAAGGGTACCATCTACTGAACCATGGATCTATTTTTTTTCATCTTTATCTTCTTTTATATATATATATTTTTTTCTTTTCTCTCTCTCTCTCTCTTTTTTTAAGATCTATTTTTTCTAATACTATTCCATTTGTATCTTCCCCAGTTTTTCAGCTTGGCAGATATATGCTCTTCCAGACTTAACTTCAGTGTCACAAAGCCTTTCTTGAGTGACAGGGCAACTGCATGCTGTTTTTTCAATGACTTAGCATTTACTGAGTACAAGGCAACATGCCCCCAAAAAGAATAAACCAAGCCCTTGCCTCTGGGCTGAGAATCATCCAAGGAGAGTTGATCCCTTTCCATTTTCTGCCACAACTGTATGTTGTATTTTTGCCTACGTCACATTTGTTTCACGGTTATAAATATGATTGCTGTGCTACTAAAGTGACCTCCTCAAATTCTCTGATTTCATCTAAATTCTCTCAGTTGCAGGTAATTGAAATCATTGTAAGAAAAAAGAAAACGTTTTCATGGGAGGAGGGCAATGTTGATTATCTTAGGATTGTGAAATTGATTATTTTGAAAGGGAGGGGTGGTACTAGTATCTGGCATGACGATCCAGGCAGCAAATAATAAGTGGTCTTACTCTTACTCCCTTTACTCTTGGCAGTCTCTGTTACTAGTCCCAGATGAAAATTCCTGAAAGGGAAATCACTAAGCCCGGGGGGGTTGGAGCAGAGCAGTTGGCCAGCGCTGCCATGCTGGGGAAACGCTGGTGTCTCATCAGAAAGGTGGTAGACATTTGTCTCAGATCGAAAACTACTGGCTACATTGCTTTTGCCTCTGTTTCCCCACACCTCTGCAGAGTTATTGACACATAGCAGGAGCTTCCTAAATCTTTGTTGCAGGAAATGAATGAATGAAGGAGTTGATGAATGAATGAATGAATCCTTGACTTGAAATGCTTTTCTCTTTGCACCGAAGTCTTGTTTCTATGAAACTCTCTCAGACATTTCTCACTGACTGTAGAAGTAGCCAGGAATTTTGCTGTTTAACCACTTCATGGCCACTCCGTGTGAACCTGCCTTCTAGGTACTAACACATGAAAGAACATGACTAAAATACCAAATCCCTAGGCTTTATTGGGTTTCATCTTTAGTCTGTTTTTTTCCCCCCATGTAGACTAGTTATTTATTAGCACTGGTGCTGCAACACAACAGTTTCCAGTGAAGATGGTGAGCTGCGTGGAGGTGGCAGAACAAGGTGAGACTCAGATGAGTGAGTGGCAGGCTCCTACTTCTTCCATTTGTTCTTGCTGTAGTCCCACTTGGCTGAGAAGCCCTGAATTGGGCTGACCTTTGTGTCTAGCATCCTCTCGGTGGCTTGGCCACCCACTCCTCTTCAGAGGTGTGCGGGATGAAGCATACACACAGTGCTTCTCCCAAGTCAGAACGAGAGCAGCGAAGCCGATGAAGAACACGGCGGTGCTCACAACCATCTTCCGCTCGTTTGTGCTCCCTTTCATTTCAGGAAAGCTCTCGTTGAACTGGATGCAGTACAACTCAACTTTTTCATCAATGGAGAGGCTGCTCCAGGGAGACTTCTTCTCTTTCAAGGCCTTCTGGCTGGCAGAGAGGTTCTCGATGTGGGCCACATCGGGCTGAGGATAGTCACGCCCGCCCACGTAACTCAGGAGAGCATAGTCTGCACTCTTTATGAGGTTTCCATGTGCTCCGGCACACACTGAGGAGGAAATTGCTCACTTGCCAATTAGGCTAAATGCTCTGGTAGCCAAAATTCTGCTGTTGCCACCCACCACTGCCTGCTGAGACCACTGAGACCAGCCTCTGTGCCCTAGTCTGGGTTTTTTAGATGAGGAAAAGTTTGGTAAGTGTGGTCTGTCCCTGTGAAAGATCCTTCAGGAAATCAGAGAGCTTCCAGGTGAGTCCCGGCCTGGGGTTGGAGCTAAAATGCAGCGGTGAGTGTCAGCAGTGTCTCGTTACCAGCACCATGAGCTCACCCGGAAAGCTGCCGCGGTTTCTGGAGACCAACTCACAGGCAGCAGTCAATCCATAGCTTCTCCCAAAGGTTGGTGACTGAGCAGCAAGCTTCTGAAAATTCTTCCTGAGGGGTGCCTGGGTGGCTCAGTTGTTAAGACTTTGTCTTTGGCTCAGGTCATGATCCCAGAGTCCTGGGATCAAGCCCTGCATCGGGCTCCCTGCTTGGCGGGATGCCTGATTTTCCCTCTCCCACTCGCCCTGCTTGTGTTCCCTCTCTCGCTGTGTCTCTGACTGTCAAATAAATAAATAAAATCTTAAAAAAAAAAAAAGAAAATTCTTCCTGAGATCTTTCATTCACATTTACTGTATTCAGAGAGATGAGAGAAAGTGGAAGACTCTTCATGATTTCATTCTCACCAGAGGTTATTTCTTTGGCCACTCGTTAGTAGAAAGGGTCAGAATCTTATGGAGAAAAAAAAAAAGAAAGGCTAAATGCTTTCTGCATCTCTCATACCTTCCCAGAGTAGGTCTAAGCCCATCCACCAGGACCTGGTTCATTTTCTTTTAGGACATGCTGCCTGCACTCAGGAAGTTCTAAGTCATAGGAAAAACAACATGTAATACCCTCAACATGTCAAAGAAATACTGTGTCATTGGTATTGTCATTGGGCTCTCACCTCAAGAGCCCAGATTCCCTGATTCATCAAGACACTAGGATGGTGATAAATAAGCCAAGTCTTTGCATTTAGTAGCCCTTTTTTCTGATGTAGGACACAATCAAAGCTAGAAACAATTATGTGGAAATAAATACACATGTGAGATAGTTTCAGTTTATGATAAATGCTATACATGTGATTTTATAATGTGTTGAATAGAATAGGATTTAGGGCAGGCTTTAGGGTTGATGGCTAGAGAAAGTTCTCTGAAGAAGTAATTTTTGAGCAAGACCTGAATGAGAAGGAGTCAGTTATGTGAGGACCCACTGAAGAAGGAAGAGCAAATGCCAGAGAGAGTGAACTTGATGTGTTCAAGAGACATGAAGAAGGTCCTTGTGGCTGGAGTGTACTGAACTAGGGGAAGAAAGTAGGTAGAACCAGACCATGAGGGACCTTGTGAACCAGGCAGGAACTTTGTATTTTATCTTAATTGCAGTGGAAGATTTTCAACAGGCAAATTACATAATTAGACCCATACCCTTTATCTGATTTGTCCAATATGGTAGCCACTAGCCTCATGCAGCTATTCAAATTTAAATCAATTAAAATTAATTAAAATTCAGTTCCCAAGTTAAACCAGACACATTTCAAATAGCTACATGTGGTTAGTGGCAGCTGTATTGGAAGTATAGGCATAGAATATTTCCACTGGAAGTGTAGGCATAGAACATTTCCATCATTGCAAAAAGTTCTGTTCTAGAGAGAGGAAGCAGTTAGAGGCTACTGCTAGTTCAAGTTAAAGACATTGATATCTTAGGCTGTAATAGCTGAGATAGTGAGCAGTGTTGTACTTGGGATAGAGTTGGAAGGTAAAGTCCATACGACTTCCTGATGGATTGTTTATGAGGGAATGAATGGATGAGATGAATTAGCCATATTTGCAGCTTTATTTTGGCAGAGTTAGAAGGATTAGAAATATTTACATGTGGAAGAAATAGATCTCTGATGGCTCAATGGAATAGAACTCATCCTTCAACTGGAAGAGAGCAAGAACTTTTAAAAATCATGGAGATACATACATGACCAAAAATATGCTTACAGGAACTAATGGGGAACTAGTGGATTTTGAAACTTATAGATACTTGTGATTGACAGGTCAGTGAGGTCTATCACTAAAGTGGTAGAACTCATTCTCAGGGAATTTTGATCACTACTGATGGATGCCCTACAAATCTCATTTCTGATTTCAAAGAGATCATCTTTTTCAAGTCTTCTACCAAAAAAACCCCAGATTTTTTTTGCCATTAAAAAAAATACTTACTTTTCTCTGAAGTTCAACCTGATGCTGGAGGTACTAAAGGTCATTAATAAGAAATAGTTGGTGTGGGGGGGTACCTGGGTGGCTCAGTTGTTTAAGCGTCTGCCTTTGGCATCCTGGCATCCTGGGGTCCAGCCACCTGTTGGGCTTCCTGCTCAGAGGGGAGTCTACTTCTCCCTCTGGCCCCTCCCCTCCCCAGCTTGTGCTCTCTCTCTCAAATAAATACATAAAATCATTTAAAAAAAGGAACTACTTGGGCACTGGGTGCCTGATTATGTGCTTTGCTGGGAAATTAGTAATTTAAAAACTGTAGGAGTAGATATTCCACTGTGGTTCCTATTCCTACTCATAAAAGGATTTATTTGTGGAGAATAGGCCTTCACCGGAGAAAGATTTACAAGGTCAAGTCTTAAATGGTCAGTTGACTCCTTAAGGACTCTGTGATATCAGACAAATTATTTACCACCTTTGAACCTTCATTTCCTCACCTATGAAACGAGATTAGAAATCTCTGCTGCCTTCTATAAATATTATGAGCCTTAAATGAGATGAAGAAGTGATAACCCCACTTGACATTTATTAAGTACTTATTATGTGCCTGGAACTGTGTTAAGCAGTGTGATGAAGCTAAGACAGACACTGTGCTAAACTTAGTAGCTTAAAACAATCATTTTATTTACTCATGATTCTGAGTCAGCAATTTGGGCTGAACTCAGCTGAATGGTTTTTCTGCTTTTCTTGCCTGTAGTTATGCATGTGGCTGCAAATTAATCTGGCGGCTCTGATAGCCTAACTGTCCCCTCTCCCATGTCCGCAATTGGTAGTAGCTGTTAGCGACTTGGTATAAGGGCCCACCACTAGGACAGCTTGTGACTTCACCGACCTCTTATCCTCCAGTAGCCAGGCCAGGCTTCTTCACATGGAGGTTCCAGGGCAGAATTCCAAAAAGTAAGAGCAAGGATCATTGAATTCTAGGCTTAGAAATGCCACATATCCCTTCCATGACATTCTATCAATCAAAGCAAGTTACAGGTAGACCCAGATCCAAGGTTAGGGTGATAAAACTGTATGCTTTTATGGGGGGAGAGGAAAAATCACGGTACAAACGGGCAGGCATACAAGGATAGGAGGAGTTGTATTAGTCATCTCTGTGAACAATCTACTGTGCTTGTCAGTATACAACCTTATCTAACCTGCACAGCAATACTGTTTTCCTCATTGGACAGATGAGGAAATAGGCACAATGAGGTTGAATAACTTGCTCAGAGTCACCTAGTCAGATAGCGCCTAAGCTGGGAAACAAACCCAGGCAGCCTGACTCTGGAGGCCACGCTCTTTTATTAAGTTCTTACAATGGAATTCACATTATGATAGAGATTACTTATGTTTGCCTATGTCTAGTTCTTTCCTTCTGGGGCACACGATAGATTACACGTCCCACCCCTTATAGTTTAAGTAGGGTCACGTGACTGGTTCTGGGCCAATGGAGAGCAGGTGTAAATTCTTCATTCTCCTTTATCCCTTATGTCTATGACCCTAGAAACCAAGGGTCGAAGTAGTGGAACTGTAAGATAGAAGTAGATCCAACTGCTGAGTTATGACAAGGAAACTGCCAGATCTGGAGCAAAAAAGAAAATTGCAGGTGTGAAGCCAATGAGTTTTTGAGATTTGTTATTATAACGAAGAAAATTCTCTCCTGATTAATACAAGCCTCGCTGCATTTTTCTACTTGTAAAGTGAAGCCATAATCTTATAAAAATTTTAACTAAGCAGGAAAGAATAAAGAAAAATTTCAAAATCATTCCAAATTCTACTACCAGGGTCAACAATTCTCCATCTCCTGGTGAATATCATGACAGATAATTCTCTATGCATAAGTATATACACACAACTCATATAAATAAGTTCTTTTGTCATCAAACAATGTAATTTCAGAGTTGTTCTTGGTCAAATTAATAGTGATCTATGTAGGAAGCTCTTCGAAATGTATATCATACAACAGGAAGGTTTTTGAGAACACACAGTATAGGGGTTAAGAGTATGGGTTCTACATCTTGAGTGCTTGACTTCAAATCCTCACCCTGTCACTGACTTTGAGAAATTTACTTAATCTTTTTATGGCTCAATTTCTTCACCTGTAAAAGGGAGGGTAATCATAGTACTTACTATACAGTGATTTATACATTCCACTTAGATGTGCAAAGAAAATACAGCTTCTTTACTTCCTGTGAGAGATCTTTCTCATGACCCACTGCTAGATAGCAGAGGGCTGTTTTGAGGGGGTGAAAGAAACCACCTTACCTTCTTCTGGTTTTAAAAGACTTCCAAGGAAGTATTTAGCCAGTCAAAAATCTGTCTTCCTGATGGAGCTATTGCCCCCTTCCCTTATCATATTTTCCCCAAAGATGGTGTAAAGAAAACCTGTCTTCCTCCTGTGCTTCTCTTTTCTTCTCACGTTGCTGCCTCACTCACAACACTTCTGACACAGCTGTGTGGGAGTTTTCCTTCACCAAGCAGTTCTCTGCAACACTACCTGGATGTCCTATAATTTAACTAGTGGGGCCACTATCCACCAGGAGGTAGAATCAGATCTTACAGGTTAAGGGCTCAACCCTGCAACTGTACCGACCCTACTTCATCCGCCACTGGCAAGCCCAAGTCGTCATCTGTACTTGACCCATCCGCTCTAAACCAGAAGTTCTCACAAACCCCAACTTGGGTTCAATTAATTTGCTGGAGTGGCACACAGAATGCAAGAAAACAGTTTACTTCCTGGTTACCAGTTTATTATAAAAGGATATGATAAAGGATGCAAATGGACATCCAGATGAAGGAGAGGCATGTGTAGGGCAAGGTAGGCGGGAAGGAGTGTGTGTCTCCATGTCCTCTCTGGCCAGCCACTCTTCCGGGACCTCCATGTGCCTAACAACTTGGAAGCTCTTCACACATGCTTTTGGGATTTTTATGGACGCTTCCTCAGGTAGGCATGATTGATCATTAACTCCATTTTCAGCCCTTCTCCCCTCTCTGGAGAAAGGGGGGTGGGACCCAAAATTCCAAGCTTCTTATCATGGCTTTGTCTTTCTGGTGACCAACTACCATTCAAGAGCCCATCAAGAGTCACCTCATTAGAACAAAAGACATTCACTCAGAAAATTCCAAGGGATTTAGGAGCCCAGTGTTAGGTATGGGGTCAAAGACCAAACATTAGAACAAAAGATACTCCTAATGCTCTTTTTTTTTTTTTAAGATTTTATTTATTTATTTGAGAGAGAATGAGAGAGCATGAACTGAGGGAAAGGGCAGAAGGAGAAGCAGGCTCCCTGCAGGGGACTCCATCGCAGGCCCCTAGGATCATGACCTGAGCCAAAGGCAGACACTTAACCGACAAAGTCACCCAAGCATCCCATCTTTCTGGATCCTTTGCACACCAGGCACACACTGTAGGGATCAAGAAGCACTGTCTTTTCTTCTACTTTCACTCAGCCCACCCATCCGAACCCTTTGCCAGAGGTTGGCACAGTTCTTTGCATGGAGGTCTCATTCCAAGATTCCAACTGGGGAGTGTGTCAAAAACTCCTTTGATTTTTGGTTTTTTATTCAAACTTGTGTAATAATCCTTTGCTCCTAGGCCAGTCAGTTCACATGGCAAATAGCTTACTTCCCCTCTCCACTCTTACCCATGATTTCCAGGTACTGAGCAGAACAGGCTCTCTCCTTCATCCTCTTTTCTACGGGGACTGTGTTTATGCCACTCAACCTCATGCCTTGCTCAACTTGAACGATAGAAAGGTAATTTTTACGTAAAGACAGTACATTGCTCTTGGTATGACAGTTATAAGTCAGTTGGGAGCTAGAGTTAACTGTGACTAGAAATGCATTTATTTAATAATCTCAAATACTCTACCATTAGAGTGTTATCATCATCATATCATCATCATATAGGAAGTGCTAATTTCCCCTTCAGTGCCCTTCCACTCTTTTCATGGTTTTATATGGCCCACCAAATCTTGGAATTTGTAGTGGTTTTGCCTGTTAAGACAGTCGGAAGGCAGTCCACCTGCTGTTTGCCTCGAATGCAGGAAATGAGCATCGTACCATATGGGCTCCTTAACAACCACCCACATGGCCCAAGACACAAGCAGCAGATCCTTTGGCAACTGTGAGCCAGACACCGCTGGGGTGGCTGCTGTGCTTGGGAATGACAGATCTAAAACAATCTTCTTAATTACATTTTTATCCCACAGCCATAAATTAACTTTTGGTCTTTTTGTTGTCTGTAAACCAACCCGGGTTGCATACATAGCCTACAAATGACCAAGAAATGTTTACATCTGTGGCAGGGGCATCACCAACACTCTCCGCAGCAATGTGCGTCTCACACAGATTGACTCAAATGCCTGTCTAGGTGTAAGCTCAGGGGCTGTTACTAGGACCTCTCCCACTAAGTGCAAAAGCCTCAAATATCATACTTCGCCATTTATTTCTTCGAGGGAAGGCATGGTTTTTGCATCTTTCTATCAGAGGATTTACCAGACCATATAAGAACCCAAGGGTTCTAGATAAATCTTACTTTTAATAGGCTCTCCATGTAATTAATGGGATTAAATTGAATTGCAGTTTTTTCTTGGTGACTGCATTTTATTTACTTACTTACTTACTTTATTTATTTATTTATTTTATTATTTGCCCCAGGGGTACAGGTCTGTGAATCATCAGGCTTACACCTTTCACAGCACCCACCATATCACAAACCCTCCCCAATGTCCATAACCCATCCACCCTATCCCTACCCTCCCACCCCCCAGTAACCCTCAGTTTGTTTCTTGAGATTAAGAGTCTCTTATGGTTTGTCTCCTTCCCGATCCCAACTTGTTTCATTATTTTTCCTTCCCTACCCCCCATGATCCCCCATCCTGCCCCTCAAGTTCTTCATATCAGAGAGATCATATAATAATTGTCTTTCTCTGACTGACTTACTTCACTTAGCATAATATCCTCTAGTTCCATCCTCGTCGTTGCAAACGGCAAGATTTCGTTCCTTTTGATGGCTGACTGCATATTATTTAAAAACACAAACTAAACCTGTTATTCTTTTGCTTCCTCTTTAAGGTTAAATCATCCCAAGTGAGTCCAATTAAGGAGACCTCATGTGAATCTCTTTCAGCTGTGGCCAGAAAGAGCCAACGGGAGTCTATGGCATCTTTGAGCTCTTTTCTGTGACTTGATTTTACCTGAAGTTTTGCCAAAATAAAAAAGTAAGACCTGTGCCTTGGGACAGAGTTACAGTACAGCATGTCTCTGGTTTTCATGCAAGACAAGAAGGCCACCTGGTTATGGATGTATGCCTGCCCTCACTCGTTAGCTCAGCCAAGCACCACAGGTGGGAGTGTGTGTGGGAGTCAAAGCCGGAAGTCGCTCCTCCTCCTCACCCTTCTAGCCCTGGTGAGATGCGCGCAGTTTGTGTGATCCCATTGCTGGGCTTCCGGAACCTTCTCCCAGAGACTGACCAAAAGCAGTCTTTAGGTGCAAGTTCCCAGATGGGATTTTACCTACTTTTTTGGGTTGGTGAGGACTGCCCTGAGCACTAGAGTTAGATTGCTTCTAACCTCGGGAGAGTGGATTCCACGCCCCCCAAGTTAGCAGTGACCGGAGAGCGACTTTCAGTGGAGAGTGTGAATGGCGATGCTCTCCACACAAGTGCGCGGTGAGTGCGACGCTCCCCTACTACCCCCAAGTTTTTCTCTCTCTGTGTTTAAAGTCAGCTACTCTTTCTCTCAAACGCTCTTTGTTCAGTGGTTTTTGGGTTAATGTGCTATGAGAGATTAAAGTGGTCAGTGGAAAAAAAACGTCAAGCTGTAGTTCCAATAACCAAGGATCATTTGGCAGCTAGGAGTGCCTATTGCCTGCAGTTTCTTTAGAGGAGGGTTTTCCAGGGCCGTCTGGGTGGCTTAGTGGGTGAAGCATCTGCCTTCAGCTCAAGTCTTGATCCCGGGGTCCTGGGATCAAGTCCCACATCAGGCTCCCCGCTCAGCGGGGAGTGGGTTTCTCTCTCTACCCTTCCTCTCTGCTTGTAGTCTCTCTCTCACTCTCTCTCTCAAATAAATACATAAAATCTTAAAAAACAAGAACAAAGTAGGGTTTTCTGGTCTTATAGTACTGAGCTAGGTCTTGTGTCGTTGGAAAAGGGGAGCGCGTGTGCATCACCATGTACCGTGTGTGCCCGCGGGTGGCTGCAGACTGGCGCAGGCCAGAGGAAGGAGGAAGGACTGCCTGGATCCTGGAAATGATAGACACTGGAAAGTGCAAAGTGCCATCTCCTTTAAGCTCTTCCCACCTTCTCATCTTTGTCATCTTCCATTTCAGTTCTTTATGCGATCTTCGAGAACTTACCATAATTTTCTGTTACATGAATTATATTTATTAGTTTAATTAATTAGAGGCATTACATTTATTTGTCTGCCCTCTCTTGTTCCACCTCTGAAAATGTATGTTCCCAGAGGACAAGGACCTTATTCATCACTGAATTTCTAATGCCTAGTAGGTATTCAGTAAAAATTTGTTGAATGAATGAAGGGTTGAATGTACTAAGTACTTCACATATAATAACTTCAGTACTCTTGTAGAATAATTATAGAATAATTTGGGTTAGAAATAGTCTTTTTCTCACTTTTTTTTTTTGCTGTTATATACTTAACAAGGAAATCCTATGGGTGAATTGCAGAAGTCCAAGAGTTTACTTTTATGAAAACTACATACATTTCTCTGATAAACAAGCAAGGAGTTGAAAACGGTCTATTAAGTTTGCATGCAACCTATTTTAGGGCTGCTCATCTCTGCAGTCTGACCACAACTGTTTAAATGTGTCAGTCCTTTCAGTCTTCATTGTCTTGAGTCTAGCCCAGCGCTGCGTCTCATTCTAGGCAGAATTCCAGAGTTAAAGATTGTTCCAGAGTCCTCTTCATGGCCACATAGCCCACCTCAGCTTGTTACTGTTCCCTAAGTAAAGCACCCTAGAGATTTACAGCTTGGATACTTGTCTTAAGGACAGATTCAGACCTTGGAGCAGAGAAGGTAGATGAGTCAAGTGTCAGAAAAGCCTGGGATATTTTTGAGTGATATTGGCTCATAAGTTTTAGCCCTTTTTCTTTGTGACTCTGTAAAACCTTTTAAATGAAATCTCTAGGTTTTGCCTCTTGACTCTTTTTTTTTTTTTTTAAGATTTTATTTACTTATTTGACAGAGAGAGACACAACCAGAGAGAGACACAACCAGCAGGGGGTGTGGGAGAGGAAGAAGCAGGCTTTCCCACAGAGCAGGGAGCACGATGCAGGGCTTGATCCCAAGACTCTGGGATCATGACCAGAGCCAAAGACAGATGCTTAATGACTGAGCCACCCAGGTGCCCTGCCTCCTCTGACTCTTCTGTTCCTTACAGCTTTGTCTTTCACCAAGTATCCCTGTTTTTTGGTGGACTATAAAATGAAAGATTTGTATCTTTGTTTTAATGCTCTGTGAAACTAGAGTCTTTACTGGTAGGATAGCATGCCCATGCAAGATTACATTCTTTTCTGTAAGATACAGTGTCTAAAACAGGGGAAAGAACCATAAATAGTATACATTAATAGTGCTAACTTTCAAAAGATTAAGAAATAGAAAAATTACATACTTACAAGCTTTCATTTTTTCTCCTTTCTTATGTCTTACTTATTCCTTCTGGAGTTCAGACTTTAATTTATATGATATTTCCTAAGGTAACATGTAATGCCTATTATATAAGAAAAAGAGAAATGAGAAGATAGTACCAAAGACAGGATCCCCTGCATGTTAAGTGAAATGTCCATACACGTGTACCCACACTTGGCTGGTGGAGTGACTTGGAATAATTCTTTTGAGAATGAATTTTACATAATACACAGCAAGAGCTGTTCATAGATTTTGACACAATAATCCCACTTTCCATTGGGGAAAAATTAAAATGTCTACCAACTAGATAATATAAATTATGAATATCACGTGAATTACATATCTATTGGAAGGAATAGATAGAATTAAATTATATTTCTGTTTACTGTTACATAATATTACATATATAGCTATTAAATTATATTTATGAAGACCAGGCATGGAGAAGAGCTTTTATTTTTTAATATAACTGACAAAGCAGACAATTATATCCCTGGGATTCCACATGTGGAAAAATAGAAATACATTAGATGCAGCTCTTTATTCCTCAGTAGGGCTGTGGCCTGAGTGGTTTTGGTGCTAGTGTCTCTGAGCCATCCAGCTCCATCCTTGTCGCCACGGGTGTCCCCGTCCCCTGCCATGGCTGAGCAGATGACACTTTGTGGTACCCTCACCAGCCACAATAGTTGGTTGACACAGATTCCTGCCACCCCCCAGTTCCTGGACGTGATACTGTCTGCCTCTTGAGAGAAGACCATCATCACGTAGAAGCTGAACAAGGAGGAGACTAACTAGGACATCCACAGTGGGCTCCTTGGGGTCCTCTCCTCAGAGGGCCAGTTTGCCCTCTCAGACTCCTGTGGTGGATTCCTTCGGGTTTGGGATCTACAACGGGTACCACCACACACAGATTTATAGGTCCTACCAAGGATGTGCTTAGTGGGGCCTCTCCTCTGAAATTGTCTCTGGCTCCATAGACAAAACCGTCAGGCAGTAAAATACTCTAGGTATACGCAAACATACCGTCCAGGATGAGATCCATTTGGAGTGGGTGTCTTGTGTCTGCTTCTCATCCAGTAGCAGTGATGCCATCATTGCCTCCTGTGGCTGGGACAAGCTGCTCAGAGCATGGAATGAGGCAAACTACAAGCTGAAGACCAATCACATTGGCCACGCAGGGTACCTGGACATTGTGACTGTATCTCCGGATGGATCCCTCTGCTTCTGGAGGCAAGGAGGGCCAGGCCATGCTGTGGGACCTCAACAAAGGCAAGCATCTTTATTCTCCAGATGGTGGGAATATCATCAGTGTCCTGGGCTTCAGTCCTACCCCACATGGGCTCTATGCTGCCTCAGGCCCCAGCATCAAGATCTGGGACTTAGAAGGCAAGATCCCTGCAGACGAACTGAAGCAGGAAGGTATCAGTACCAGCAGCAAGGCGGAGCCACCCAAGTGTACCTCTCTATCCTGGTCTGCTGATGGCCAGACTCTGTTGGCCGGCTACAGGGACCTCACAGAGCAGGTGACCATCGGCACCCTCTAGAAATCTATGGCAGAGCTTTAGAAATTAAAAAAAAAAAAAAAAAGTTTTTCTGACTTTTAAAATAAAAAAAATACATTAGATGCAAACTGGAAGGAAATACTTATTTCAGGAAGGTAGAATTAGCGGCGCCTGGGTGGCTCAGTCGGTTAAGCTTCTGCCTTCAGCTCAGGTCATGATCTCAGGGTCATGGAATTGACCCCCAAGTCAGGCTCTGTGCTCAGCAGGGAGTCTACTTGAGATTCTTCCTGTCTTCCTCTCCCCCTCCCCTTCTCTAAAATAAGTAAATAAATCTTTTTCAAAAAATAGATGAGGGCGTGCCTGGGTGCCTCAGTCAGTTAAGCATCTGGCTTCCAGCTCAGGTCATGATCCCTGGGTACTGGGATCAAGTCCCGAATTGGGCTCCTTGCTCACCGGGGAGCCTTCTTCTCCCTCTCTCTCTGTCCCTTCCCCTTCCTCCTCCCCCTTGCTTGTGCTTAGGTACGCATGCTCTCTCTCCCTCAAATGAATAAATAAAAGATCTTTTAAAAAAAGAAAGGTAGAATTATATATGGCTTCTCTCTTTTCTTTTTTCTTTTTTTAAGTTTCTTTTCCCCCTTGTAATAAAATGTAAAAAAATGTAAAAAGATGCTAGAAGGTCATGTAATTTCTGGGGAAATGACTACACAAGCTACAATGAAATAAAGTTGGCAAAAACCTTAGCTCAAAGCTGAAATGAAATAAACAAATGCCCATTGGTTACCCATAGTATTCCACTGTTCAGCTTCACTGCTCTACCAATGCAAATATTTGCAGCCCAGCTCTGGGGACCCTCATGGTGTATCTCCACTGTTTTCCAAAGCTGCTGAGAAATATTTGTAATTCTATGTAGTACTGCTCAAGGCGTATCCAACAACACAGGAGGAAAATAAGGGCCCGGGTCACATAATCAGAAGGGATGCTGCACCTAGAAGTATAACATTCCCTCTTCGTAGGCCAGCTCCAGGGAGAGAAGCTGGCCTCGGGAACTGGCCAGTCTTGCTCCTGCAGCTGCCCTTGGAAGGCAAGGCGCTGAGGAGAGAGGTCACTACTCTGGGAAAACAGGTGGACGCTTGCTGAGTGGTCGGGGAGCGACAACCAGTGGGTCCAAGAAGGAAGCTCTTTTAGGGCTTTTGTTTAGAATGGACAAAAAACACAGTTCGGAGTAGATGAAGTACATCAACTGTATTGGTTTATGCAACTAGGAAGTGCATAGTTTCTAGGAGTTCAAATGACTTCAGGAGGATTTTTTTTTTTCTCCTCCTTCTCTGTGTCTGTTTCCTTATACATTTTTCAGATCAGCTTCTCTTTGTCTGTTGGCCTCTTTCTTTGGTTGTCTTTCCTCCCGGGGTAGACTTGGCTGCGGGCCGTCTCAGGTCTATGTCATCCTTCTTAGAGATCCCCAGATAAGAGCTCCAGGGGCTCCTTTCCTGTTGCATTACATGTACAAATGGTGGGTGGCTTCCTACGCATGGTGGCTGTGAATTAGACTTACAAGGGAATGTCCCTTGCTCCAGATGCTGTGCCTACGGTGCTGACCACCTATATGGTTGGTAGGAAATCAGGGCAATCTTTCTAACGGATTAAAAACACTGACATTAAAAAAAAAAAAACAACACTGACATTTAGAATCTTTCATATCATTAGTGAAAAATTAGCCCGAAAGTAATAGAGGATCACAAAAACTCCCATTAGGAGTAGTTGTCTTTTTAAAAAGCCCTGCTTACTAACCCTGGGTCTCTATAACATAGAATTTCAGGCAGAGTTAAGTGAATAAACTTGAGATATGGTTGGAAAAACAAGCTATTCTTTTTTTTTTAAGATTTTACTTATTTATTTGACACAGAGAGAGAGATCACAAGCAGGCAGAGAGGAGGAAGCAGGCTCCCTGCTGAGCAGAGAGCCCGATGCGGGCCTCGATCCCAGGACCCTGAGATCATGACCTGAGCCGAAGGCAGAGGCTTTAACCCACTGAGCCACCCAGGCCCCCAGAACAAGCTATTCTTGTCACAATTTTCCCCTTTTATTTTGAACCCCCTGATTGTATAAAATCGTCATTTCTGCCCCTTTCCTGCACCTCGTGGTGACCGTGATGACAGCAGCTTCCCTGGGTTGGGGCAGGGGCAGGGGCAGGGGCAGGGCAGTAGTATGTGTCTGGGTCATTTGTAAGCTGAGTGTTTATAAGGTGGGAACTGTCTGTCCTGCTTAGTCTTTCAGATCTCAGCTTTTAAGCAGGTCAGTTGTCTCTTCTCTAATGAGGAAGTACTTGTTCTCTTAACATTCTGGCAACATTCTGTTTACTTATTTTCTTCCCTGTCCGAGTCATCCCGATGAATAGGTCTCTCTTTTGATCCTCAGGTGGTGTATGCAGCAGAAGGAAACCTTGCAGATGGAAAGGAGGAACAAGTGGGAGCGACAAGAGCAGAAAAGAGCCAGACGAGAACAGCCAAGGTCTGTTAAGAATGTTAATAGTTCTGAAGTGTTTCAGTAATGCAGAGTACACTCATGATGGTGAGCATTACCCACCCCTCAATCAGGCTCTGTAGGAAAGGACGATGAATGATGGTCCTCTGTTCTAAAAGTTCTTCCCAGCAGACTGTTAAAGGGGACTTGACAGCCTCATTAGTCAGTATTCCTTGGGGTTAAGCCATGGATTTCTTTTTGAAAAGGTCATATCTTACTCATTTTGCATCAGCTCCAGTGCCCAATAAATATTGAATAAATGACATGGCCAATATTACCAGCTAAGAATAGTTCATATTCAATGTTTCTAGCCAATTAATTCTAGTCATTCATTTAATCATTCATTCAGCAGACATTCTTTAGTGATGAAGATTATAAAAATAACTTATTGTGCATGTACCATAAGTTAGGCAATGAGCTAAGTGTTTTATGTCCATTATCTCAGTCCTCACAACTATATGAGATAGTTGCTATTAGTACTGCCATTTTATAGGTAAAGAAGCCTGAGCTTAAAGAGGTTAATTTCTCCATGTAAATGGCTGATAAGTGGCAGAGGCAATACTTGTCTCTAAGACACTCTGATGCCTAAAGTCTGAACTTTAAACCCCAGTGCTATTGAGTATTAGGAGATAATCCTTCATGGGTGTCTTGCATTTTTTTCATGTATTAAAGAAACTGGGATGTTTGTTCTGTAAAATTTTCCAGAGTCTGTGTTTTTCTGATGGCATCCTTAAAGTATCATTTAATATTTTTACCTTTCTTCTGTATTTTCTATCAAATGGTAGTCAGATATAGAAGCTTGATCAAGTTTCAGCTCAACTTTTTGGGGCAAACCTAATAAATAAGAGGTACTGGTTTTTTTTTTCATATGTCAGGAGACCTGTAATATGATATCTCTCTTTTCTATATTATTAACAGCCATTCATATTGAATATCTGGTTCAACTAGTTTTTTGAGGTTGCGGAATAGTGATTTTCTATTATATCCATTATATACATATGTAGTGTAGGTGTGCATGTAAGAACCTCTTTACTTATTAGCTAGAGTAGTTCTGTAAAAAGAAACTTTGCCTTATCCATTATTTGGTTACTTAGCAGTGTACGTTGTTTAGGGATGGCAGGAAGAATCCTGGACTCTTTCCCTTGAATATTTTCAAAATAATGAGCTAATTCCCAAGCATCTCCCCTGGTTATCAATTAGTTGTTTTTATTATGATTATGAACTCGAAGATTTAAATATATTTGATGGTTTTTAATGTATTGCAGTTCTTCTTGTTGATGATAAAATCAGCTCACATTTTATACATCCAGCTCCTGAATCATTTGGCACAAAGTTAAAGAAATTGGTAACTTCTTTACTATCTTGTATGACAAGATGTCCCAGCTCATCTTTTAAAATTTCCTGGCCACACTTGGGACTGTTATTCCTCCAAAGAATCTTGGTTCTCCTAAGTGGAAAACGGTATCTGGAGACCCCCAGTTTTTATATTGACAACTAATTAAAGAAAAAAGATCATGTCTCTGGCCTGGGTTCAGCCTCTGCCTGGTTTGTTGTTGACCCCTAGCCAGACTTTAGTAATAGTAGTGAGAATTAAGAGAAATAGATGGATTATAAAGATATTTTTCCAAGTTTTTTTTATTGTGGTAAAATACGACAAAATTTACCGTCCTAACCATTTTAATTGTACAGTTCTGTGGCATTTAATATGTTCATAATGTTGTGCAAACATCAGTACCATCCATCTCTATGACCCCCTCATCTTGTAAAACTGAAATTCTATACCTATGAAACAATAACCCCGTTTTTCCCTGACAATCACCGTTCTTTGTTCTGTCGCTATGATTTTGACTAACCTAGGTACCTCGCATAAGTGGAATCAATCAGTATTTGTATTTTTGTGATTGTTTTATTTTACTGAGCATAATGTTCTCAAGGTTTACCCATGTTTTAGATATATCAGAAAATTCTTCATGTTTAAGGCTGAATAATATTCCATTGTATGAATTATATCTCATTTTGCTTATCTGCTTGTCCTTCAGTGGACACTTGGCTTGCTTCCACATTTTAGCTATTGTGAGTAACACTGTCACGAATAAGAGTACACCAGTATATTTTGAGACCCGCTTTCAATTCTTTTTGGTATATATCTACAAGTAGAATTGCTGAGTCATATGGTCATTCTATTATTAATTTTTTGAGGCACCTCCCTTCTGGTTTCCACAGCATCTGTACTGTTTTTTATTCCCATCAAGAATGTATAGTGGTTTCAATTTCTCCACATTCTTACCAACACTTGTTACTTTCTGTCTTGTTGTTGTTGTTGTTGTTATTTGTTTTTTTTCTTGAGAGTAGCCAAAACATAGTAATTGGTGTGAGGTGGTATCTCCTTGGAGTTTCTTTTTTTATTTTAACTTTAATTCCAGTATACTTAACATATTGTATTATATTCGTGGTTTAACAATTCTGTACATTACTCAGTGCTCATCCCAACACCTGCACTCTTTAATCCCATCACCTATTTAACCCATCCCCCAGACACCTCCCCTATGGTAACCATCAATTTCTTCTCTCTATAGTTAAGAGTCTGAGTTGTTTTGTTTGTTTGTTTGTTTATTTGTTTGTTTCAAGAGAATTTTTTAAAAAGATTTTATTTTATTTAGAGAAAGAGAGAGTGCAGTAGGAGGGACAGAAGGAGAGGGAGAGAGAGAACTCAAGCAGACTCCATGCTCAGCATGGAGCCCAACATGGGGCTCTGTTTTACAAACCTGAGATCATGAACTGAGCTGAAATCAAGAGTCAGATGCTTAACCAACTGAGCCATCCAGGTGCCCCAGAGTCTGTTTTTTTGGTTTGTTGTTTTTCTTTGTCCATTTGTTTCTTAAATTCCAGATATAAGTGAGATCATATGGTATTTGTTTTGCTTTGACTGACTTATTTCACTTAGCATTATACTCTCTAGAGCCACCCGTGTTTTTGCAAATGACAAAATATTCTTTTTATGGCTGTGTAATATTCCATCTCTCTCTCTCTCTCTCTCTCTCTCTCTCTCTCTCTCTCTCTCTCACACACACACACACACACACACACACACACTTCTTCTTTTTTTAAGCAAAGTCTATCCCCAACATGTGGGTTGATCTCATGACTGTGAAATCAAGAGTTGCATACCCTACCAACTGAACCAGCCAGGTGCCCCATATCACATCTTCTTTATCCATTTATCTACCAAAGGGCACTTGGTCTCCTTCCATAATTTGGCTATTGTCTATAATGCTGCAATAAACACAGGGGTGCATATATCTTTTTGAATTAGTGTTTTCATATTCTTTGGTAAGTACCCATTAGTGGAATTACTTGATCATATGGTAGTTCAATTTTCAATTTTTGAGGAACCTCCATACTGTTTTTGACAGTGGCTACACCAGTTTGCTTTCCCACCAATAGTGTAAGAGGGTTCCTTTCTTTCCATATCCTTGTCAATGTTTGTTACTTTTGTGTTTTTTATTTTAACCATTCTGACAAGTGGGAGGTGATATCTCATTGTGGTTTGTTTTGCATCTCCCTGATGATGAGTGATGTTGAGCATCTTTCCCTGTGTCTGTTGGCCATCTGTATGTTTTTCCTGGAGAAATGTCTGTCCAAGTCTTCTGCTCATTTTTAATAGGATTATTTTTTGGGGGGGTGTTAAGTTAGATAAGTTCTTTATGTTTTGATACTAAGCTTTTATCAGATATGTCCTTTGCAAATATCTTCTCCCATTGCATAGGTTGCCTTTTGGTTTTGTTGATTGTTTCCTTTGCTATGCAGAAGCTTTCTATTTTGATATAGTCCCAATAGTTTATTTTTGCTTTTGTTTCTCTTGCCTTAGGGGACCTATCTAGAAAAAGTTGCTACCGCTGATGTCAGAGAAATTACTGCCTGTGTTCTCTTCTAGGATTTTTATGGTTTCAGGTCTCACATTTAGGCCTTTAACCCACATTGAATTTATTTTTATGTATTGTGTTAGAAAGTGGTCCAGTTTCATTCTTTTGCATGTTGCTGTCCGGTTTTCCCAACACCATTTGTTGAAGAGACTGTTTTTTTCCCCCCATTGACTATTCTTTCCTGCTTTGTCAGAGGTTAATTGACCATATAATTGTGGGTTTAGTTTTGGATTGTCTATCAGTACTGTTGATCTCTGTGTCTGTTTTCGTGCCAGTACCATACTGTTTTGATCCTTACAGCTTTGTAATATAACTCGAAGTCTGTAATTGTGATGTCTCCATCTTTGCTTTTCTTTTTCAAGATTGCTTTGGTTATTTGGGGCCTTTTGTGGTTCCATACAAATGTTAGGATTGTTTGTTCTAGTTCTGTGAAAAATGCTATTGGTATTTTGATAGGGATTGCACTAAATATGTAGACTGAAAATGGCAGAGAGGGAAGAACAAGGATGCTGGGCCTGCTGCCTCCCCCAACACCAGAACTTTCAGGGGCCAAGGGTGGAGGGAACCAGGAAATGGCAGGACTTCAGAGAGCTGTCACTGAATCTTCTGTGGTGGTCACTAATTTCATGGCAGCATACTCTAGGAGTGGTGTGAGGTGTGCACAGCCTCCTCCATCCACACTTCTTCCCCGTGCCCTCCTCTCAAGAGCACTTTCTGCAGTGTCCTGGCTATCAGGGCTATGGGCAGCCAGGTGGTGGCCTGGCTGCTCCTCTGGGACGTGGCTGGGCTCACCAACACACCAGCCACAGTCTTCACTGCCACCCCCAACGATCCTGGCAGAAGGGCTACTTGTTCTGAAATTATTCTGAGGCAAGAAGTTTTAAAAGATGGTTCTCACAGAGACCTTTTAATAAAAGTGAAATTTGGAGAAAATACTGAGCACTTACAGACCTGCTGACTTGATTAAACAGTACATTCCGACAGGACATTTCATAAATCCATATGAGTTGGTTTCATTTCGAGAGAGAAACATAACAGAGGCAGTGATGGTTTCAGAAAATTTTAAAATAGAGGCTCCCAATTATTTGTCCAAGAAATCTAAAGTTCCAGTTTGTGCCAGAGAAGATTCCCAGTGCATTGTTTCTAAGTTTTTTGCCTGTGCAGTACCGCTATCATCTGTCACAGAGTAAAGATGGAGAAACATTTATTGTGGTCAAGAACCCTGATTTCTTGACGTATTGTGACCAAGAATTTCCAATTTTGAAAGGCTGGGCTCACTCAGAAGTAGCAGCTCCTCGGGCTTTGAAGAATAAGGATATCTGCCAATGGAGCAATATGAAATATAAATCAGTATATAAGAATGTGACTCTTCAGGTTCCAGTGAGATTGACTATATATACCTCTTTAGTATGTTCTGTGACTCTGCTCATTACCATCTTGTAGCCTACTTTGATCCCTGTGGCCATTTTCAAATATGGCCATTTTTCCCTATAAGTTTTATGGAGTTAAAAGCTTTCTATGATCCTAAATAAGACTTATTTACTTGTCCTCATTTCAGTTAGGAAAATGGGTACTTTATTATTAGAGACAAATTCTTCATATTTTGTAAATAAAAACATTTTAATTTCAGTTAAAAAGTGAGAAAACCATTACAAATAAGAATAAAATAATTTGGATGAAAAAAATGTGTAGATTGCTTTGGGTAGTATAGACATTTAAACAATATTTTTTCTTTCAATCCATGGGCATGGAATGTCTTTCCATTTCTTTGTGTAGTATTCAATTTCTTTCCTCAGTATTTTATAGTTTTCAGAGTATAGGTCTTTTACATTTTTAGTGAGACTTATTTCTAGATATCTTATTATTTTTGTTGCAATTGTAAATGGGATTTTTTTCTTAATTTCTTTTTCTGCTGCTTCATTATTGGTGTATAAAAATGCAACAGATTTCTATATGTTGATTTTGTATCCTGTGACTTTACAGAATTTGTTTATCAGTTCTAGGAGTTTTTTGGTTCAGGTTTTCTATATATTGTTTCATGCATCTACAAAGAGTGAAAGTTTTACTTCTTCTTACTGATTTGAATGCCTCTTATTTCTTTTTTTTTTTTTTTGTCTTATTGCTGTGGCTAAGACTTCCAGTTGAATGAAATGTTGAATAAAAGTGGTGAGAATGGATATCCTTGCCTTGTTCCTGACCTTAGGGGAAAGGTCCTCAGTTTTCCCCCACTGAGGATGATGGTAGCTATGAATTTTTCACGAATGGCCTTTGTTATGTTCCCTCTAAACCTACTTTGTTGAGGGTTTTTATTATGAATGATACTATACTTTGTCAAATGCTTTTTTATGTCTATTGAAATAATCATATGATTCTTGTCCTTTCTTTGATTGATGTGATGTATCACATTGATTGATTACAAATATTGATCCATCCTTGCAACCCAGGAATAAATTCCATTTTATTGTGGTGAATGATTTTTTAAATGTATTGTTAGATTCAGTTTGTTAGTATTTTGTTGAGAATTTTTGCATATGTGTTCATCAGAGATATTGGCCTGTAATTTTCTCTATTTATGGTGTCTTTATCTGGTTTTTGTGATTTTATTTGAGTCTTTCCCCTTTTTCCTTCATAAGTATGGCTAGAGGCTTATCAATTTTATTGATTTTTTTTCCCCCCAAAGTACCAGCTCCTGATTTCATTGCTTATCTGTTCTACTGGGTTTTTTTTGTTTGTTTGTTTGTTTCTATATCTTTAATTTCTGCTCTAATCTTTATTATTTCCTTCCTTCCACCAGTTTTAGGTTTTGTTTGCTGTTCTTTTTCTAGCTCTTTCAGTTGTAAGGTTAGTTTGTTTATTTGAGATTTTTCTTGCTTCTTGAGGTAGGCCTGTATTGCTAGGTACTTCCATCTTAGAGCCACCTTCGCTGTATCCCAGAGGTATTGAACTGTTGTGTTTTCATTTTCATTTGTTTTCATGTACTTTTTGATTTCTTCTTTGATTTCTTGGTTGACTCATTCATTGTTTAGTTTTATGTTACTTAACCTCCATGTATTTGTGGTCTTTCCAGATTTTTTCTTGTGGTTGACTTCTAGTTTCATGGCATTGTGGTCAGAAAAGATGCATGGTATGACTTGAATATTTTTGAGTTTATTGAGGCTTGTTTTGTGGCCTAATATGTGATCTATTCACATATTCCATGGGTGTTCCCTGTGCACTTGAAAAGGATATGTATTTTGCTGTTTTAGAATGGGAAGTTCTGAATATCTGTTAAATTAATCTTTTCCAATGTGTCATTCAAAGCCATTCTTTTCTTGTTGATTTCCTGTTTAGATGATCTGTCCATTGATGTAAGTGGGGTGTTAAAGTCCCCAACTATCTTTGTAATATTTTTGATTAGTTCCCTTATGTTTGTTATTAACTGTTCTATGTATTTGGGTACTCCCATGGTGAGTGCATAAATATTTACAGTTGCTATAACTTCTTGTTGGATTGTACCTTTTATCATATATTGTCCTTCCTTGTCTCTTGTTTTAGTCTTTGTTTTAAAGTCTATTTTGTCTGATATAAATATTGCTACTCTGGTTTCTTTTGACATTCCCTCACTTTAAATCTGCAGGGGTGTTTGGGTATAAAATGAATCTCTTGTAGGTTATAGACAGGTCTTGTTTTTTTTATCCGTTCTCTCACCCTGTGTCTTTTGGTTGGAGTGTTCTGTTCATTTATAATCAAAGTCATTATTGATGTATTGTGATTTTATTGCCTGTTTTGTGGTTGTTTCTGAAGATACTCTCTGATCCTTTTTTGTTTTCTCTCATTCATGGTTTGCTGGTTTTCTTTAACGCTTTGATTGGATTTCTTTCTCTTTATTCTTTGCATGTTTATTAGTGCTTTTTTAAAATTTGTGGTTACCATTAAAAAGCATCTTCTGCATGTAGCAGTCTATATTAAGTTGATAGTCATTTAAATTTGAACCCATTCTTTGCTTCTTTCATCCCCACATTTTAGGTATACGGTGTCATATTTTATATCCTTTTATTTTGTAAATCCTTGACTGATTTTTTACAAAAATATTAATTTTTACTGCTTTTGTGTTTACTACTCTCATACTGTCATTTTTGGTCTTTCCTTTCCACTCAGAG
This sequence comes from Ailurus styani, assembly GCA_002007465.1. NCBI lineage: Eukaryota > Metazoa > Chordata > Mammalia > Carnivora > Ailuridae > Ailurus > Ailurus styani. The sequence continues at coordinate 781,793 of LNAC01000491.1, read as the reverse complement.
TCCCCTTTAATATTTCTCGCAGGCTGGTTTAGCGATCATGAACTACTTTAGTTTTTGTTTGTCTGGGACACTCTTTATCTCTCCTTTTATTCTGAATGATAGCCTTACTAGATAGAATATTCTTGACTATAGATTTTTGCCATTTAGCACTCTGAATATATTATGCTCATTCTTTTTGTTTTTTTATATTTATTTATTTGTTTTTATTTTTATTTTTGCTCACTTTTTTTAAAAGATTTTAATTTTTTCAGAGAGAGAAAGAGAGAAGGAAAAAAAAGAGAGCATGAGCATGAGGAAGGTGGGGAGAGATATAGGAAGAGGAAGAAGAAGAGCCCCGTTGAGCAGGGAACCAGAAGTATTGCTCGATCCCAGGACCCCTGAGATCATGACCTTGTTCAAAAGTTTCTGTTGAAAATTCCACTGATAGCCTTATGTGGTTTTCTTTGTATGCAACTGTCGTCTTTCATTTTGTTGCTTTTAATATATTTTTTTTATCACTAAATTTTGCCATTTTAATTACAGTATGTCTTGGTGTGGATCTGCCCTTGTTGGGAGCTCCCTGTGCCTCCTGCGTCTGGATATCTATCTCCTCCCTCAGATTAGGGAAGTTTTCAACTATTATTTCTTCAAATAAATTCTCCGCCCCTTTTCTCTCTCTTCTTACAATATGAATATTATTATGTTTAATGGAGTCATTGAATTCTCTATGTCTATTCTCATTTTGCATAGTTCCTTTTTCTCTTTTTTGACCAGCTTGATTACTTCCCACTACTCTGTCTTTTAGGTCATTAATTCATACCTCTGCTTCTTCCAGCCTGCTCTTCATTCCATCAGGTGTGTTTCTCATTTTGTTTATTGAGCTCTTTATCTCTGCTATGTTATTCTTTATCTCTGTGTTAATGGTCTCACTGATGTCCTCCACTCTTTTCTCAAATCCGTTGAGTATCCTTATGATCATTGTTTTAAATTCTCCATCAGGCATATGCTACTTATATCTGTTTTGCTTAGATCTCCAGCCATGGCCTTGTCTTCCTCTCTCATTTAGGATATATTACCCTGTCTTCTCATTTTATTTTTAGGTTTCTGTGCCTGTTTATCTGTGTTAAGAAAGTCATCTATGTCTCCTGGTCTTGAAGGTAAGGGTTTTATAAAGAAGAGGTCCTGTAGTGCCCTATTCTCCAGGGCCTGGTGCTTTGAGGAGAGTCTCCAGTGTGTGCTACATACGCTCTGCTGCTGTGCCCTATCTACTTTATTCTTCAGGCCACTTGTCTGCATGGGTTTTCTTTGCATGTGGGCAATATTTGGTGGCACATTTTAACTAGATGTGCTCTGGTCTGCTTGAGAAATGAGACCCATTACTCCTGCCACCAGAACTGAGGCCTCACAAAACTCTCTGGTCAGGAGATGGTTGTTGGCAGGGGTTTGGGCAGGTCTTTTGGGGAGGGGCCAGAATCACTGGAACAAGTGTGACTGGGAAGGGTGGTCACACTGGAGCATGGAGGGGAGTAGGGCTTGGTGTAATCAAGTTAGGTAACAAGTTCCAGCAGGTGGAACTGAGGATAAACTGAGGATAAACAGCATAAACTGTATTTATGCTGAGGAGAGGAGGAGGGAAATGGTTCTGGCCAGTTCCTTTGTTCCCAGAGAGGTCTCTTTATGAACTCTGCCTCTCTGGGACACGCTCCATGATGAGCAACTAACCTCCCCACTCTGTGCCATAGGCATTCTTCAAATCACTGTGTCTGCGCTACATGTACATGGGCTCTTTGCCCTATTTTTTTTTCCAAGAGCAGCCCCAGTATCCTCCAAGCTCTCTCAGAGCCAAACACACTGACCTTTAACACTCTAGGCTTTAAGCCCTGCTGGCTGCAAGAACTCAAGAAATTTAGGTCCTCTTGTTTTCCAAGCTGATTGCCACGTGGAATCATTTTCCCCATGTATTCTTCTGTGTGTTGTCTCTTGCCCTTCTCTGCGACCCTGGTTCCCTTCCCACTGCAACAGCCAAGCCAAGATCCATTTTTCTCCCAAACTGTGTCTCCACAACTTCCTACCTTCCTACCTTTTTTGATGTGGCCTCTTCCCTACCTTTAGCTGTGGAGTTTGTTTTGGTAGTCTTCTGGTCAATGGCTGGGGTATTTAGGATAATTTGATAGTTATCTAGCCGTATTCATGGGATGAGGTGAGCCTAGCTTCCTCCTACTCTGCTGCCATCTTCCAACCTCTTCTCTGTCACTTTTGAAGTACAGTTTTACTGGATATAGGATATTAGCCCACTGTTTTCTGGCCTCTCAAGTTTATGATTAGAAATCTGCTTATAATCATATGGAAGTTTCCTTGTATGTGAGGGGTTGCTTCTATTGCTGCTTTCAAGATACTCTCTTTGTCTTTTTAAAGTTTAATTATAATGCATATCAGTGTGAGTCTCTGGTATTATCTTAAACTTCATTAAGCATCTTGGATATTTATAGTCGTGTCTTTCATCAAATTTGAGAAGTTTTCAGCTGCCATTTTTTCAAATATTTTCTCTGCCTCTTTCTCTCTTCTCTTCTGGCACTCCCACAATGCAGATGGTGTTCAAAAGGTCTCTTAAGCTCTGTTTGCTTTTCTTCAAATAAACTTTTTTTCTTTCTGTTTCTCAGACTCCATTATTTTCATTACTCTATCTTCGAGTTCACTGATGTTTTTCTTCTGCCTGCTGAAATCTGCCTTTGAATCCTTCTAATGATTTTTCATTTCAGTTATCTTACTTTCAGCTCCAGAATTTCATTTTTTAAAATATTTTATTTATTTATTTGACAGAGAGAGAGAGAGATTACAAGTAGGCAGAGAGGCAGTCAGAGAGAGAGGAGGAAGCAGGCTCCCTGCTGAGCAAGGAGCCCGATGCAGGGCTCGATCCCAGGACCCTGAGATCATGACCTGAGCCGAAAGCAGAAGCCTTAACCCACCGAACCACCTAGGCGCCCCAAGAATTTCTTTTTCATTTCTTTTTAGGTTTTATCTTTGTTGGTATTTCAATTTTGTTCGTCATTTACTTGACTTTTGCTATGTCTTCCTTTAGTTGTTTGAGCATCTTTATGATGGTGGTTTTAAAAATCTTTCTCTGGTAGGTCAGCCATCAGGTCTTTTTCAGAGAATGTTTCTGTTGACTTTTATTTTTCCTTTGAATGGGCAATACTTCCTGTTGTTTTGTTCATTTTTTTTTATTATGCTTTGTGATTCTTTTGTTGTTGTTGAAAGCTGGACATTTGAATCTAAAAATGTGGTAACTTGGGAAACCAGATTCTCTCTCTTCCACAGGACCTGCTGTTTTTGTTCTGTTGATTGTGATAGACTCTCTCTGTGACAAAGATCAGCCTGAGGTGTAAGCTTAAGGTCTTCTCAGGTCTTTTCTGAGCCTCTGACTTTTGCTGGGTGTGCAAACTTTCTAATTTTCCCCATATATGCATTTGCCTTTGAATGTCTTCATCTTTAATGTCTGGCTCCCAAAAGGGGAAAAAATGCAGTAGGTGGACGTGTTCCAGCCCTTTAAATTCCCTGGCAGTTATGTCAGCTAGAAGGGAGGTGCAACAACAGTGGTTGTTTGCCTCTTTGCTCCTCTGTGATCAGAAGCAGCAATCAATGATCTGAGCATAGATCCTTGATATTTGGAGAATAAGACTGTTTGTTGCTGTTGTTGTTTTTTTTTAAGATTTTAGTTATTTATTTACTTGAGAGAGATTTACTTGAGAGAGAGAGAGCATATGAGTGGGAGCAGGGACAGAGGGAAAGAGAGAATCCCAAGTAGGCTTTGTGCTGATTGCAGAGCCTGATGCAGGGCTTAATCTCAAGACCCTGAGATCATGACCTGAGCTGAAAACAAGAGTTGGATGGTTAACTGACGGAGCCACCCAGGCACCCCAAGAACATGTTTTTTTAGGCCCACCTTGACTCCTGCAAGTTACATGCAAGCTGCTCTAGGAGCATGTGCACAGCTGTCTGCCATGGGGTGGTTGAATGGGTACTCTGCTAACAGCTGAAATTGACCAAAATTAACTGCAATGTACAAATCAAGTTTTCCCCTGGAATTTCATGCCTTCCATAGACTCCAGACTTCTAAAATTGTTAGATAAATTCTGCCAGTGCAATTGTTATCTAGGTGGGAAGATAGGTTCCTGTTGTTTCCTACTCTGCTATCTTCCTAGAATTTTCTGACTAAGATATTTTGCACTTAGAAATGTGGGAAGGCAAGAACATCTGATATTTCAAGTGAGAAGATTGTAACTTTTTTTAAAGCTATCATAATTTGAAAACTTATGATATCTACTTAATACATTACATACATTATTTAATGTACTCTTCGCAATAGCACTGAAAAAGAGATAATATTCCTTTTTCTAGATGAAGAAATTGGGCACAAAGGAGGTGTGTGTGTGTGTGTGTGTGTGTGTGTGTGTGTGTGTGTGTGTGACTTCTAGTGAGGTCTTATTGTGCTTCCCTTTCTCTTCTTGCCCATACTACTTACGATATTGGTTTGACCACTTTACAGAGTCAAAATAACAGGGACTCGGTCAGAATTAAAGTTTATTTTTCTCTCACAGTGATGTGATAGTAGGCAGATGGTCCTGGGTTTATAGGAAGGTTTGTTCCTTGAGGACATCCAGGGACCTGGATTCCTTCTGTTTTGTTGTTCCCCATTCCCTGGGTTTTACCCTCATCCACATATTTGAAACTGGCTTACCAGCCCCTATGGAAGGAGTGGAGTCCGATGACTCACTTTTTTTTTTTTTTAAGATTTTATTTATTCATTTGACACAGAGAGAGAGTACAAGCATGGAGAGCAGCAGAGGGAGAAGCAGGGATCCCGATGTGGGGCTCCATCCCAGGACCCTGGGATCATGACCTGAGCCGAAGGCAGACACTTAATGGACAAGCCACCTAGGCATCCTTGGTGACTCACTTTTAAGAAGTTGTATGCATTACTCCTGCTTACATCCTATTGGCCAATACTTCGGTCAGTTGTATGGTCAAGACTGGGTGGAAGGGATGCTGTGCTATATTATTTCTAGCTGGCAGGGGAATTATATTACAAAAATATAAAAAGAGTGAATGGGTTTTGGGGAGATATTTAGCAATATCTTCTATTCTTTCAGTTCACACGTCTCCCCTCTCAAAAACATGCCCTTACATTCTCTCTACTTAAGGGAAAAAAGTGAGTCTTTGTTGTACAAAAAGAGAGTTGCACATGAGACTTTGCAGGGAGGCGGTGTTAACAGTTGTGGGGTGGGTCTGTAGGTGCACATCCTTGGAACAGTATGTAAGTCCTAGGAACACACCTGGAGGGAGGAGAGGCAGGTAAGCTGGAGAGGTGCTGACAGCAAGACTTGGCTGCTTCACGGAGAACTGTCAAAAACAAGTCCTTTGTCTAAGCCCTGGTTTATCTAACTCAAAGCTAAAACCATTGTGCCAAAAACATTTTGTTTTCTCTCTAAGATTATAAACACTTCTAGTCAGTGCAAATGTCCTTATTATGCAGGGATGAGTACATTTTTTACAAATGACATTGTGCTTTGGAAAGCAAGTTCTACTCCAGTGTTTGCCAAGGTAAATAGTTTATTTATTAGAAATAAAGGTCCAATATATCTCATCCTCAGCTGAATTTAAGTGAAGTAAGCTGGAATTCCTTTGTTCTTGACAGGACATTGATATGTATTTTCATCTCCTTTTTTGTGCTATTGATAGTTTGAGTGTGTATGATCTTCAAACTTGTTTACTCTTGCCAGTGGAGTTTGAAGCAATTAAGCACATTACTCCTCTGTATTAATCTTTCACATATGGGGAGAAGAAGAAACCTAGAGAACATTTTTATTTCTTGGGAGCTTTATTTCTAGAGCCCTTAGTTTCCATCTGGAAGAATGGTCTTTGATGTCTTCTACGTCAAAAAGAACCAAAGTCCGAAGTTTTGTCCAGGATTTAAGTGCCGCTAAAGCTGTTACAGGCTTGAGAACAGACATCAGAAAGAGTACTAACTGGTATGGGTTTGATTCTGACTTGGCTGCTTTTATTAATTGTGTGAATCTGGGTTAGCCACTTGACCTCTTTGAGGCTCATGGTCCTTATTGGAAAAGTAGGCAAAATCATCTGCCTCCCTTCGGGTCATTATTAGAGAACTGTGTTGCCTTCATTAAAAGTTGAAGCTTCTCATCCATAAAATGGGAGTAATACTAGTGCCTACCGTGGAAGGTTTTTTAGAAGCACTTGAAACAGTGCCTGGGGCACAGTAAGCTCCATAGAAATGTTAGCTGTTGCTGCTTTTCTGTGACTAGGGAATGGCCACCCCTGTGCACTGGGCTTGGTTGGGATATTGACAAGACAGCAAAGGGAGCCAGTCTCCAGCCTGGTTGTTCAGTGCAGGCTGAAATTCTTAGGGGCTCCTATACTTGCAGGGAACAGTGTGGAAGCTGCTCAGAGGCCAGAGCTACACTAACCTTTCAAGGTAGCTGCTGCTGACGCATCTGAGAGAGCGCAGTGCCACAGAATTTTGCTGAAAAGGGAAAAAAATTCTTATAATGAAAATCTAGTTTTCGGGGCAAAATGCCACAAATGTATAAATAGGAGTAATCCCAGAAATAGATTCTAGTGAAATTCATCCCGTGATGTTTTCTTTCTTTTTAAACATTCTTTGATTATTTTGTTTATTATTATTGTTTTGAGTTTTATTCCTTATAGCCTTTTTAAATGTCAGCCCTGTCTTCTTCATGTGCCTGATTTACTCAGTTCTGTATGTTAGCAGGAAATAGCAGATAACAGGTTTCACAGCAGACTCTTATCACCTCTATCTCAGGGAGATTGCATTCAATAGGCTGCTCAGATACGCACAATTCTACACTCTCCCCTCCCCCACTCAGTTTTCCCTACTTTTCAAATTTCAACATCTTTGGAGACATTTAGTTCAAGATAGGGGCAGCATCTGATTTTGGAAGACAAGCATTTTCAGCTCACAAAACTGTTTGTCATTTTTCTTTTAGCTTTCTTTATGTTCTTTCCTTGATCCTGGAAGAAGGTGGAGATTTACAATCACATTTTATTGGTACTTTTCTCCATCACATGGATGATAAATTATTGAGAAGCCATTTGGTCTATAAAAATGAAATACAAGGCTCATCCCCTTCCAGCATGCAGCCTGGACTGGCTCCAGAGCCTGTGAGCAGCTAGGGCCCTGTGGTTGGAAAAACAAAGCAAATCCCTTACACATTTTAGTCTTGGTCCTTTGTAAGGGGGATAGAGAGGGACAATGACCTGATGGACTGTTGGCTCTCTGGATGCTACTGAAGGTCCCAGAGTCAGCTCTTTTATGACTCCCAAAGGGTCCTTTGTTCTTCTGAGTTTGGAGTTCAGAGATTTTGTGCCTGTATTTTAGCTAGTTCTTATTTTAGGCTCCAATCAGTGACAGTCACAGCTTCCAATAGTTGCCAAGGTTTTGAATTTTTCTCAGACGTTAATACAGTCGGTCCTAACAACCTTGTTTGGGTCACGTACTCCTCTGAGAATCATGTGATGAGCTTCTCCGAAGCTCCTCTCACCAACTGCATTCATGCACAAGCACACAGAAGACTTCAAAGTGTTCACACATCCCCTGAGCCCCCAACTCCGGAACTCTCTACAGGTCCACGAACCTCACTTACTTGATTTTGCTTTCCCTAAGGGTTTTAAGAGTATTTGTTTGATGGTAATATAATTTATTTCTCTCTCTTTCAAAAATAGAAGGTTTATTATTTCAGTGTGACCTTGTCTTTTATGTGATGATCAAGTCAACTGAGGTTTTTTTGTTTTTTTTTTTTTAATAAGATTTAATTTTAATTTTGTTTTAGGACACCTGTCTTTCTGGAATCTTAGTATTTTAAAAGTCAGATTTAGAAGCAGACACACATCAATCTATATGAATTTTTGTAAACTAAAATCCAGGGAATTCCAGGATTAGTTTAATTTTTCTCCAACTTAAATTTGAATATATGTTAATAAATCTGCTTGTTGTGTAATATAATGCCAGTTACTCTGTCCATCTAATTATCTCCTGGTACTATATTAAAAGTTTTATAAGAACCATAACAATTCAGTTATTTTTGATGGAAATTTTTGTTGCTAACTTGTTTGAACTGGAGATGTAAAGGATTCCTTACCCACCCCTTGTCTTCTACATGCATCTGGTGACATTGATAGGATCGAGGTGGTTCACACGGACGACTCAGCAGCTCATTTCTGAAGATCCAAAATAAATATCATTTGAGTATCAGTACGGTTTCTAGAAGGGGATCGGTCATTGGCAGGCACTTATGGCTGTCTAAATCTTGCTTTTCATTACCAGGCAAGAAATATTTAGCTTCATGTAGCTAAGTGTTCCATGTAGGCTCTTCACTCTTCAACTCAATGTTTTATGTCTGAATATCGTCCACCTGGCTGCCTTTGAACGCTGGACCCCAACACAAAGATTGGCATCTGCTCTTTGCTATTGCTCTGTTGATCTGTTCCAGGCCATCACTTCCGACCCTGTCCTTGCTGTGAAGAGCGTTACCGGCTTATTGACAGAGCCAATGAGGCCTAATCCCTGAGTGCTTGATCATTATAAATCTAACGATCAGCACTCTCTCGACACAATCAGGGTCTCCAAATCAGTCCCTGAAGCAACTGTGCTTTGTGTGATATCAATTTGATAAAATTCCAGCTTTCTGGGAGTTAAGGATGTCTGCCTTTCTGTGCTCGAACTGATCTAGTGAGTAGGTCCATGGCCTAAGGTCCGGGGCTTCGGGCCTAAGTAGATGTGAGTTTAAGTCTCAGCTGTAATACCAAATAATTCTGTATGGGACTCATACTACCTTTTTTGCTGGGTCATTCTAAGATTAGAGATAGTATCTGTAAAGCACATCTTAGGTGCTTAATACGTGGTAGGTTCTCACTCTCATAATCCCTACCTCTGAATTGCTGAAAGGAATCAAAAGCTTTTTCTGTTTGATTTGTACCACTGGGAACTGGCAGCATATTTGATGCTGGGCTGGGAGAGCCCATCTTGGAAAGTGTGAGAGAAGACAAAGGCCTCTGTCATTGTGAATGCAGTTCTTATTTTGGAACAGTGACTCTTTGGAAACACACAGTACAGACTTTTAAGGAATAGATCATCCAAGGTGGCTGTTTCTGCTACTGAGAAAAATGCAGGTGAGATCAGGAGATTATTCACTGAGAGCAGAAGTTCTCACTGGTACAAGAAAAATAAAAGAAGCTCCAATCAAATTATACTCATGCGTACAAATAAACTGCCAATGGAGGATACAGTTAGAGAGGAAATGATTTCTGAATATCTTGCAGTTTCACAGAAGAAAGAAGAAAAATGGATTTTTAGTCTTTCTGTGTGGGGAAAAAAACACAGCACCCCTGCCAGAACGGTGCTCTAATTGAGGTTTAAGAGCAGTTACTGGGTCTTTGAGACCCACTCTGCTTTGGGAGGCTAGAGACAATCTCTCTGTACTTCCCACACGGAACTGTCGGCGAGCAAAGTCCTGTATCTCGGCCTCACTGAACACGCTATTGCTATCGTGGAAGGTGGACTCAGTCTCAGGCCTGCAAAGATTTTGGGCAATTCATTCTGAATTTTCATTGTGTCCCATATCTGGAAGAGAAAGGGCCACCATGGAATCTTGAGAGTTTAAATAAGGCCCCAAACTCTGACGCTAACCCACATTTAAACCACCTGGTTTTTATTCATTATAAATGGACTCAACAGCACGATTGCCAAAAATCCAGGTGCCTTCTTGAGGAGCAGCTGTTTTAGTCAGTGTTTGATCAACTTAATCCCTTTGGGAAAGAGAATGCACAGGGGCTCAGACTGGGGTGGACTCTTCGGTTAACCTTGGTTGTGAACCCTGGCCCACGCTCAGCTCACAGGAGCCGGACGAGGTGGCTCAGGCAGACAACTCCGCAGCTCATTTCTGAAGATCTGAAATGCCAAAGGCTCTTGCTGTCTGAGCTGTTGCATATAGCTTCTTTCTCTTCCCCACCCTCTGAAGTTCCTACGGATGCGGGGGCTTTTTGGACAGTAGGGTCCAGGGATGCGAATGTGCATTAGCTGGTTAGTGAGTGTCTGCTGGGGTCCTTACAGGTGGCCATGCAGGTGGAAAAGGGCATAACCCCAGGGGGTGCCGTTCACATAACTGCCCAGGTTTGGTGCCCCTGGGGGTGAGCACTCCACTTCTGGACAAAGAAGCCCCAATATCTGCTTTAAATGTGGGGTGGCAGGCAGTCAGGAATCCCTTTCTAACAGTAATTACATTTTAGAAGTGGCTTACTTTGGCAGAAAAGGGTGGTCTGGTCCTTAATTTCTACAGAATAATAGCAGTTAGGGGTTCTTGCCCTAAAAATTCTTGGAATCGTACGCTATCTCCATTTCTCACAGCTGGTTCCTGGAGACCTTGATCCATCAGCCACAGGATGGCCTGGGCTCAGGGCCAAGCTGCTGAGATCCTGCGAGCTTCCTCACATGTTCTTCTGACTCCGTCCCCTGGGGGAGTTGGAAGGCAAGGCCCCTAAACTCCTGGTTGCCTGAGTGGGTGGCGGGCAAACCTGGAGATTTGTGTTCAGAACTGGCTCCAGGCAAGGCTGCGGGAACTGGTTTACTTCTAACACCTCTCCACCTGCTGTTTCAGACCAGGCCTTTAGGATAGAAGAGACGGAAAACCACTTTGAATGGCTGCAGTATAAATAAAGAAGATCTACTGGCCCATTTTACTGAAAAATATGTGCATGAATGACGCCATTACAACCTCATCTCTTCACCCCCTTCTCTCCTCCTCTGCCTCCCTCCCCATCTCTCAGTGCTGCTTTCCTTGTTCTGAGGCCAGTCTTCTGCAGCTGGTGGCCTAGAAGCTTAGTGATTCCAGAGAGGAAAACCCAAAAGTTCTAAAAAACAAAACAAAACAAAACAAAACAAAAACAAAGTTCACAACCTGCCCCTCCCCAACAACAAAACCCAGAAAACCAGCTCACACTAAACCAAAGCAGACGAACCCAAGTATGTGAAAAACAGAGGATTGTGTGTTCATGGTCGGGTTTGGGTTATGGGCTCCTCACTGAATCCATTGTTGTGGCCTGGGAATGGAATCCTCTGACCAGGCCTGGGCCTTGTGTCCATATGGTGGTTACATTCCCAACCAAGTCGATTCTAGGGATGGAAGATCAGCTCTCTAAAGGGAAATCAAGATGTTGTTGCTGGAGGGAGGAATGTGTGTCTGGGTGCAAAACAGGAGTTAATCTGGTCACTTCTCACCTCTCCCTTTCTGCGTCTACTGTGTGGGGCCAGTGGTCCTCTTCATCATGGCCTCTACTAACCTGTCCTCTTGGGGCACCTGGGCGGCTCGGTCGGTTGAGGTCATGGTTCCAGGATCCTGGGATCAAGCCCTGCATTGGGCTCCTTGCTTAGCCAGGAACCTGCTTCTCCCACTCCTTCTGCTGTTTCCCCAACTTGTGCTCTCTGGCTCTCTCTCTGTCAAATAAATAAATAAAATCTTAAAACAACAATGAAAGGATAACCTGTGCTCTTCTGAGATACATTTCCCTGTTTTAGGGTAATCCCTACCATTCATTAAATTTGCTTACGCTGCTTTTACTGAAATGTCTGAAATCCTTACAAATGTCAGACAGACGTGTTTCTGCCTCTAAGTTAACTTGAATTTTCCATAACATTTCACACTGGTGATATTCGTGTCCATTGAAAATGGTCTCCTCTATTGACTTTCATGACACTGTGGTCTCCTTGTTGTTTTTCTACCCCCCGATCCTACAGATCCCTTTCAATGGCAGAACATTTAACACTAGGTAAACTAACAGACTTTTTAAAAAAATATTTATTTGTTTATTTATTTTGAGAAAGAGGGAGAGAGCGTGACTGTGAACAGGGGAAGGGGCAGAGGGAGAGAGAATCTCAAGCAGATTTCCTGCTGAGGATTTAGCCTGACTCGGCTCCATCTCACCACCCGAGATCATGACCTGAGGTGAAATCAAGAGTTAGATGCTTAACTGACTGCGCCTTCCACGCCGCCCAGCTCACAGATTTATTAAACCACTAGTTTTTCTCAGTCTTACTTCCTTGATTGTCCTTAGATCTAGTGTCTGTCTCTGCAGCCACTTCACTTAGGGCCTCATCATCTGTCCCCTGTGGTGCGGCGTCTCTTCTACTAACTCTCTTCACTTGCAGTTTTATGCTTCTCAAATCTATCCACTCAACTGCTTCCCGATCCTCTCAGTTTCCTGTGTAAAACCATCTGTTGTTCCCCACTTGCCTATAAGTGGTCATAATAGGTGTTCCACTCATTGTCCCTAGTCTCTCTCTCTCGGCTCGTTTCTTCCTTGCTTCCTTCTGGGTTTCCATCACCCCAGACATCTTGTAGAACCCACCACACACTTAAGTTTCAATCTTACAACCGTTGCACAGGATACTCACTTTGCCTTAGCTGCCCTTCTCCCACTTACCTGTTTCAGAGTCTCCTTTTGGTCTTTCGAACCCTCTTTAGGCATCATCTTCTCTTGAAAATTTAACACCCCGACACCCCATGCTGAACAAATCTTTCTTTTCTGTATTAATTTATACACACTATATTACATTCAGTATTCTATATTTAAGTATTTCCATATATGGCCTTTTTAAATTTCTTCTTTTATTTTTTTTAAACAGACAACCCTTTTGGGTAGGACTTGTGAAGAGCATCTTCCCCACTCAATACTGACACAAAAACAGCTTCTTCATGACTTGTGTGTTCTGTTCACTGAAGGCATTTGACTTCTATCCAGACCTTAAATAACCTGCAACTATGTCAGCTTCTTGAGGGTAGTAACCTTGTGTCTTATTCACTAGGTTTATCATGTAGTAAGTGCTCAATGAATAAATAAATAAATGGGATAGATGGATGAATACAGTTGTCTGGAATCACCTCAGCTTTCGTACATAGTCTTTTGTCACTCCAGCCATGTTGAGTACCAAGATGGAGGTTAGGTGGGCTTCCTGTGGTCATCTATCCTCTAAGAGGCGGAACCTTGGGCTGGAATATGGTTTTTTATGGAATACCATTACAAGATTTTTTTGATGACTCAAGCTAAGGTTCATCTCATCATAGCACCTGAATTCAACCATTCTCATTTCTTGGAGAGATTTGGAAGATTTTGCTTTTAGTAATGGCCAGTGATGTGCCAGGATTTTCAACATTGTATACTAGTGGTCTTTTTGTTTTTTTTTAAGATCTTATTTATTTATTTCAGAGAGGGAGAGAGAGAGAAAGAGAGAGAGCAAGCATGAGTGGGGGCAGATGGGAGAGGAAGAAGCAGACTCCCTGCTGAGCAGAGAGCCCTATTTGGCGATCAATCCCAGGACGCTGGGTATATGACCTGAGCTGAAGGCAGCTGCTCAACCAGCGGAGCCACCCAGGTGCCCACTAGTTGTGCTTCACATTTAAACCTCAAGAAAACTGATCCAGGAAGACAGAAGAACAAGTTCTAGAAGCCCTATGGTCTGGGAGTATCCTTTTATACCTTTTCACATTACTGAGAATGAAAGAAAATTCATCAAGGGAGGGGGAAAGAAAAACATAGGAAGAAGAATCTGAGGGGAAAATGTAACAGAAATAATAGGATACATTTTTTTTCTTACTTCTTTTAGCATCCCTCTGCCCCAATCTGCTAAGGCCTTTCTAGCCTTGTTCCAGGGCTTCTAAATACCTTTCCTTTATTTTCATATATCCATTGAATCTCTATGTTTTACTGCTAGCCTCTTTACGTTTTCTCTGAAGGTAGAAAGAGTATATAAACCATAAATGCAAAAGAACATTTTCTGTGGGGGAACTTTGTACTTTCGGGGGGGGGCAACATCTAAGCCTCCTTCTGTTTGATGAGTCTGGTAGGAGGTGGGGGTTCTACCTCCAACTGTGGAAGTTGAAAAGGCTGGATTCTTTTGGCCCCTGCCGCTAGGATGCTACCCAGCTTAGCCTGTCAGACCATCCCACCTGGAATTTTGTGTCTAGAGTGAGTATCATGACGAAGCGAGCACAGGGGTGGCATTGAGTGTAGCTGGCATTTGCAAGGTCTCCTTAGTCAAGCTTTTCTTGTGACGTGACTCTGGCTCCACTTCAGCGTCCTGGTTTCTCTTGGTTTGTGCCTGTTTTCCAAAACTTTAACCTTTTCCATGATCCTGTGAGCTGCTTGACATTCTTTCAGTAAACTTTTTTTTTTGGCTCAAGTTAGCCAGGTGGATTCTTTTGTTTTCAACCAAGGACCCGGACTGCTTATCAGCGTTAGAAAAGTACAGAGAAGAAATATGCAGCCTTATCTGTGGCACTTCTTACCTAAGCTCCCTCACTCACTGGTTTTATTCTTATCTGTCTCCTGCTCCTCCTCCTCCTTGTCATTCTGGAACTATCAATACCTCCTTTCAACTCCATTTCAGTTCAGGCTCGAGGATTAATCATGCCAGATGCTTCAGATATCTTATACCATGTATGAATCCTGGATAATCAGCTTTCTTCTATGTGGGATTGGCAAAGGTGGCAAATACTGGAAATCTCTTTATGTGGAATACAAACACACCTCCTATATGATGCTCGGGGAATGCATTTCCATGACAACGGGATGTTTAGGATTTAAGACAAATAAAAGGATACAAATACACTTAGAGCCATTTTTTCCCCCCACTACAGCACAGGCAGTAAGCATCCTTCTGATTTAATATCGGCCCACGGAGCTCATTTTTGGAAGTCAAGATAATGTACTTAATAATGAGTTATCTTAAGCTTTATGTATTTTCTAAGATGAAAGCATGTTTCTTTTTTTCTTCCCTTTGGGGGAGGAGATAAAGGTAGACATTTTTAGTTTCATTTGTCAAGAATGAAAAGGCCTCTCTCTCTCTCTCTTTTTAAAAAAATATTTTAATTTATCCCTAACAATGTGAAATCTATGTCTTTAGTACAAAGAGTTTCCAGAACAGTTATAACAGGGCATGTTTAAAGATAAAGGATGTTTTTGACTTGCAGTCCACTCGTTCCATGCTCCTCACATGTCCCTTCCCTTTGTTACTACCCAGCCATGCGGCACCTTTAAAATGATTCATTTGTTCTCTGCCTGGTGTTCAGCCTGACTCTATCAGGGCGTGATCATTGAATTCCTCGTCAAGATTCTGGCTGTGATTAAACTAATACCATTACAAGAACCTTTACGTACATTATCCTGAATCCCCAAATATCCTTGCAAGGTAGGGTTAGTATTCCATGTACATATGGAAAGATCATTTCCCCAAGATCACAGAGAGTCAGGATTTAAACCCAAATATGTCATACCGAGAAGCCTGTGACTATTCTGTTTCTCCATATTGCCTTTACTTGCTTGATGTATTCAGATTTTTTAAAATTGAGATATAGTTGACATATAACATCTTAGTTTGAGATGCACCACACAGTTTGTATAGACTGTGAAACGATCACAGTAAGTCCAGTTCATATCACCTCCACGTTTCTTGCAATGAGAACTTCTAAGAACTACTCTCTTAGCAACTTCCAAATATACAATTCGGTATTATTAACTATAGTCACCATGCTGTATATGGCAGCCTCGGGAACTACTTATTTTATAACTGGAAGTCAGTACCTTTATTTTGCTCATCCCCCACCTTTGGCAAGCACCAGTCTGTTCTCTGTGAGGTTAGTTTTTATTTAGATTCCACATGGAAGTGAGATCACATGGGAGTTGTCTCTGTCTGGCTTTTATCTCACTTAGCATCATGCCCTCAAGGTCCATCCATGTTGTTGCAAATGGCAGGATTTCCTTGTGGGTTTTGTTTGCTTGTTTGTTTGTTCGTTTGTTTCTATGGGTGAAAAATATGCCACTTTTCCATTATCCATTCATCCACCGGTGGATACTTAGGTTGCTTCCATGTCTTGGCTATTGTGAATGATGCTGTGATGAACACGGGAGTACATGTATCTTTTTGAGTTAGCATTTTCATTTCCTTCAGATAAATACCCAAGGGGGGACTTCCTGGGTCACATGGCAGTTCTATCTTTAATTTTTAATTTTAATTCCATATCACTTTCCATAGTGGCTGCAACCAAATTACATTCATACCAAGGTGTACAAGGGTTCCCTTTTCTCTACACCTTGGCAACATTTGCTCCTTCTTGTCTTTTCTATGATAGGCATTCTATGAGCTGTGAGGTGATATCTCATTGGCTTCTATTTGCATTTCCCTAATGATGAGTGATGTTGAGCACCTTTTCACATACCTGTTTGCCCATCTGTATGTCTTCATGTCTTTTTTGGAAAAATGTCTATTCAGATTCTTTGCCCATTTTTAAATTGGATTGTCTGGGGAATTTTCTTTTGCTTTTGAGTGGTATGAATTCTTTATATATTTTGGAGGTTAGCTCCCTATCAGATGTATGATTTGCAAATATTTTCTCCCATTTGGTAGGTTGCTTTTTTTCCCCCTAAGATTTTATTTATTTATTTCGAGAGAGTATATAAGCAGGAGGAGGGGCAGAGACAGTGAGAGAGAGAGAGAGAGACTCCTAAGCAGCCTCCATACTCAGCACAGAGCCTTAGGACTCCAAGATCATGCCCTGAGCCAAAATCAAGACTCAGACACTTAACCGACTGAGCCACCCAGGCACCCCGATAGGTTGCTCTTTCATTCTGTTGATGGTTTCCTTCACTGCACCAGAGACTTTTACAGCAACAGGACAAGTTCCCTTTAACCAGTATTTACATGTTATCACAATGTTGTTTTTAAACAGACTTAACCCCCCCAAATAAGGAAAATTTGCAGCACTTGGAAAGTTAGAGAGATCAGGAGAAAACAACCTGTGTTATTGAGGTACTTTGTAAAGGACTGATGTCTGAGCCAAGGACTGATGTCATGTACTTTATATGATGTCACTGGAACGAAAACTGCCACATTTGAAGGTGATAACATAGAAATGGGCTCAAGCAACAGGGAAAGCATTTGACAACAATTGTGAATCCACTTTCCTGACTCACCTCCTACCCCAACTGCCTGGTTGCCAAACTCATCTTTGCTTTTGGATTACTGCTTTCGAGAGCCTCCCTGCATCCTCACGAGGAACCCCCCCAACCCCCACTGTCCAGTCTTGGCTGTGGCCCTGGCTTTGCTGCTGGGATCATGGACCTTTGGTGCCTGGTCTCTCCTGAAGCCCCGTGCGCTCCCGGCCTGACCACTGCCCAGCGTGTCCACGGAGGAGACAGCTCTCCATTCTAACATCCTATTTGATTTTTGCTGGCGTTCACTTTCATTTATGACTTGGTAAGCTTTGAATTTTAATGTAATTGTGGATGATGAAGAAGTCGATAAATCAAATAATCAAAATCTTTCATTTTAATCTGTTGGTGTAACCGTGGGCCCAAGTCAGACAAAAACAGTTTCTGGATACAAGTTTCTCATAACTCTACCTCCACTCCTCACCCCAGATACACATTTTACGCCTCTGTGAACAACAAAAAAGTACTTCTCTATTCTCAGGGAGCAGAGGAAGTGGATTTAGAGAAACAAGAATGAGATTAGAGACAACCGTGTCAAGAGGGGACCTTCTTGCCTTGGAGTGGGAGTTAGTGACTGACTGAAGGGGCGGAGCAGCAGGTGGTGATGGGGGATGGGGGGCGGGGGGCGCAGTGGTTTCCGGGCAGGAGGCTCCCTTTCTGTCTCCGGGCTGGGGATGGAGGCCTACCTGTCCAGGGGCAAGGATGGGAGAGAGGGGACTGCTGGGGCCTTGGAGGGGGATGGGGGCGGGACTGGACTGCAGAGTCCCAGAGCGGGTGTCCACCCCTGGTCTCTGGAGCCACGTGGAGCGCCCCAGGCATGAAAGGTTGTGTCAGGGGCCTCCCACCTGCACCACAGCTCACAAACCACAGAGGCCCAAGCAGGGTATTTTTCTCTCCTTCACCTCTAGCAGAATACACCCCCACAAATAATAAAAAGTAGGCAACGTTTATGGAGCACTTTCCTCTCCGTCAGATACTTTTTGAAGTGCTTTACGTGGATGATCTCATTTCCACTATTTGCGGTTGATAAAACTACCACCCCCATTTTCCAGATGAAGAAATATGAAGGTTAAGTAACTTGTCTGATGCCATTCAACTAGTACGGCATGACAGAAATTATATAAAAGCATGTAAGCACACGAATCTGTCCTCCAGGTCCTAAACATTTAAAATTGGGGACTGCTCTTAAGAACTAGTGTCTCTTTTGGCCGAGTTGTCGCTTGCGCCGTCTAGCAGGCTGTGCCCAGTGGGCTTTCCGACGCGTTCCGGTGCCCACTGCGGGCCACACGGTCTGTGCGGGCCGTCGGCTCTGCTGCTGCGTGCCTCCTTCCATCCTGGCTTTCTCCTGGAGTTCTGACCCAACCAGCTTTGCTCATGCTTCAGGGATGCGTTTATCCTTCTAGCATCTTTGTTCCTTTTGTCCGGCCTCCTTTCTTGATGGGTTGAAATTGCTCTTTCTCAAGTCCCAGCTCATTCACCAAGCAGCCCTTCCTTCAGCTGGTGTTTACCAGGCGCCCGACTTGCACAGACTCTGCCTGGCCTTCGCAGTTTGCCTTGTCAAGGATGATCCTGTGATCGCGGTTGTCAGGATAATGCAATCATACTATGAACGCTCGTAACAATTGTCGTCGGAGCTGACAGGTGCAGCATTTACCATGTGTCAGGACCATCAGTGCGCTCCACACACACTTATTTAATACAAAGCCCTCTCCATATTGTCTTATGTTCTATCTAAGAACAAAGCTTGCTTTTCTGACAAGGTTAAAGTCTCTTGAGTCTATGGATTCCAGTTCTTCTTTATTTTTGAGAAATAGCTCTATCTAGGATACATAAAGATCTCTAGGACAGTGACTTGGACATAGCATGGGTGAGACAAACAGTACTGGAGTTGAATCTGATAGATACCATCTTCCTGTGTATCCCTAGCCTACTGCCATCTTCTCATTTAGATTTCCAGCTTCTCTTGAAAAAACCGGAAGCGCAGACAACGCTGAACAGTTCTTGTGGGAATTCACTTGTGGTTTTAGCTGGGACATGTGCTCTCAGGCCGTATCACTTCTCATGCCTTGCCTCAGACCCTGTAGTGTCTGATTTATTTTTAAAGATTTATTTATTTATTTATTTGACAGAGAGAGAAAGATCACAAGTAGGCAGAGAGGCAGGCAGAGAGAGAGGAGGAAGCAGGCTCTCTGCCAAGCAGAGAGCCTGATGCGGGACTCGATCCCAGGACTCTGAGACCATGACCCTGAGACCATGAACTGAGCCGAAAGCAGAGGCTTTAACCCACTGAGCCACCCAGGTGCCCAGCATCTGATTTCTTAACCACGTGAAGCCCCAGGTGAATTTAGATTGCAGCTCTAGGTTGGCCCCACCAGGGCAGGGAGAGCTGTAGCCATTATACAACGGAGTCCCTGGGCTGTGTGAGCAGCCCTTTTCCGTTTCTGTCCCACCAGCAAGACTCTTGTTTCATCCGGGAGGATGGTTCATTTGTCTAGGACCAGTTTAACAGGGGCTGTGCTGTGGGTTTGGGTGATTCAAAGAGTCATTTGAAGATCCGATGCTGTGACACGGACCAGACGACTATAACAACCTTCTCGCCTCGTGTTCTCAGCACAGGATGGAAAAACATCACGATGATGCCTGACGGTCTGTAACAAAGCTCTCCTAAAATGCTGCGGAGGGGAAGCTGAACTATAAAACTCTTCTCAGCAAGTCTTCGCTGGGGTGGAGCACAGCAACCCTCAAAGGCAAGCCAGAGTCTTTCTGATCTTTCAGTGGGTCACAGCAGGCGTTGCCGTGTTCCCTTGTCACACACCGGTATGTACGGAATGTGTCCTGAGCCATCCTTGTTTGTACTTCCCTCTGTCCCTCATCTATTTATTTAACAACGTCTGAGCACCTGTTAGTGTGAGGCCTTGTGTGTGAGGACGCTTTGGAGATAGCAAAGGATGCGGACAACAAACAAGTATACAAATGAAAGGGTGATTCGTGTGGCGATGTTATGAGGATAATAAATATGGCGCTATGAGGGGTAAGGGGGTAGTCAGAGAGGGCTGCAGAGAAGGCCCGAGGAGGTGACTTCTGGGAATTGAAATGAGAGGTTCCCTGGCAGAGGACAAATGGGATGGGAAGGAGATGAGGAGGAACTTGGCACTTTTGAGGAAGAGAAAAGAAAGCTTGCGTTGCCAGAGCTGTGCAACGCAGAGCATCAATCTGCAACAAGGAACTTGCACCAGATTGTAAATCTGTGCACCACTTCCTTCTCAAAAAAGCCTCGCTGCATGTTAAAAAAGAAAAAAAAGTCAACTACAGTAAAGGTTAGTAACACAGTTGGTTTACATTCTGGATCTGGTGTCTTATGTGACTGGGCTGGCAACAGAGAATTCTCAGATGAACAGGGGTCCGTGGACGGCACTTTCTCACTGGTCTAGGGGGCCTGTGAGAAAAGGCTGAGATGGCCGGGGTGTGGCTGTGGAGGGGGCAGGAGCGCCCTCAGGCCCGGATGCCCTGGGGAAGATCAGCTCTTCACTGATAGGCAGTGAAATGAAAGTTAAAAAGCCAAGGAACTCCTACAGACCCTTAATGAGAGTGTTAGCACTTGAAAGGTACTTAGAACACACCCAAGTTGCTCTGAGGTGGGATGTTAGGTAATCCCTCGGACTGACTCAGGAATTAAATTGCTTGCTTATGTACACCAACTTTATAGTGTGTAATTAAAAATCACACGTCAATAAATTTGTATAGTGTGATCCAGGTACATGTTTGTTCTACAAATGCCAAGAGCCAGTGGTAGAGGTTGAAGACCGGTGGCTCACGGATATGTTTGGTGGGACCTACATGATATTATTGGGAAAAAATCAAACTAATTGCCAACATTTTATTTTATTTTATTTTTAAAAAGATTTATTTATTTATTTGACAGAGAGTGTATGCATGTGCACAAACAGAAGGAATGGGGGAAGGAGAAGCAGGCTCCCCGCTGAGCAGGGATTTCCCCAATGGAGGACTCGATCCCAGGACCCTGGGATCATGACCTGAGCTAAAGGCAGATGTTTAAACAACTGAACCTCCCAGGCGCCCCAATGGCCAACATTTTGAAAACTTAGAAGGGGAATATGCTTACCTGGTACCCAAAGCCCCTAAATGTCTTCTCCCTGACTTGTACATTAATCCTAGGTCATGCTGTAGTCACAGATGACTGACAAATCTCAGCCGCTTACTAGAAAGGTTTGCTTCTTGCTCACATTGCTTGTCCAGTGTGGGGCAACTGTGTCTCTGCTCCACATCACCTTCACTCCAGCACCAGGTCAGGAAGCAGTCTCTGTGGGGGAGCATCCCTGGTGTTGAAGTAGGAGGAAAGGGAGCATGAAGAACAACGCACTAGCTCTGAGAGCATCTGCTTTTCTTTCACTGGCCAAAGCAAGTTGCACAGTTCAGGTGAAAGCGACGGGGCTGGAGGGTAGTCACCTGCAGGAAGAGGCAGACAATAACTTGTGTATGACACCGTGTACCATGACATCTTTGCCTAATTTAGATAACCTACCTAAGTGCCCACAGATATTTGAGAGTATGACCACTTTGGCCTATGGAACTTGAGTACTCAGAGTTTTATCATAGCCAGAAGCAGGACAGTTATTCTAAAGCTGGCCATGCTTCAGCTACCACTGCTCCATCCATCCATCCATCATCTACCTACCGATGGACATGGGTGGCCTTGCCCCTTCAAGGTTAAGGTTCCACAGACTTTTGTTTAGATATCCTTTATTCACTTCTTCCTTTAGGTTCTAGGCAGACAAGTCACACTGACCATGATATGGTGTTAGCAAGCTGAGCTGTGAGGCAGCTCGACCTCTGTGCTTAACTGTACCCAAGCACTGACTTCCGGAGGGTGGGGCGTGCCCTACTGAGCCATCGGTGTGTACTGCCGCAGAGCCGGAGTCTGCCAAGACTCCCCCAGAGAGAACTAGTAAATAATTAGACCTGCAAAACTGAGTATTTATTACATGCATTCTGTGTGCCCAGGTCTTTTCCTGGGACTGTGGAGAACACAGTCCTTGTTCTTGAAGAGCAGGACACTCAGAGAAACTGTCAAGGCAGGAAACTTGAGGGTGGAATCACGGGATACCCATTTAGTTTACCTGAGTTGCTGGTGTGAGTTGGCACCAGCAAGGGAAGCTTTGTGAAGAGGTCTGAGCTAGGAAGAGCATCATAGATGGAAGTTGAAAAACATCATGCATGAATTTAAAGTTTCAACCGATTTCACCTACATTCAGAATCTTTGGAAGTGAGATGGGCTTGTATTGTCTTGTAGAATTGATCGAATAACTTTGAGATGTGTTTAAAGTTCTCTGTTGAGGTGTGCCCAGGTGGCTCAGTCGGTTAAAGGTCTGCCCTCAGCTCAGGTCATGATCCCAGGTCAGGTTCCCTGCTCAGTGGGGAGTCTGCTTCTCCCTCTCCCTCTGCCCCTCCCCCTGCTCCTCTCTCTCTCTCTCTCTCTCTCTCTCACTCAAGTAAATAAATCAAATCTTAAAAAAAAGTAAAAAAGTTTTCTGCTGAATTTCTATTTTCATCAGCCCTTGAGTCTCCTTGGATTACAACCAGCAGCGTGATACGAAAGCACCATGGCTACACTCAGTGGCCACAGGGCTGTTCTCTCTCTCTGCGTGGTCTCCCCTTGACCTCCAGCGTGCGTTCCTTACAGTGTCCTGCACCGGTTTTGTTGCCACAAATCATCACAGGGTTTTCTCCTGAGGGGACCTCAATTTCAGTTGCACACAGAGGCTGTTTGCGTGCTCCTCTGAAGGCAGGGGCAGGGAACTGCAGCCTCCTCACCCAGGAGAGCCCCTGGAAAGTCGCCAGCACAGAATGCCTGTTGCTGAGCGAGATGGCTGGCTGCGTGGGGGTGGAGAGCCACGTGACCCCTCTTTCTCCTCTTCGCAGTTCCTCACACCCTCGTTCTGTCTTCCTCTAGTAGGAACTCAGGGAGAGGATGAAAATGAGGTAGATGTTTGGTTTGCCAAAAACAAAGGAAGAATTTAAGCAGGATCACATCAATTTGCCTTCTCCTTCTTCCAGTGAGACCAAACTGAGACTGAACAGACAAGAATAAAGTCAGCTGGGTTTAGAGACAGGAGGACAAGGAAGGGCTATGGTGAGCGTTTGTGAAACACACGCTTGTCCAAAGGTGGTATGTGCAGTTTTGCTCTAGGCAGTTGTTAGAAGGAATTTCGGAAATAGCATTGCCACTTCTTTAGATTTGAAAGACAACTCACAATCCATTTTTCATTTAAAATCTCCTGATTTTTGGAGCGCCTGTGTGGCTCAGTCAGTTAGGCATCTGTCTTCCACTCAGGTCATGATCCCAGGGTCCTAGGATCCAGCCCCGCTTCCGGCTCCCTGCTCAGCAGGAAGTCTGCTTCTCTCTCTGCCTCTGTGCTCTCTCTCTCTCTCTCTCAAGTAAATAAAGAAAATCTTTAAATAAATAAATAAAATAAAATCTCCTGATTTTTTTTTTAAGATTTTATTTATTTTGAGAGAATACAAGTGCGTGAGTGGTGGGAGGGGCGGAGGGAGAGGCAGAGACAGAAGCCGAAGCAGACTCCTTGTGGGACGTGGAGCCCGACACAGGGCTCAGTCCTGTGACCCCAAGATCATTATCTGAGCCCAAATCAAGAGTCAGACGCTTAACCCACTGAGTCACCCAGGTGTCCTTGAAATATGATTTAAGAAATGCCGGCCATCTTTTTTCAAAGTTCAAGTGATCCAAACAAAATCTCTCTGCAAACTGGATATGGCCCCAGGATTTCTAGAGTATAATTTCTGGACCTTCTGGGCCTTTACCAACCCAGCGAACACAACAGCAGTGGGGTGGGACTCTTGAGGTAGTGAGACTTCTTAAAAAATCTGGCTGTCACATCTGAAAGAGAGGAGACCAAGCTGCCTTTCACAGAAACAAGGGTTCATAATGAGTTCTCCACACCCTTGCTAGGTTTTTCGGTGGCCTGTGCGTGATAAAGCCAAGGCCACGGCTCTGGCCGCGGGAAAGATGGCCAGCTCAGCAGTGTGACTGTGCTGTTTGTGCAGGAGGCGCTGGTATACTCAAGTCTAATTAGTTAAGGCTTTGGGGCTAACAAGGGCATGGTGCAACTGGAGAGAGATTGGTCCTTTTTTTTTAAAAAAAGATTTTATTTATTTATTTGACCGAGAGAGAGACAGTGAGAGAGCGAGCACGAGCAGGGGGAGTAGAGAGGGGGAAGCAGGCTTCCCACTGGGCAGGGAGCCCGATGACCCAGAGCAGGTTAGCGCTGGGTGAATGAAATGAGGATTGAAAGCTGTGCTTTCCTTCGATCTCCGAGTTGGTTGAACCTGTGTAGAAAATAGAGCAGAAGATGGTGCACAGGGTAACATCTGTTTACTGTTCTGGGACCTCTGATGTGTTGCAGATTCATTCATTCAGGCACTCAGCCTACCTGCGGGGTGTCGAGCAGTATTCTATGTGCTGCGGGTACAGCGGAGAACAAAACCGCGTCCCTGCCCCAGGCAGTGCACAGTCTAGCATGAGGACCTGGGCGGACTGGGCCTTTTTAAAAATCTGGTAGATCAGGGGCGCCTGGG
Source organism: Ailurus styani (assembly GCA_002007465.1). Lineage (NCBI taxonomy): Eukaryota > Metazoa > Chordata > Mammalia > Carnivora > Ailuridae > Ailurus > Ailurus styani. Next base: position 757,124 of record LNAC01000491.1, on the reverse strand, counting down.
TGGCTCAGTCAGTTAAGTGTCTGTCTTCAGCTCAGGTCATGATCTCAGGGTCCTGGGATCGAGCCCCACGTCGAGCTCCCTGCTTGGCGGGGAACCTGCTTCTCTCTCTCCCTCTGCTGTTCCCTCCTGCTTGTTCTCTCTCACTCTCTTACGTAAATAAATAAAATCTTAAAAAAAAAATTGGTAAATCACTGCTCTTTCCCGGTTCCTAGAATTATGCCCTTGTTTGACTTAGGGGTCAGAAGAGAAGTGGCAACTGAGGATGTCGGGGGGGAAGGAGACAGTGAGAGCACTTCTGGGGTATCAACAAGAAGTTCCGAGGTGGTCTCGGACCAAAAGTGCTGGCAGAGGGGCGCCTGGGCGGCTCAGTCGGGGAAGCGGCTGCCTTCTGCTCGGGCCATGATCTCAGGTCCTGGGATTGAGTCCCGTATTGGTCCCCCTCCTGAGCAGGGAGCCTGCTTCTCCCTCTCCCCCTTTCTCCTGCTCATGCTCTCTCTCTCAAACAAATAAATAAAATCTTAAAAAAAAAAAGTCTTCACAAATTTTGCTTCCTGGGTGCCTCCTATAGCCTAGCAGTTCCCACCTATGTTAAACTGTCTGCATTTAATACTATTAAAGAGGTAAAGGCTCTTTGACTGATAACTAAGGATGCTCCCCAGAGTCTGTTCCGTTCTTTATTTTGTACTGGTACGTTGTCAGCCAAGTCATCACATAAGTAAATTACACCGTTGCTTTTTGTCACCATTATTGAAAGAAGTCTTGTGAAGTTTGACTCGTAGCTCAATGTCAAAAATATCAGCTTATGGACTGTTTGGTCATGACTTCATGAAAGAGAAACAGTGCCATATGACAAGGAATTATACACCTTTTACTACCTGAGGGCCTCCTTAACAAACCCAAAACACTGAGACTTATCCAGGTAGGAAGTTAGGGTTTGGATTCTGGTTTCTTCAGAGACTCAAGGAATGAGTTATTATTCCTGTGATCTCTATTTCTGGGCTTACCACATATCCCTGCCGCACAGCCAAATGTGACCTGCTGCTCATAATAATAAAGGAAACGAGCAATTTTTTATTTGCCCTGGAGAAACACATATGCTTATGTGTTTGGTGAAGTGGATCCCTCTTAGAAATGATGAAATCACTATGCACAGTATATTGCTATAACTTGGCAATGTGATAATACGCTTCAATTTAACAAACTCAGGAATTTGCTAAGAATATAAAATGAAACACAGAGCAAATATCAGAGATCTATCAGGTTTTTTTTTATACAGCAATGTCAGTCAAGGAAAAGCTTAAATATATTTTTAAAAGCCAGCAGGCCAAAAACTATTAGGAATGTATAATGTATGCCCTCATTCAATCTATGCACACACATATAAATATATACATACACACATGTAAATGCAAATAAAATCTTCATTTTCCTATTTTGGCTACTTCTGAGCTCTTACGAGCTTTTTCTTGAACTGAAGTCAAATTTTTAGCTATATAAATGTAATATTAACAATTATTTAATACCCAGATAAGTATACTTCATTGTTTCCAATTCAGGATAAACACATATCTGTCAAGAACTGGGAGTCAGAAATCCGTAACTCTTAGGTGGAAAGTTAGAGTATCTGAATTATGATCTCAGTTTTACAAAGAAAAGCTTTTGTTTTGTTTTGTTTTGTTTTTAAGTTTTTCAGGGGTCTGAATTTGCTCATCATAAGATGATTTTGGTGTAGGTGTAGAGGCACTTTCCATTTGTTTGGGATATCATACAAATGTGGTCTAGCCCCATTATTCATGCAGAGTAGATTCTCTGTACATGTATTCTGCATAATGAATCCTATTTGGAAACAACTCATCTGATCCAGCATTTTTTTCAAAGTAAACTCTACCCCCAATGTGGTACCCCCCCTCCCCACCGCCCCGAAACCAACAGTCACAGGCTCCACTGACTGAGCCAGCCAGGTGTCCCATTGGCAATCATCTTTAATGGACAGAAATATGGGATGCTGTCAAATGGCTCCAGGCACCCATGTCATATTGGTATGGGGCCAACTACTACCAAAGACAGTACCTACCTCAGAAGGTGGTTCTGAGGACTGAGTCGCTTGATGCAATGCTCTACATAGCCAAGCATGGAGTGCAGGTTCCAGTTTTAGCAGTGAGAATTGCTAGTATCACCAATGGCTATGTGCCAGGTTCTGGGCTAGATTACCAATTAAAACAGCCATGGCCTCTGCCCCTGTTGAATTTATCATGTAGGGTCTGATCGCAAATTCCAGTGCATAGCAGGCAGGTCAGGGCCCACAAACGTTAAGAGGTGGGCTGGCTTCTGTGTCGCCTGGCCCCCCACACCTGGTTGTTGCCGTCTGGAAATGAGGGCTGTTGTCCAATCTTGCATCTTAGGTGAAGTTAGGAATCTGGGTTATCACGTGAAATGTCCCAACTTATAAGCACTGATGAATGCCAACAGCAAACAAACAAGTGCTTTAGGGGCTAAAAGCAAGGGCAGGCTGGATGCTGGCTGGAAGGGTCCAGGTAGAACTTCCGGACATGCGGTTGCAACAGCCCCGATTCCCCACTTTTCTGGGGGCAGCACAAACCAGACAAGGGCAAAGATCAGTTGTCAGTTAATCTTTAATTCCTGGCTCCTCCATGAAATGCACAGAATTTCCGTAAGCTGGGAGTTTGCAGGGCGCCACTGAACATTAGGGACTCTAGTGACCTCATGGGCGGAGGCTGGAACAGGAGGGGGAGGGGACTCGGGAGACCAGACACCTGGGAGTCGGCTGGTCACCTTTTGCCAGAGAACACAAGGACACTGTAGAGCACGGATGGGTGAAGAGTTTAACACAATTTATTTTATGCTTAAATAATCGACTAGGTCATCCAGTGTATGGTTTTTCATACATATGTCATTAGAGCTATGTGTCAATGAATGCTGATTTTATATGAATATTATCAACAAATTAAAGGATTTCACCAAAACCCAAATAAAAATGCCCTTGAAAACACAGCAGCCTTATTAACCTAATATGACACTGCTAGAATGGTTACAAATGATTGCCTTATTCAAAGGTGTCTACGTCTTATAGCCAGTACACAATACAGTAGTAATTGTACAGCGTGCTGCCCTTCTGCTAGCTAAGAATTCCGGTTCAGTCCATTTTAAATACCCCCGACTGGGGCCTCTTATGAGCACCATCCACCTCTAAAGCGGCAAGCATTACCCCCTTTTAAGCACTAACAGCAGCCCCCCTCCCCCTAAAGCAACTACCATATAGGGTTTCTTTTTTTTTTTTTTTCATTTTTAGGTCATTTCATTGAAAAATTGGCAATAGCAACAAATATTAGATGAAGGGCTTTGTGTTTACAGATAAAATCTTCTGTGTTGCAGTATACTGTAGTGTTTGCAAAATTGGAAAAGATTTAATCAAAATAAGGTGATACACATGCATCAAAATATTAGTATTCTGAAGAAAAAATTTTTTCACAGAACTACAGAATTCCTCATTTGGGGAATTATTTAAATTTGCAGCAGATTTTAAAGATTTGTTGTTGTTGTTTTTTAAAATCAAGCTAGCAGTTTTGCATATACAAACATTATAATTGCTAATATACAAGAATCAGTGAAGGTCCCCCCACCCAGAACCCCTCCCCCCTCTTCTAGGGTGATCACTTGAGACCCCTAGTATGTTAAATGCATTTGCAATATTCTGTTTGTGTTCTAAGAGGCAGTGCCTTATCAACATTTATTCTATTTTTCTGTTAGAATTTATACAGTGTTTTTATTTACAGCAAAACTATAGATGTTTTAAAAAAGAAACAAATAGTGTTTATACCCTGACAGTTTGGGTCCAAGAAAAATAAGGCGAGCTGTTGTGGAGTTAGTAATTTTAGTGTTTCTCTGTGATTTCATCGTCCCATCTTCTGTCCCTTCTGGCGGCAGGAATTTCTTCCTTTTGTAAATGACACCAAATTACTTAAGATAAACTGTTAACAGCATGGCTTCTTGTATATACACTGCATTGCTAATTGCACACGCGCCAGTCCTGGGAATGAAAGTGAATTTCCATGCTCTGTAAATTGGCTCATGCTAAATTAAAATGTGGGTAGTTTTCTTTTTCTTTTTTTCTTTTTGCATTAAAAAAAAATCATGCCATTAATGTGTGGAAGCGGCAAACACACACACCCTTCTCTGTGAATTTTTACTTCCTGCTGACATATCTTCCATGCATTTCTCAATACTGGCAGTAAAAACACATGATCCTGTGGAAAGAGAGACAATAGGTAGTGAGTTTAGCTTGCTTGCTTGCTTTCTGTTTTTCTTTGTTGTTTGTTTGTTTGTTTTTGTCATTTTGTTTTAAGAATTTGCCTAAGCCTTCCTTGCCATTCAGCAGAAAAGCCTGAGAGAATGGGGCGGGGTGTCTACTTTCTAATGTGGGGGTTTCACAAGATACTTTTAACCAATGCCATCTGCCTGGACAAAGCCCTGAGGTGTACCCAAGAGCCCTTGGAAGGCAGTGACTTTCTAGATAACCCCATGTTCTCCACAGCACACTGCTCACTGTATTTGTGGTTTTTGAGATTGAGTTGGAAAAGACCCTCCTGAAGGGCACCATCTCTGATCAGGTCACTCAGGTACTTGGGAAGGCCGCTTCCCGCCCTTTGGGCCTTGTCTTATCGATGAAATGAGAAGGCTGTCTGGGATTTCAATCAACATCAAAATATCAGGCGTCTGGGGTTCTCATGGGCATAAAGGGCTAGGGATACGGAGTCAGGATAGATTACTTCAGTAGCGTCCGTATCTTTCATTAGTGTTCGCTCCCAGGGCGCCTGGTTGGCTTGGTCGGTTAAGGGTTGGCCTTCAGCTCAGGTCATGATCCCAGGGTCCTGGAATCGAGCCCCACATAGGGCTCCTTGCTCAGCGGGGTGTCTGCTTCTCCCTCTGCCTACTCTGCCTGCCTCTTCCCCTGCTTGTGCTCTCTCTCTCTCTGACCAATAAATAAATAAAATCTTTAAAAAAAAAAGTGTTCACTCCCCAAAGTGCAACTCCTCTTTCAAAAAGGGAGAACAGCATCATTCCTTCATTACTCTGAAATTGCTTTTCCATGTGCAAATTAAAGTTAAATTCTTCCACCACTGCAAAGAATACTTTCCCTCCTCCTGCCCCACATCAGCCACAACAAGATCGACTCGTTACACTTGAGCTTTTTTATGGGGGCTGAGAACATCTTGTCTTACTGGATAATCACGGCATAAAGTATCAGTGTTTTATAACCAGTCAATCCAGTCAAAATAAACCAACAATTTTTGCTGTGCACTCTTTTTTCATAAAACAAAGTTTTCTTAAGTCCGTCCTCCTCTTTCAGTGTGAAAAGGTGACACTCTTGAATGTGGGCCTGACAACTCCTAGCCCCTAGAGAACATCTGAGTAAGACGAGAACAATTTTAGGAACAACTGTGCTCATTCACTAGTAAGCAACAGACTATTTCTACAAATCTAGGGTGCCTTCCGAAACATGCTTCTGGGGGGGCCCGTGTGTCCTCAGTGACCTTGAGGTGGTTTACTCACCCTAGACAAGTTTCTTGCCCTTTAAGATGGATCACCCAGGGTACCTTGGCTTAGGTCAACGTGTTAGTACAGCACTTCCTCTGTCCTACTAGGTTCTTGCTTCCTTTTTTGTATGAAAACTGCTACTAACCTCCATGCCCCAGGTCACTAATGCTTGGAGCCAAGAACATGTCAATTCCTTCTGGGGTGATTTCAATATTGGCCCCCTCCTCCCTCTGCAGAGGTGGTAGGGAAGGGAAGTGACTCGTTTGGCCAGGCCATGACCCAGAAAGTGGGCAAATCCTAGCAAAATCAGGACTTTCACCCCTCTGTTATGACCCCTTACTCCCTAACTTTTGGGCACCAGGGTTCTGAGATGGCCCTAGGATAACGTTATCCCAGTGTTCTTCCTCTGTCTTCCTAATGAGGATCTTCAGCAATTTTCTCTAGTTGACCCCCCCCAACTTTGTGCAGCATAATTGATATATAATTTATATGCCATATAATTTATCTTTTGTAGATATAGTCTGATAATTTTTAGGAAATTTATATAGATATGCAATCATCACTACAACCCAGTTGAACTTTTTCTGTTTTGCATCCTGTCTTCCAAAAGCCAATCCCATTTCCCAGGTTAATCTTGCAATGAGAAACAAAAACTTCCTCGTATCACCTCAATGCAAGCAAATTTTATGTTTATGGAAATATTGGATATGTTCCTATAATTTTTAAAAATGCTATTCATTATATCCATTTATATTCAGGTAGGATTTGGGTGCTAGTTCCAAAAAAAAAAAAAGATGGGGAGCGAGTCCCCTTGTAAGTCACTCTTGTTCTTGGTAGTGCAGTCAGAGTGTGGAAGGTCGTTCATTGGACAAAAGACTTTATACCAAGCACAGCGTTCTCCAAAAAGCATGAGCACCTTGGCCGAGACACGGTAGGCCTATGGTAATATTTTATAATTTTTAATATTTTGACTTTGTACAAACTGTGATGACAGTGCCATCTGATGGAAAAGTGAGAGGGCAGGAGCCACGGAGATGACATTGCAGAAATAAAATTTGAGTCCTTTTCCCTTTGTGGGTTTAGGCAATACATCTACCACAGAAGCCTCTGCATTGAGGAATCTGTTTTTGGGTTTTGCATGCTTTTCAAACCCAAAGATGATAGAAACCAACTCAGAAAAAGATTCCTTTTAGTCACTTCACTATAATTTTTGTTTTTAATTTTAAGAAACATTTTTCATGTATAGAAAGACAGCTATTCGGTGGATTTTCACGGCAGTTTATATTTCACAGATGAATGTTGTGCTTTCTATACCCATTTTCAGGTCAGGGATATGCTTGAGCTCAGAACCACCATTTCCCTTACAGGCCCACCTACAGTGGGATTTGGGGGCCCCTCGCCCCTAGCTTAAAAACACAAATCACCCATCTTTAGCTTGATACACGAAGCTCTCTGCAGTTCAGCCCAATCAGGCTCAATACCTACGACTCTTCAGTGAAAAGCTTTGTTTCACAATTTTTAGTGGTTCTCGAACTTGCGTGAATATTAGAATGACCCGGGGAGGCTTAAAAATAAAAAACCCAACGACCCACTAGCCAGGCCACATTCCATGCCAATTTATTTGGAATCTCTTGGGGTGGAGCCCAACATCAAAAAACACTGAAAAATCCTCAATAGATTATTTGAATGTTCAACCAAGTTTAAGAGCCAGTGATCTACTCTAGAACATTGCTTCTTAAAGTTGAAGGTCCTCATGTATCACTGAAGGGATCTTCAAATGTGGATTCTGATTCAGAAGGTCAGAGGAAACCCAGAGATGCTGCATTTCTAACAAGACTCCCAGGGGCTAGACTGCATGCCAGTCATCAACACACTGGTTTCTAACTTCCTTTTCTTTGCTCATGATTTTGCATCCACCTGTACTTCTCTTCCCTGATCTCCACCTATATCTAACTCCTCTCTGTCTTTCAAGTTTGTGTCAAATGTCATCTCCATGGAAGTGCAGACTGCTCCCCCGAAGGAGACCCACCTTGACAGGCTAACTCTTACTCACCTTTAAAGACTGGGCTTGTTACAGCTTCAGGAAAGAAAGCCTTTTCTGATGCGCCTGCCTTACAGCCCACCGAGAATGCAGACTGTTACTCTATTCCTTTCTCTTCCAACCCAGCCCTCCTCCCTTCCCTTCTCTTTGTCTCTCTCATTACAGAAGTCATGGGGCTAAGAACATTTCTTTCCTAAGCACTGATCCTAGTTACTTCATGTAATCTTAATAAGCTACAGTGCAATTTAAAAAGAATTCCCAATTTCATGGAGGTTTGTTCAACTACTACCAATAAGTGGGGCTTTTCTGAGTTTGTTTTTTTTCTACTGACTTGTGATTTTTAAAATAGGGCCAGTTAAAAAAAATACAGGGAAAATATTGATCTATATTTTGGTAGTAAAAAAGCATTCAGCACCTAGTAAAACTGTACAGCTATTCTTATTAAATGTTATATGCTGGGCACTGTTGTAGAGTGGCTTAGCTCATTTAATATTAATAACAATAAGGTGCTCTTATATCTTCCATTTTACAGATAAGGAAATAGAGCTCAGAGCTATAAAACAAACACACGTTTGCACACTTAGTACACAGTAGAGCTGGAAACAGAAGACAAGCCCCACCTGACTCAGAACCCTTGCTCTTTACCTCAAAGCCAAGGCTTTTGGTGAATGAGGGATTTTTTAAAGGGTAAGAAAAATAAAAACATGGGGTGCCTGGGTGGCTCCGTCATTCCCAGGGTCCTGGGATCGAGCCCCACATCGGGCTCCCTGCTCAGCGGGAAGCCTGCTTCTCCCTCTCCTGCTCCCCCTGCTTGTGTTCCCTCTCTCGCTGTCTCTGTCAAATAAATAAAATCTTAAAAAGAAAAACAAAACTCCAGATAAAATCAGGGAAAATCTTTCGGAGTGAAGAAATTCAGGCTGCACGTTGGACTTCTGGGAAGCAGAATCAGGAGAATCTGCTGGGTTAAAATCCAGACCTCGTCATTAACTATGACCATTGGGGCTCTGCTGCCTCTCTCTCTTCACTAGTTAGTAGAGAGAAACGAGAATGCCGGTCTTACTAATTTCCCCTGGAATTTCTCTGCATGGGGTGTCGGTTTACACTTCAGAATACTTTCAGTTATCCCTGGTTTCTCAGAGAATGTCGGCGATGCTGCTGTTCCAAGTTCTCCCACTGCTCCCTCCGGGTACCTCTCACTTCTTCGTCTACCTGCTGCTGGTCCAGGCTGGTCAAGGTGCTGTTCCCGGCTGTCTTAATTCTACTAATACCTGCACTCACCCAGTGCTTACTGTGGGCTTGCCCGTCACCATTTAAAGTGATTTACTTGTATTAACTCAGTTAATTCTCCCAACAGTTCTGTGAGGGATGGTATTCTTATCCCCATAGAGGTGAGAAAATTAAGGCACAGAACCTGGCTAAGTTTACCTAACTAGTAAGCTCCCCGGCCGTTCCCTCCACTCAGGCCATTTCACTTCTCACCCAAAACCAGAAATGACTATGCTCTCTAGCCCAGAATTCTCTCCCTAATCATCGACGAGTGTCGAGGGTCCCGCAGCTTGACCGTCTACAAAGCTACTTCATCGCCCAGGCCACATCAATCCCTAATTCTGTTTTTGTGATCTTACGTTCTATGATTTTGTTAAATGATTACCTACGTACAAGCAGCCCTGATGTCTTCAACTCTCACGCTTCCCTCCCGACACAGAACTCATCTGGTTCCTCCAGTCTGTTCTCTCCTTTTGCTTCTCCTTGCCCCAGTTCAGGCCCTCATCTGTGTCTCAGAACTGACGCCCTTGTGTTCAAACTCCTTCTCCCTCTACTACTGCCGGGGTTCCCTAAATCTTAGCTGATCATACTGTTCTCTTGCACAAAGCTTCCAGTGGTGCCCACGTATCCGGGATGAGGGCCAAACTCCTGAGCGAAGCTCGTATGATCCTCCACACTGCCCTGTACCAAATGCTCCTCTTTCTACAAAACCTAGTTCAAACATGCACTTCCAAGAAACTTTAAAAGATCTCCTCTCTTGGAGGTAACTGATTCTTCCAGCGGATGCCCTGAGCATGCTGCTTCTATCTTTCATTACATTTATGTATTTTGATGTGTGTGACTTATGATCATGGGTGCCCCTTGGACTAGACTGTAAAGTTACAATGGGCAGGAGTTCTCTCAGATAATAATGTCAAACTGAGGGCAATGTCTTACAACCTTGTACCCTGTGTAGCGCTTACGCAGTGTGCCGCAAGCCTTTGCACATAGTAGCTAAGAAGTGAAGGAGCTCTAAATGCACACGGTCACCTATTGTAAAAGCTCGTTAGCTAATCTACATTATAGGAACGTTTCTCTCATCCACTGCCATGAATCTGCACGGGCTGAGGGATCTTGAGGTAAAACCAAACGAGTATGCTGGAGGCTGAGGCCGAACACGTAGGCGATCTTAGATGGGAGGATAAAGAAGAGCTTGGAGATTCCTACAAAGGAAGAGGTCAGAGGCAACCTTTTAAGTTCCATTCCTCTTCAAAATCTTATTCCTTGACTCAATCCTGAGCTCTTTCTTTGCTCCCCTTGACCCTCTCCCTAGATGATCACATCTATTCTCTGGTTTCAACACTTACCTCTTCAGTGAGAACTTTCACATTTTTATAGGTGCGGCCCCAACCTTTCTGCAGAACTCCAGACTTGTGCATCTAACACAGTACCTGGATGGCTCAATGGCATCCTCAAACCCAAGTCCAAGCCTGAATCCTTGATGTTCTTTTTAAAACCCATTCTGCTTCTGTTCCTTTCTTTCCTACCCAGCTGTGTAAGCTGAAACCTGGGAGTTATTTTTGACCCAGCCCTTCTTCTCATCCTCCCCTCAAGCTAATCCACCTGTTGATTTTCCTAAAACTACTGCTCAGGTCCTAGCCCTGGGTTTACGGCCTAGGTGGACTGCTCAGTAACCTGACCTTTGGTTTATTCTTTTTTTTTTTTTTTTTTAAAGATTTTATTTATTCATTTGACACAGAGAGAGAGAGATTACAAGTAGGCAGAGAGGCAGGCAGAGAGAGGAGAGAGGAGGAAGCAGGCTCCCTGCTGAGCAGAGAGCCCGATGTNGATCATGACCTGAGCCGAAGGCAGAGGCTTTAACCCACTGAGCCACCCAGGCGCCCGACCTTTGGTTTATTCTTGTTTCCCCTCCAACCCATTCTCAACATTGTCTATGTGCTTATAAAAAGTCGGGTCAGGCTCTGGATTAAAATCCTTCAGGGGCTTCAGACTCTGTTAGAATGAGATCAAAAGCCTGTTCTCTGGCCCGTGATGATGCATCCCTCCTTTACGTCACCACGTGCCTGCCCCAGCCACCACCAGCTCACCAGGCTCTGGGGTGCCTATCTTCTTTTGTTTCCTCAACTGTGCTAGGCCCTTCCCCCCTCAAGGCCCTGCACTTGGATCCTCTTCCCCCTTCTTTTCATGGCTGGTGCCACCTATGAGGTCTCAGCTTAAATGTCATGACTTTTTTTTTTTAAGATTTTATTTTTAAGTAATCTCTACACCCAACATGGGGCTCAAACTTACAACCCTGAAATCAAGTCACGTGCTCCATGGAGAGAGCCAGCCAGGCGCCCCTACATCTGAATTCTGAGCCAACCACCAAACTATGTTTCCACACTATTCTTTTATTGGATCTTGAATTTTGTATTTTCAGCCCTTAAACATTTGACCCATCTTGTCGCCCTGTGCGGGTGGAGACATTAGGAAGGACAGGGACCCTGGAAGTTTTTCTTCACCACTGTACAGCTCCCTTTCCATTTTCAGACAGGTGGAAGCTCCAATGTTTTTTGAAGGAATGAACAAAATGAGTCAACTTTCTGGCTCGGAAGTGTTAAGCAGAGGCACTGTTGTCACACTCAGCTTCCAGATGGCTGTGAGATCCTGGGCATTTCCCCCCAAAGAGGTTCCACAGTCCTTTACGATTTATACCTGGGGGCTTTCCCTTGTTACAACCTTACTAATCAGCCTCTAATGGTGTTTATGAAGTAAACATTTGGAGATTATGGCTACCTTAAAAATGAAGTTCTGCTTTCTTTTTAAAAGGAACAAAAATCTGAGTATTTTCATTGTGTAAAATATGAAGACATTTATTACCGTTTGCCTATGAACATCTACTTGATTCAAATTTGCTTTTAGGTCTTTAATCATCATCAAATACTATTTAACTATGAATATGAGTAATAGTAAGTACTTAGGTTCTGGATAAGTTCAAATTTCATTCTTCTGTTCATCAGCTCTATAGGACCTTGAGTAAATCATTTAACTTTTCTAAATCTCAGTCTCCTCATTAATAAAAAAGAGATAGTAATACTTACCTTATAGAATTGTTTTGGGGAATATACGTGGTAATGTATGTAATGATCTTACCTAGTACCTGGCATAAGTAATGATTTGCTAGAACATGACGATTATTCATGAATAATTTTAGAAATGCAGCTAAGTGCAACAGAAAGGGAAGTAGGTGGAGTATCATCTTGAGTTTAAGTCCTAGTTCTACCAATCAAGCTGTGTGACGGTAGAGATGTCCTTGACCTCTCTGAGTCCTCAAATATCTATCTACAGAACATAGCAAACAAAACTGGCCTGACCTCTCTAGAGGCTTGTTTGAAGGATTAAATAAGACAAAAATGTAAAAGCACTTTGTAAACTATAAATCACTACATACTATGAACAAATCTATTTAACTGTTGAAAGCCATTTGCTTTTCCCTTACATTAAAAACAGGATGGCTGTGCCTCGGTATTAAAGAAAAGCGGGCGCAGGGTTCAGAAAGCTCGAAATAAAACTGCTTCTAAAATGGAAAATAGAAATTTTGATGTCACCATCTGAGACTCAGTGGAATCGGGCAGCATTCCATTTGCTTAGTTGGGCTATAAAAGCTTTCAATATATGTGCAAATTGATTTTGCCAGAGCACACATTCAGTGTCCTGGAATTCCAAGTGATATTCTTGGACTCATTTCCTAAGTTCACTTATGGAAGGTAAATAATCACCCTGGAGAGTAACGCGAGGCTTACAGTCAAATCACTGTGCTTTCTATCTGACGCATGAAGTTTGCTTTAGACTGGAGTTATTTTCATATTCCTATGACTTCTACCTGAATTCCTCTCCTTTGAGTGGGGGAGCAAGTGGGCCAAAGCCCTGACAGCTTCTTTACGGGGTAGGTTACTTGTCATTTGAAGGCCTTTTGTACATTTAGTGACCATGTCCTGTCTGTAGTCATTTACTCAGAAGGACCTAGAAAAACAGCACGGTTGTATTTTTTTGGCATCCTTTACTCATAGATATGGGTGTATGTGGCTTTGGAAACATGGCTCAGCGGGTGGGGGCGGCCTCCGTGGTTCCTTCCCACCCAGCATCTGAGGCGGACCAAACCAGCTGGTGGACCTTGAGGTGCACACTGAAGTTGACTGAACTCTCTTCTAGATTCATTTCACGTATCACTCTGAGCTGCTTACACGGACTAACTCAAGACCGTAGACTCACGCTCTGTGTTTTCGGCAGCTCCTGTGTATATGTGTGTGTCTTGCCCCAGGCTGGGCTGTAAGGCACGAAGAAGTGGGTGCATTCTAGGTACTGCGGCACTGATGCCGTGGGTCATTTCCTCCTCTTTCGCCCTGCGTGAAAAGCAAGCCCTGTCGAGGTCTCCTCATTCAGCCTGCCCCTATCATCCTCACAGCCCAAGCCAGGGTCTGCAAGAGCTTCGTATTCGGTTTTCTGCCCATTTGCTTTTGCCGCCTCCAGTTCATTCTCCGCTTGCTGCTAGAGCAAGTGATGCTGAATGTACATTCAGTCACATCCCGCCCTGACCTGAGACTTTGCACAACTTCCCTTCTGCCTTTAAGTGACAGACCAGAATCCCTACAGAGAGGCTCGTGAGGCCTGAAAACTCCCCCCTTTCCTACCTCTGCAGACCCAAGGGCCAAGCTCTCCGCTGGCGGCACTGACCTGTTGTCTCTGCTCCTCCTTTCCTGTCCTCCCCTCCCCATCTCGCTTGTGCAGAGTGCTGCCGTCTGCCTAGACGGCTGCCCCAGACACCGTCCAACTGCCTCCTCCACCCAGTCACGTCCCGAGCAGTCTCTGACACTGAGCTCAAACATGGCCTTCTCAAGGAAACCCTCCCTGTCACCTCAGACCCGGGTCAGGACAACAAACGTGGTTGAGAGTGTTGGCTCTGGTGGCAGGTGGGTATCCTATTTCTGCCACTTTTCATATACGTGACATTGGGCAATTTGCGCCCTGTTTCCTCCCCTCTGACATGGGGATGATAAAAGGATCTGTCCAAAAGGGTTGGCTGTGAGAATTAAATGAAGAACGGGGTAGAACACTTGGACAGGTAATAGGGAGTAAATATTATTTCCAGAACGTTCTGCAGTTCTTGGTAGTTGTCTCGGTGCCAGTAAATACGGATGTGATCAATTAGGACTAGTTAACATGAAGCTCAGTGAGGGCAAATACCACACGAATGTTGTTTACTAAGAGTTTCACAGTACCTATGCAGACAGCCTCATGAAAGGAAGTAAAACAAATCTTGGAGCGAATAAATGCATGGTAAGGTTTTTTGAGGGGGAGGGGGTAGGAATTTATCTGGGCCTGCAGTAACAGGCACATACCCTCACCCTAATCCTAAAACTGTGGGGGAAGAATGTGGTATATATACACAATGGAATATTACTCATTCATAAAAAAGAATGAAATCTTGTCATTTGCAACAACACGGAGCTAGAGAGTATGATGCTAATAAGCAAAATAAGCCAGAGAAACACAAATACCATATGATTTTACTCATATGTGGAATTTAAGAAATCAAACAAGTGAGCAAGTGGACAAAAAAGAAAGGAAGAGAGAGGCAAACTGGAAGCTATTTTTTCTTTTCATCTGGACCAATAGGGCTAAGACAATGGCTCGTATGCAGCCCTCAAAAAATCATGCTATTTCACCTCACAGATTGAGGGAGAAGTTTTCAAATTTCTTTTCAAAGCTCCATCTGCTTTTTCACCCCAAGTGACCTTTACTAATTTTAGCCACGTAGAAAATAATAGGACAATGTAAAATTTAGAAAACAACGTTAAAGGTCCTCATCTATGAAGATAAGTTCAGACAAATTCACACAAAACTTAACAAACATTTAACTTAAAAAAATAGTAGTCCATTAACCACCTATTTAATTTGCTTTGGTTTATATAAGATACACCGAGTAGTATTTAGGGATCTCAGTCATTTCGTTCAAACTTGGCAACCACTATATTTCAGCCCAAATTAAATTGTCAGATGCCGTTCTGCTAAAATGGCGACAGACTCGATCTACACACATCTGAAAGCACATCTGTCAGAATTATTCGTTGCCAGAAGTTTTCCTGTGAGGTTTTAGAATGCTACCACATTGCACGTTGATCCTCAGCTCTTAGAGGAGACTCAAATGTCACTATTTACATTTGCTTCTGCAAACACCATTTACAATTTAAATTCCTGACTAATTTGTGAGGAGAAAGTTTATGGACTGTGAACTGAGTTTTCACGTGTGTATGGATACGTACATAAATATAAAAACTCCAATAACTTCACACTGCGTATTCAAAGCTGGAATTCAGTGAAAAGGGAGGGGATGGGGAGATCTGAATCACTTATCCAGTGAAATGAGAAGTTTCACAGGAAGTGAAGGCAGACTGTCGCCCATAGGAGCACACCTATCGCCTTGACTAACCGTTTACTGTTATGAATGGCTCTTCTTTTCCACGTGCCGGATTTCCTTCTTTGTTGTCTTCACCTTATAACCTTCTCCCTGCTGTAGAAAGGAATGTATGCATTAAGATTTCATAGTAAAAGAATTTTAGTTATAGAGCGGTTCCCCTTCTGGTCCCTTGAGGCTGGATTAAGGTAAGTGAAACACAGTTGAAAGCACTTTGTCACTTCATGTCCCAAAATACACACAATCTATTTGGCTTAACCACACAGCCTAGCGTCATGGAGGCAAGCTAGAGAGTAACAGAACTATGCTTCACAAGAACTCAAGGTTAGTGATAAATAAAAGGTTAGTAGGAATAAAAATAATAAATAGTAATAGATAAAATTTAAAAAAAGGTTAGTGATAAATTTTTAAAAAATGAGTAGCCTGTTCATTTCTTGTAGTAATCATCACCAAAGCTCTCAAGGCACCCAAACCCCAATTATAAAAAAAATTAGTAAATTATAATTTATTTCTTCTTAAGCCAACAGAATTTTAAGGGATCTGTTGTGTCGAGACTAAAATTCTCCAGGAAAGCACTGATGGTGAACTAAACACCATGGAAATGTTGTTGATCTGAGGGAATTTTTTTTTTTAATCTGTGGAATCACCAACCCCCCCTCTTACTCCAGACCAAGAAGGCTTCCATTCTCCATAAAACAAGAGCTCTCTTCACTGAGCACCAGGGACATTTTTCTCTGAGAGCAAAGTTGTACAAATCCTCCACTTTTACCCGCTTTATTACTGAAACGCAGTAGCCTTTCCACTTTTCTGAGTTAGTCTTGAGAAATTTTCAGTTCACTTTTTCTTATGTAAACACAGGCTATCGGAGTTTGTATTTTCAAAATGAAAGGGGTAAAGATCTGAGAAAAGGAAAGAAAGAACAAGTAGCCAGAGGTGTTTTGTCTGGGAGATGGAGACGCATTTGCTGAGTTATACTGCACGGCGGTGAGTTTAGTTCTTTCACTGGCCGCTGGAAATGGGCTGTTACAAACCCAAAGAGGAGAACCCTCCTCAGGTTAAGATGAGGGAATTCAGATTTCCCTGTAGAACACACTGGAAAGGGAAAATGTATGATTTGATGTAAGGATCTTGACCTGAGCTTTTCGCCATTCTAACATTTAAACCCTGTAAATTTGCTGGAAGTGAGCGCCCTCCATCCTCATCTCCAGCAGGCAGCCCGTTAAGGTGGGGGGGGGGTTGGGGGCTGGTGGTGATATTTCTCTTACAAGCTCCAGCCAGCACATTCTACCCTCCATAAATTAACTTATCTGTGAAAACTCTGAAGACAGTAAAAAATATATACTGTTAAAGCTTGTTAGGAAGAAAAGTCCTTTTCCTTCACGCTGATCAAATGCACAGGGTGTCAAAAGCAGCAAATGCTTCAAGCTGCCACACTGCAGATGCCAGCCTGTTAGCAGCATGTTCTAGAAAGTTCACAAAGCGTTTATCCTCTACTTTTTCTTTGGCAGCCCCTTCCATTACCATGTCATCATGTTTTTTCTCTTGTGGGATAGCAATTCGTCTTACTACTTTCCGAGTGATCTGTAGGAAGCAATAGTGAGAAGTAGAGATTTTCCTGTTTTCTATTGTAAGAGGTGGCTCTACAGCAAACAAACAGAAAATCTAAATTCCAAGAGAAGCAAAAAATTCCAAGGATGATTACTTTTCTGGTGATGAGGTTGCCTTCTTCATCAGTAAATTGTTCTTCTGTGACAGATTGACCAGGAATGCTTTTTGCTTCCTCTCCCTAAAGGATGTGGCATAGAGATTAGCAGCATACTAGATGGACAGAGCTCCACACCACTCCATACACCACACACATGCTCTGTGGATTTTTAGAAAAAGAAAGTGTAAATTCTACTTGCTACTCGAGGGCAAGGGGAAAACGTGGACGCCTCTGAGGGTTATTTAGTAGCCAACAACATTCAAAGCACTCAACCTTAGGTATGTACAAGAATGATGGTTAGCAGCTAAGTCCAAGAAGGAAGAATAATAAAACACACTTACACACTGATATACAAACCAAAAGGGTTCACTTGTTTAAAAAAAATTAGCCAATGATTAGAGCTCTGATTAAATGATCATCTCCTTTTGAGCACAGTGTTTCTTGATGAGTCCTACCAAATCTCTCAAATAATTTTTGGGTCGCATTGTGCTTAATCTAAATTAAGATGGCACCTTAGCTGAGGCATTATTTATTGCCCTTGTCAGTTTTTTTTTTATTTAAAAATTTATTAAGGGTAACATAGACATTTTTTATAAGCAAAGTTCAGGGTAAAGAGAAAATCTTATTTATTTTTCTTTCAAACTGAGCCTTTCATAGGTCTTCAAATGGGAATGACTCAGATGAAGTATGTAGTTTCTACTATTTTCAAGAGAAGGGGTCTTATGTGGTGATAGATCATCTAATCTCCATGGCTACAAAGAGAAGATCAGTACTAAAGGAATTTAAGATGATGTTATCTTTCCATTAGTGATTGCTAACTGATTTAGAATGGGAAACTGTCAAAGATCTTCCTCTGGTGAGTTGTTTTTTTTTTTTTTTTTAAAGATTTTATTTATTTCACAGAGGGAGAGAGATCACAAGGAAGCAGAGAGGCAGGCAGAGAGAGAGAGGGGGAAGCAGGCTCCCCGTCGAGCAGGGAGCCTGATGCGGGCCTTGATCCCAGGACCCTGAGATCATGACCTGAGCCGAAAGCAGAGGCTTTAACCCACTGAGCCACCCAGGCGCCCTTCCTCTGGTGAGTTTTAAAAAATGGAATAAAGTCGTAATTCACCATGGCGGGCGCCTATTTTCCAGCTTGGTAGATTTGGATGGCTCCTTAGTTTCTCCGTATTGGCTCTATGATTGTATAAAAAAAAACCACTCAGCAAAAGTAGGGTTGTATTTACCATATATTACGTTCTTCACCGATATTCAACTTTCAGTTGGTGCCACATATAGGGACTTAGTGACCTTGCTGGGAAGGCGGCCTGGCTAATGCTGCAGAACGGTGTACCGCAGTTGTCACTGGCCTGCTGTTGTTTTAGGGAAAATGGCGGATCACAGAGACGACGGCTGCATTTCTGGGAGAGCCAGGATTCTAACTCTTTCAGTGTCATTGGTCTAGAAAAAGTAGTAGTTCTGATAACTTGGTCAGTGCCAGCCAATGGTTAGAAAGTTCTGTGACTGTTTTATGTCACAGTCAGTAGAAAGGCAGTGCTGTTATAAAACGACAGAGTAAAGACTAAAACGTTATCGTGTTTGGCTAACAAAATTCTGTTTTCATTCTTTTCTTTTCACAAAGTGACTTTCTATACTTATGGATTATAGGCTCATAGGTCATGAGTGGGTAAGACAGGGACTCATTTTCCTCACTGTGGTATAGAAAAGTAAGATGTGGGATGCCTGGCTAGTTCAGTCGGTTAAGTGACTGCCTTCGGCTTGGATCACGATCCCAGGGTCTTGGAATGGAGCCTGCACTGGGCTCCCCGCTCAGCAGGGGTCTGTTTCTCCCTCCGCCCCTCCCCCTGCTCATGCTTGAGTTTCTCTCTCTCTGAAATAAATCTTTAAAAAAAAAAAGGAAAAATATTTCTTGCTGCTCATGTTTAGCTCCCTTTGGATCTTGCTTATCATTACTTTCAATTAGCACAGTTAAGAGGGAGAAGGGGATTGGAAAAATGTAGAAGTCTCATGCTTAAATGCACTAAAATCTGCAATTTTTATTTTTTATGGGAGTTTTTTATTTTTAGTTTTAGTTTTTATGGGAGTGTTATTTGTATTTCCTGTGGTTGTGAAAAAAACAAATTTTATTTTATTTTAAAAGTAAAGGCATAGGGGTGCCAGCTGGCTCAGTCAGTTAAGTGTCCAATTCTTGATCTTAGCTCAGGTCTTAATCTCACAGTCATGAGTTCAAGCCCCATGTTGAGCTCCACACTGGGTGTGGAGCCTACATTAAAAAAAAAAAAAAAAAAAAAAAAGTAAATGCATAAAGACATCAGAAAACCCAATAAAAGGTCATGAAAGATTTCCCTCTAGTTTAAACGTGAATACATGAGATATTTTTGAGCTAACTCTCGTAAATGTCCAGCTCTTTGCATGTTAGCTAATTTGAGGATCCTAGGAAAATCCAGTAAAATAGAATTCTATTGGATAAGTTATGAATGGGCTCTTTAGTGGGGAATGATGCCAGTTAACTGTTTGCATAGCTGCTGAGAGGAATGTGAAATAAGGTATATTTGTAAACATAGCGAATATATAGAAGAATTTTGATTTATATTAATAGCCTTAGAAAAAAGCAAAGCCCTATTTATAAATAACAAGCCATATAAGTTGTTGAGCTCTACTCTGGCATGTGGGTATTTTCGTGTTTCCTACTGAAAATTCATACTGTTAATGTACATCTAAAGATAAAGATGTCTCTCTTAATCTTAAGTGGCCATTAAATACAGTCAATTAGTGCATTAATAAGGCCGAAGTAAGTTGTGTGGTGATGTGGAAATTCACTAAACTGGGGGAATTAGTTAGGAGTTGATTAGATAAAGAGGGAAGATAGTAAGGAGTCAGGAAACATGTTCTTAAAAAAAAATCATCCATCTTTAATTCTGTCAAATATATTAGAGACCAAGTATTTCCAAGGAGAGGTCTTTTTTTGGACCTTTCTTTAATGACAGAAAATAATCTCTACTTAGTTCCTAAAGTTCTAGAAAACAGTTTGTACTTTTAACTGAGCAAAATTTCCCCCAGGTCTTGTTGATGGCATTATTTTTGGCAACACCTCCCCCCCACTTTTTTCCTTTCCTATTTCAAAGGAAAATTACAGCACATATGGTGTCACGGTATCATCCCTGGTGGCCACCGTAATGAAGACTAGCTGTTCTTCCCTTTGGACCTCTGCTGGAAGCATTGCATTTCATAATTTTTACTCCTCTGTCCTTGAATAAAAGGAAGGAATAACAGCACATGATGTACCAATTTGCTCTGATGTTTATAACATTAGGACTTAAACTTTCCCCCCAAATAGGATGGATATCACATTTGTGACATCCATAACTCAGAAAGTTGTTAAGCAGTATGTGATGGTATAAGCCATTTTTATATTCTGAGAAACCCACTTGCTGGGAATGTGTGTATGCATGCATACAACATACATGTACATTTTATATACATATCAGTACATGTACATAAAAATAATCTGAAGCTCATAAATAGTGGTTACTTCTGGGAAGTGGAATGAAGATCAAACTTTATATACTTTTGATTGCTTGATCTGGGGAAAACATATATGTAAACTCTTAATTTAAAAGTTAGTAGAAAAGTTCAGAAGCAGAGATAAAAATACAGCTGAATTATATAATAATAATTCAGTTACTTGAATCTTACCAAACTTCATAATAGCTTGGCTGTGAGTTGAAGTTTTTACCCTTGGAATCACTGACTTTGCTAAGCAAATACTATAAGCAAGCTCATAGGACTAATTAATTTACTTAAGCTGCTTCTAAGCATTTGAAACTATTGTGATCTTCTCAAATTATATAGAAATAAGTGGATGTGCTTATAATATCTAAAAATCCCCCTACAATTGGAAGAGTTTGTTCACTTGACTCATTCCTTAGGGACTTGAAAGTAGTAAATGTAAAAAAAACACCCCCAAATAAAAAAATGAACTTGATAGGAAAGGGGTGAACCTGCATATGAAATTAAAGAGAAAAACCATAAAACTATACTTCCACTCTATCCGTTGTACAAACTGAATGGCTATGAAGACAGATTGGCCTCGACCTGCAGTCAGGAAGCCCTGAGCACATCTGCGGCTCGTGTGGACACTGCAGCCCAAGCTAGCTGGGTGAGGGACGGAACAACCCCCAAGGAGTTTTCAACTCTGAGACCCTACGTGCTAGAAGGATGACTATGGCAAACAGTATAAGCATGCTGGTCCAGCCCAAGGCTGGACAACCTCCACGAAGAAGGCCAAATTCTCAGCATTCCAGTCCCATCAGATAATTTCCAGGAGAGACAGCCCACGGCGGCCCTGTTCCATGCCACTGGAAACGTCTAAATGGTCAAGTGCCTAATTTGGTCTAGGAAAAGTTATTCCTTTATAGTTTGTTCTAGAAGAGAAGGAAAGTAGCATTGAGGGAAAGGCAGGTAGAAGACACTGCCCTGGGGGGCTGGAGGTCCGGTTCTGGGGTCCCAGACTGCGTGCCGCTCTGCTGTGTAATTTTGGGTAAGCCAACTGTTCTCCAGTCCTTCAATTTTGTTGGCTCAGAAAAGAACTGATGATTTTAGTATCAATGATCCCTTCCCATCGTAACGATCTCCTTTTATGTTTTTGGCAGAGGACGTTCCCAAGTCACAAGTACCATATGCTATGGTAATTTCAAGCTCTTTTAACATTAGAAGGATACCAACACACAGAGTGAGGAGAAAAGCAACAGAAGTGTGATCCTTTCCAACAGCCCCAAAAATCTGAACAGAAAAAGAGTAACCAGATTCTTATGTATGTAATTTGTAATGATTTTTTAATCACACCTATAGCCTTCAATTCTAATTATAGCTACTTTTTCTAGCTTTCGGTTTCTCCAAGTTTGTCTGATTCTATTGTTTATACAATGCTCTCCCCATTTATAAAACCCATGCTCTGATCATTCCACTCAACCTCCCTAAAATTATACCAACTTCAAGAAGTGGGGATTTGGGGAGAACAGAGTCCTCTGTTTTATGAAGCCATCATAGTATAATTTTGTCTTTTAAAATTAAGCTCTTAATAAAAATGTTTACATAGGACACATAATTACATATTAAGTTCAAATAGATAAAAAACACATTCTGACAAAGTTACTTAAAAGCTAACTTGCTAATGCACGTCTAGAATTCTAGAAGACCAAGGGAAATAACCCTCATTGATTTGGTGGGTTTTGCGTTTTTATTGTTTTGTTTTTGAATTCTTCAGAGTAAGACTTCTTTATCCTCTCTCTCCCATTTTTTTTTTGCAGGATTATGTTTGTTTTCTTCTGCCCTATATAGAGGAGATTCAACTTTTATAATGAGCAGCTTTTACAAGGAATGAGGTAGATTTGGATGCAACATGAGTCCGTTGTATGTTAAGCTTAAAAAGCAAGTTACAAGACAATATGTCTGGTGTACTTTTCCTGGATGTTTCACTTTAAAATATCATTTCTTGAAGACCTAGATTCTGGAAAGGGCAAAGCCTGCCTGAGCAAGGAGTATAGCTTTAACTCCTTCAGAAAACCTGTATTAACTATTTCTTTCCCCTAATCCCAGGGAATTTGTGGGAGGTAATGGAGTATGAGGATTTTATAAGCAGGGTGAACACTTGCAAATATGCTGGATTCCAGAAAGTAATTTGGCTTGCCTAGATGGAACTGTCAAAGAAGTGATGCATGCTTTTTTTTTTTTTAATAGCTATCTATTGATCGATTGGGGGATAGTTTAAGATTTAGACAAGGACTCACTTTCTTCTCTAATGCTTCCAGAGCCTGGGAAAACCTACACTAGAGTAGATCTGGCAGACTGTCTTCTCTTCTCTCATCTGATCTACGTGAAACATGCAAGCAGCAGGATTAGAAAGTTTTAGATACCTAAGCCAACTTCTCTACTCTCTAGTGAGTCTCCTGACACTTTGGAAAGGGATGACAAATCTGATAAATGGTTTTTACTAGACATTTCCCTTCCTTTCCTTCTCTCCAGAGCTGTCCACCAAGGAGCCTCAAGTTATTTGGACCACATTCCAAGGCCCGTGTGTTGAAAATGGCTTCCTGGTTTCTGCAGTCAATTATTCTAACCTAAGAAATCTCTCTCTGAAGACAGCGTAGAGTGTGAAGACAAGCAGCACACTGTGGGAAGCACTGGGCCGGACCTGACCAGGCATACAAAGTCGTGTTTCCAAAGGCCTTTGTGGGGGAAACGATGGTTTATTCATTGCGTTCAACTGTGCTGCAACAGGGGGAATAATATGTTTCACTTCCAGTAAAAAATGCTTCCTGAACTTAAAAACACAGCCTGATTTTCTGTATGTTAGTCAAGTTAAAAGCCATTCTCTGAAGGTTTTGTCTGATTTTGTTTTTGTCACATACATCCATGCCAGGCTGTAACGCCAAATCTCAGCTACTGATTGGTAATAAAGAACTGATTTTTACTCAAGACCTGTTCAGGCAGTAGGAATTTGAGACCGAGGAGGGGGCCTTTTCATTATTTCATAGTCCTTCTCACTGTGGCCTCTGACCTTTCCACCGAACATTTCATTTGATACGAGCTATTCTCTCACCAAGATAAAATCTTTGTTCACATACAACACTTCTTCAGGGAAAGCAGGATACAAATGCCAAGAATCCTTAGACAAAATGACAGCTGCCACAAGTCAGACACAGGCCTAAACAGACTACTCACTACCATGCAACATGACCCTTTCCTCTTCGCGGTTGTTCTTACAAGCTTTCAAATGTGCAAAGAAACATACAGAGAGCTGCTTAGTTATCAAGCATGCTGAATTTTCAAGACCACAAGGAAGGACTTTCTAATCCCATAGCAATGTCCCATCACGATCTGGCTACAGGATACCTTTATAATCAAACGCCGGCGAATAACGCGGGTAGTGACTCTCCGTTCTTCTTCTGAGCTCGAATCACTCTCACTGTCTTTCAAGTCCTGATAAATGCATTTTTTAGTATAATTTTACCATCACATTTAAAATAAAACACATTCTGAGAAGGGAAATCAAAAATGAATTACTTTCACTTGCTGGTTTTCCCTACTAAGGAAAATCATGGTATATTGCTGAGACTCTTAAAAAAATATATATGTAAGTGAAAGAAAATTTTGAGCAGGATCCTAAATGAAATGACTCTGTATATGTATGTATATACATGTGTGTATATATTAATACATATATTTAATTACATTGATCTTTATGTGCATATATGTGGTAAAAATCAATGTAATTACATCAATTAAAAATAATTAGAAGAGACATTTTCGTATCAGAAACTACATGCTACTCATTATCAGTCCGAAGAAACATTAATATTCATTTAAAACTTGTTTTAAATCTCTGTACTTTTGACCTGAATGGCCATGCTTCACTTGATCGACAGAGTCACAGGAATTCTGATTTTTGTGAAATTTTGGTCAGATTTGACAACTTTATCAAAAGCTATTTTGAACTTTATAACAAAGTAAAGAATTGACATGAGTAGAATTTGTCACATATATTTATATCAGGAGAATTTAAGCAGCATAATTTGTTCCTAACCCACAATAGGTGCTCAGTAAGAGTTAATGCAAGTGAATGAAGGAATAATGTAAAACATGTAAAAACTCGGAGTCTTATTTTAAAGATCTGATATGAAATGAGGACAGAAAAAACATCTGACAGACAAGAAGATGGTATAGCCAAGAATACAGGAAGTACACAAAATATTAATTTTTGGACAATAGGGATGAAACAAAGGAAAAACTACCACATAGTTCACAACTCAAAGGGACAAATATCTCTGGCTTTTACCTAAGTGTCATGGTGGACTATTTACTGAATGATTTTATCTCTAAATTTTAATGGTGGAATTCTGAAATAGTTCTGGCATTTGATTTTCTAAGTTTGCTAGTTGCCCCAAATCTGAGAGTGCCAGAGATAGAAACTGCAGTTAATATCCATTGGAAAAGTCAGTGACAGTGTTGGTAAAAATAGGGGTGGAAAAAAGTAAAATTGTTACAGGAGATACAAGTGTTAGCTAAAGTGATTATGAAATGTTGTCAAATAAGAAAGTAGGCCATTTTTCACCCGTTATACTTAACAAATACTTTAAAATATAATATCAACCTTAGGGCGCCTGGGTGGCTCAGTGGGTTAAAGCCTCTGCTTTCGGCCCAGGTCATGATCTCAGGGTCCTGGGATCGAGGCCCACATCGGGCTCTCTGCTCCGCAGGGAGCCTGCTTCCCCCTCTCTCTCTCTGCCTGCCTCTCTGCCTCCTTGTGATCTCTCTCCCGCTGTGAAATAAATAAATAAAATCTTTAAAAAAAAAAT